>OZ005740.1:74810699-74929784 GCA_963930735.1 Dioctria linearis | reverse complement strand
TGAATATTTTAAACACTTCAACACATCTTTCCGCAAATTTTCAATTATTGAAAAACTTTTATTTACTAACACCGAAGACATTTTTAATTTTTATGTACTATCACGGTGACTCACTAAAACTGACTGATGGCTCTTAAGAGTTTGCGTGGGCTTTTATAGGAACGGTTTGTAAACATGAATGATACTGTTGCTACAATAATCATTGCACAGGATGAATTCCAACGAATTTGCTTACCGACCGAGATGATATTGAATAAACAATAAAACACAATTCTTGGAACAATAAAATAAAATTTTTTGGTTGCCTACAGTAAGTGTGCTATCAAATTACATGAAAAGAATAAATATGCTGATATTGCCTAAATTTGTTTACACAGGTGTGCATGGCTCATTCAGCTAAAATGCGAATTTGTAAACAGGAAGTTTACATGGGTGTGTATGAACCATTCAGCTTAAATGCGAATTTGTTTACAGCGGTGATATCAAATTATATCATAAACAGGGGAAGCCTAATGTTTGGTAAACATTTAATATTTGATACCTAGAACGCCTATAGAAAGTGATCCAGAACTTCTGATATCTACAAATTCCTCGCTAAGAAATCTTCAAGTAAGAAAACAGCAAATCCAAGGCGACATCATTCTGATATCTACAACTCCCTAGGGTAACTTGAATTATTAAAACGCTAATATTTCGAAAGCCATAGCTCGTAGAGGATTTCTGATGAAAATTTCGTTCCCCCTCCCACCCCAACCATCTAGAATCCATTGACATGAACAAAAATAACTTGAATTATTAATATGCTAATATCTCGAAAACCAGAACCCGTAGAGGGTTTCTGATGAAAATTTCGTCCCCCAACAGTACCAATACCCTATCCACTGGCACCTTCTAGAATTTATTGGTATGAAAAAAGTATTCTAATTTTAACTTTATTTATTACTAATATTAATTCAAAACAAACCTGAAAAGCCTATATTTAGGTGCTCAAGAAAAATCATAGTAAAAAAGCCTACATTTAGGCGCAGCACCCCCATGAGCAAAAACATAACTTGAATTATTTCTAATATTAACTATATCTAAAAAGGTAAAAACGCTAATATCTGGAGAACCATAGCCCGTAGAGGATTTCTAGCAATAATTTTATCCCCCCCTAACCCCTGCCCCTCAAACACCTTCTAGAATCTATTGGCATGAACAAAACTGTCCTAAGTAGCTTGAATTATTAATAATATTAACTATATCTGAAAAGGTAAAATCGCTAATATCTCGAAAACCAGAGCCCATAGAGGATTTCTGATGAAAATTTCATCCCCCTTAATACCCCCACGCCAACCATCTAGAATCCATTGGCATGAACAAAAATGTCCTACTGTTAACTTTAATTATAACTAATTTTAGTTCAAAACCAAAAGCCTACACTCAGGCGCTCAAGAAAAATCATAATAAAAAGGCTACATTTCGGCACAGCACCCCCAATGAGCAAAAAAAAAAAAAAAAAACTTGAATTATTTCTAATATTAACTATATCTAAAAAGGTAAAAACGCTAATATCTCGAGAGCCATAGCCCGTAGAGGATTTCTAACAAAAATTGTATCCCCCCTTTAACCCCTGCCCCTCAAACACCTTCTAGAATCTATTGGCATGAACAAAACTGTCCTAAGTAGCTTGAATTATTAACAATATTAACTATATCTGAAAAGGTAAAATCGCTAATATCTCGAAAACCAGAGCCCGTAGAGGATTTCTGATGACAATTTCATCCCCCCTAATACCCACACGCCAACCATCTAGAATCCATTTGCATGAACAAAAATTTCCTAGCGTTAACTTTAATTATTACTAATATTAGTTCAAAACCAAAAGCCTATATTTAGGCGCACCACATATCTATCCAAGAAAACCGTAGTACCGGAGCATGCTGGTAGTACCGGTTAATGCCGCTAGGGCGCAGTCAAGACTAAACGATACATCCAAGACATAAGCCAATTAAAGCTCAATGGTGTATCCACGATATAAGCCAGTCAAGACTTAATGGTGCATCCAAGACACAAACACATATTTAGTATGGACTCAAAACCACCTAGCGACGGTGGCTCCATCTGCGGGTGAGAGTTCTAGATAAAAACTCTGGTCCAGAACTCTACCCATATATAGCAACTTTAAAGAATATTCACACAACACCTCCATGGTCTCATGGTAGAGCGCCTGGGATTTTACAAAACCAAGCGTGCTCGGTTCGATTCCAGCAAAAAATCCAACGTTATTTTATTAAGAAATCAGCTAAGACAAGAGCTTGAACAGCTTACAGGGGGCCAGCTAACCAGTTGATGTCATCACAGAAGGAAAGGAATTCCCCCAGGCAGCTGCGACGTAGACCAAACAGTTGGAATTAACCGGACAATTTTTTATATCGAAAAAATGAGCTGGTACTGTCATAGAATAATGTTAATTTTCAATACAAAAGCGGCCTCAGAACCACCTTAAAATTTCTCACCGTACCTCAGAGGAAGAAGAAGATGCAAATGAGTTGGAATTTTCCTGACACTTTTTGTATGGAAAAAGTGGTCCAGAACATACATAGCTGTACTACAGCGGCTGGTAAGCCGTTGTATGAATATAATGACTACCTAATAAATTAGTGAGTTCTTGCAAAATTTTGACTGAGACTGGGATCCTTGATCTGTAGTAATTGTTAGCGGAGTGCCGAAACGAGAAACATAATACAAAACTTTGTGCTACGGTAACTGCGGAAATATCTCTTATTGGAATCGCTTCTGACCATCGTGTGTATCGGTTGATGATAGTCAATATACAAACAACACTTTTTGAAGGGGGGAGTGGAACCACGATATCCATGTGGATATTCTCGAAACGCTTCGCTAGTAAGCCAAAAGTGTGCAATGGTGACTTCGTGTGCCGATTTACCTTTGCTTTTTGGCACGACAAACATGTTTTGGTCCAAACATTACAGTCTGTATTCATGTTTGTCCAGAAATATTTGTGTTACGGCTCAATATACGGAAGATTCTTCCAGCAGCCCAGATTCTTCCAGCAGCCAAGATTGCATGACTAGATCATTGAATAACGATCTTAACAATATCCTCGCTTGGGGCAAAGCGAATCGCGTCGAATTCAATGCATCAAAGACCCAAAGCTGTCTTATCTCGTTAAAACAAGATCATAACTTAACCACACCCGTTTCTTTTGATGGAGCATTAATTTCTGATTCACCGTGACTAAGCATTCTTGGCATTAATATTTCCAGTAAGTTAAACTGGACAGATCACATCTTCTCTGTTGCCAAAGAAGCATCGAAATATCTTGGATTTCTGAAAAGGTGTAAGAAATATTTCAGCCCGTCAAATCTAGCGGTCCTCTACAAGTTCTACATTAGACCTAAAATGGAATACAACTCCCATATATGGGCCGGGGCTGGTCGCACAGCCTTAGCTTCATTGGATATTGTCCACAAGGGAGCCTGCAAGCTCATTGTTGATACGGAAATAACTTGTCATATCGATTCACTCGAACACCTCCGCAATGTTGGTGGCCTGTCGTTGCTTTTTCGCAAAATGCATGGTCAATGCTCTGATGAAAAATCAAGTCTAATCCCTTGTAGAGTGATTCCTGCACGCAATAATCGGCTGCAAAACGCGCACATCCTTCAACCCTTCAAATTACTTTCGGCCGTACAGTAAAATTCCGTCATGCTTTTTTATCCCGAACAGTGCGAATGTGGAACAGCTTACCATCTGTTGTTTTTCCCCCGGCATACAATCTGCGGAAGTTTAAGGGCGACATATATCGGCACCTCCGCCACTCTCCTCATATCCCGTAATCCTTTCCCTATCTCCTTCCTGCCATGCTGTGCTTTGCATCATAGGGTATCCCCTGAGCTTGGCTTAATAATATAAAAAAAATAAATATCGACCAAGAGCTAGAATTTCTTTAGGAAATCTGCCCCCAAAATTGGTTGGTTAGCTGCTGCAAGTACAAATTGATGACAAGAGCTTCGTCTCAATCCTAAATCTAATTGCAGTAATTTAAAATTGAAAGTATGAATTATCGTACCATTAGCCGCAGTAAGCATTAAATCTGTATTTTTCTTGGCGTTAGGTACAATGTTATATGGTAATACGGATAGATCCGCGCCAGTGTCCACTAAGAAATTTATACGGTTATTACGATCAAATACTAAGAGGCGACGAAATTTCGATAATACCAGGCTATGTGCCTCTTCCATAGCTAGGTTCAATCGTTTTTTGTTTCATATTCTTCTTTTGCTGGAGATCTTTTAAATTTATTGAAATCGCACGGAGGCTGACATTTGCGGGCGCGCGAGTCATATTTCTTATGGAACCAACAAAATTGTCTCTGCCCACTAAATTTTCGTCATCTACTGTTTGATCTACTTCGCGGACGATTTGAATGTGTGTTATTTTTTTGATAAATAGCCATGTCACGAATCATTGCTTTAATATTTTCAATTTCAGACCTAAGTGCAGATATACTTGAATTATTTGCGTGCGATTGATATGATGTATCATGTTGAGTTTTTATTTCGGAAAGACTTGGTTGGGAGGTTTCCCATATTTTATCAGCGAGCGATACTATATCGGCCTCGGGTCGATCTGCTAAAGGTATTAAAGCTATGTTTATAACTTGAGGAAGCCTTCTACACCATAACTTTCGTAACAGCTTATCATCAATTGTATTTCTGGCGAGTTGTTTAATAGAACGGAGAACTTCCGATGGCTTATGGTCACCTAAATCTTCGCGAGATAAGAGTTTTTCAATTCGCCTTTCTTCGCTTATCGAATGTCTTCCTATCAATGTATTTTTTAATGTACTGTAAAGATCTTTTTCAGGTGGGTTTTGAACAATATCGACTACCGATTCTAAAATGTCTTGAGGTAACGCGGCAATAATATAATTATACTTTAAAATATCCTTTGTAATTCTCGCTATAGCAAATTGAGCTTCGGCTTGTACAAACCATGCGTTTGGTGAGTTTGACCAAAATGCGGGTAGTTTTATCATTCCGGCTGCCACGCTGGAAGGTTCGTTTTTTTCACTTTCATTATCCGACATGTTTTATATTTCTACTAAAGCTAGGCAATATTTATTAAATTACTGAGCTAATTCAATTCACTATTATATAGAAGCAAAAGATATTATATGTTTATAGTTATCTTTTTGTTTTAATATATAAAATATATAAATATGACAGTAGGCAAAATGATAGAAACTTATGTATTTTGTACTTCAACGTGTTTACGTGGTTACATATCTGCCGTTGACTCCCACCGTTACAGAAAATGTAAGAAACAGGAACAAAAAGGAACGTGTTACTATATGCTAGACTTCTGATAAATTATTTTCAGAACCATACGTATACTGTTGTTTATTTATTTAAAATATTTTTATGTAATGTTAAAATTAATTTAATTGTCTTTATTTACTTAAAGCTATGTACTTCTGAATTTTATGCGTACTAATATTTTTATTTCAAATACAATAGGAATACAATAAAGACTAGTTTTTCAATTTTAATTTCATTATTACCATACCATCTTTTGCTTTTGCCTTTTTATTATTGCATATTAATTGATATGATATTCGTTATTTGAAAATTTGTACTATTAATGAATAATAAAAAAAATCACTTATTTTAAATTAATTTAATGAATTTATACTATTTACTTCAATGTTTCGCAAAGAAATCAATTCAAAATCAAACTTCTCTTTTACAAATATTTACGTAACAGATTTTTCCTTCCTAATGTACTTCCATTATTTCTAATTGGATATGGCCGACTTGATGTTGTGATTTACTTGCTGTTGGCTGCTATCGTGACAGATCATATATATTGTGCTTGGAATGCAGTGTTGTATATAGATGTTGTTTTTATGCATGTGTTCATGTTGAGATCAAAGTATGAATAAGTATAAGTAGAGACAGAGGCGAACAAAACAGGAAATTTTTCGTGTTTTTTAGAATGAAAAAAAATAATTTCATATACTTTCATCTTTTTCATGAATGGGGGAAAAGAACTTGGCTATACACTATTGTAGTGCAACTGAGACAACGAGTTAAAAACAAAAATCGAGAGAACGTAGGATTACCCGAACGAAAAAATCTTATTGAATCCCTCAAAATCCTATCAAACTATTCATAATAATGTACATCAGGTCACACTTCCTCCCATTTTAAGGAAAAAGATAAATTTCGCTTTGGCCCACATACTGAAAGGAGATGTAAACTTCCTCTCAATTAAAATTCTCAAGTTTCCCGAAAATATCAGAGAATCCAGCATGACTTCTCCCAATTATTCTCTTCATAGCAAAACGAAAGTAAACAGAAAAACGTGCTGTTCAAATATCATGGGATTACACCAACAAACATTAGAATTCCTGCGAAAAACATTGGGACAACTCCGCCCATTCTCTCTTATTTAGGTAAAACATTGGGAAAACTCCACCCATTCTCTCTTATTTACGAAAATAAATCTTTGCCATTCCATTTCGTTACATGTAATCTGCGCTCTCATATTTTGTATCTTATTCGTAAAATGTTCAAAGAGGGTTTGATTTTTTTTTTGATTTTGTCTCTTCCTTCCTTCCTTTTCTCGCCGTGTACATTTAAATGGAAAACAATCAGAATACTCATCTGTGTCCTTTCTTTTATTTAGTTATTCTTTGGTGAGATGGCTCAAAACCCTCGAGAATACTTCACAAGCCATGAAACAGACTCCCTCCCTACCACATGTGAGGCCCAACGTAGTCCTTCAAAACCCTCGAGAATACTTCACAAGCCATGAAACAGACTCCCTTCCTACCACATGCGAGGCCCCCCGTAGTCCTTACATTCTAAAATATTTGCAGTGTTCTTATGTAAAAGTGACAAAAGTTTGATTTGAATAGCTCCTCCGCCCTAAACTACTATTCATAAGAAAAATGGTGTTGTGATAATCTTAAGCTTGCTTTCTTATCTTCCGAACCGTAATAAATTTTCATACCTTTCCTAACAAAATTATTTAAAAAAAATTATCTTAACCAAATGACTACGATTCCTCAACAAAAATTCTCAGCTGAGTAATCATTATAATGTCGCTGTACCGTCATGGCATGCCGTGGGCTGATGATATCGAATGTAGCTGCCTACAGATTCGGACTACGGCTGCACATATACACATGCAGTTATCACTCAGCAGAGAGGTATTGAGCGGAAAATGGTAAGGTTACATTGTAATCAAAACTATTTTATTATTTCGTTAAGTAAGGTATATAGGAAGTGTAGCCTTTAGGAAGGTAACGAACCAAACTTTAAATTACTAAAAGACTATTTTCCTGTATGGATAGTAGTTTAGGCTCTCTATAGCATATATAAAGCCAATGTTTAGCACTTTTCCATAATTATCAATATAGAACATTTTAGAAAACGGACTAAGCACGCATACATATAGATTTCTGTTTCATGGCTTCGGAAGTATTCTCGAGGTTTTGGATGGCTGGAAGTTGTGTTTGTATGCATGCCTCTTTACATGTGGAACATCTCTTGATGTTGAAATTTGTTGTGTAGGCGATTGTATCTATTTACAACGGTTGATTCCTCTTTGTATGAATATTGTATTTATTGAGAAATTCCTACGTTTCCCAAACTGCAAAACTTTGGAGCCTTTGCTATGGAGAAAAGATTAATATTATTGAAATTTAATTAATTTATCTGATGTATGTTGGTTGTTTCTCCTTGATGGCACATTATGCTATTTGTGTAGTTCCTGTGTTATCGGTGGCTCCACGTTTTATTGCTTCCCTGATATATGATGCTTGCCGTTATCAGATAACTGTATTAGAATCGTTCGACAGTGAGGACTGCTCGTTGATGGTTTCGATGTGATCTTTTTGTTTTTTTTTTGTTTTATTAATTTTTATGTAGATCTAATGCACAGTCAGTTTGCAATTTCACTTTCTTTTTTATATTATTATAATTTTTATTAATTTATTTGTACGTGTGTTGTCTACTTTGTACTACGTGCTTGTAATTCGAGTCGGGGTCACCAATTATATGTACGGGAAGCTGCTACATATATCGTAAAAGCACGAAATAAAATACTCCTAGAAACTATTTAATTTATTCACTGTATTAAAAACTACTAACAACTTATTAGTTTACTAATTTATATCTAAAGTTGAAAATGCAGAGCAGTTGATCGGTGCGACAACTAAAACTGATTGGAATCAACGACACTCGTGTCATTTATAAGACCGCGTTCTCCTATGTACATACCGATATGTAAGTATTGTACATGGCATGAGTTAGAACACCATTTCTGCTTGTCACACGGCATTGCCAGGCTTATTTTTATATTCGTACTTATGTCTTATCATATTACAGTGTAATTATTATATTACAGTGCAATTATTATATTATAGTGTAATTATTATATTATAGTGTAATTATTATGTTATAATGTAATTATTATATTATAGTGTAATTATTATGTTATAGTGTAATTTCTGTTACAATACCTTATACGTGGGACTCTGAATATTGGAAACGACCGGCCTTACCGGATTGTTTTATTTATGTAATTTTATGTACCCCGTGATTTTCGGTGCTTGAAGGTTTATTTCTTTTAACAGCCAAATTCTTTTATTGTCTAAAATATTTTTACTGTTTTCTAAGCTAAGCCTTATACTGCAATTAAATTTCTTAGTTGGGTCTTTGTCAAGTTTAGTAAACTCAACTTTCTGAAGATAATCCTCTTTCTTCATAATTACACAAGTATTTCCTTTGTCTGCTTTTTGTATTATCAATTTATTGTCATCTAGTTTTTTTTGTAATTCGCCTAACTAAGTTTGTTTCATTATCATTTGATCTATTGACCTTACATATTGTTTCCCTATACTCTTTCTCTACAATTTTTCTGCAAAGTGGAGAATTCTGCTGGGTGCATATCGCTTGTACTGTGTAGAATATACAAATAAAATTCTATGCTGTCTCTCGCTCTGTACCACCCTCTCAATTCTTGTTGAATCCATATGTGTTGTGCGGTCAGTACTGCTTTCTGTGCAGGTTTTGATGTATTCCGACAGACAATCTTTACATAATTAGGGCACAAATTACTCTCTGAACATTGCTTATGAAACCATATGTTCTTATTTACTTTTGTTAGATTTATCCTTAGTCTGTGATACAAAACCATCTTTTTCGCTTGACTTGCGTGCCTTATATAATTACATAATAATACATAATAATTACATAATTTACAAAACACCTTGTATTTGAAAAAGTACTGGGTGCACAGTTAACAGCTCATTGTATGCAAAACTTCATGGCTTTTCCAACGACTACTCAACCAGCCCCATACTCCTTTGCTCTCAGGAGTTATCGAGGTATAAACAAAATATTTCAGATTTTCTTACCTTTTTTTTACTTTGACCTCTATTTTTTTTGCGAAACGATCTTTAGCATAACTTTTTTGTACAAAAAATGCTTCTTATCCTCTTTTCTTTGTTTTAATTGTTTTCTTTCTTCTCTAATCTTTTCTTGATTAATTATTTTATTGGTTCCTTACCACTGGTGGGGGAACCAAAGATCGTAATTGTTGTTGGAGTCAGTGATATAGATGTTGACGAAAATATATGCTCATGCGTTTGAAATTTTGGTTCGGGGTCACCAATATTGATGGTGACATGTTCGTAATTGTTGTTCGCTCTGTTGGTCGGAGTCACCAATATTGATGTTGGTGGAATCGGATTGTTTATTTTGTAAGCTAGATCCTATTGTCCTGATCCCCATCATCAACTCATTCTGTTTCTTTTTAAAGAGCAGTTTTTCAGGATATCAGCTTTTTCTCTTTCGTATGCCAAAATAACAATTATTTAGTTTAGTTTGATTCTAGAGCATAAAAAAATAACGAAAAGAATTTCTTTTATCGTTAATAAAATTCTTTTATTTTTATATTTATTTTGTAAAATATAATATTTGTGGAGATTTCTTCTTTATTTATATTTACATATTTTATTTTTAAATATACCTTTTCTCCGTAGTGTAGCTAGCTCCTGATTACTACTGAATATTTTTATTTGTGACACTTATATATATCCTATGTATACTAGATGCACTAATAAGACAACGTCTAACCGACAAGCAAGTAATTAAAGTTCTTCTCTCACAAGCCATCTACCAAACTCTCATTTTTCAAAAGAGATGTAAAGATAAAATTGAAAGCAAGAGCGGATGCGGTGCAGTGCAACAGCCAGAAACATATAAAGTCTGTTCTATGAAAACCCCGGGTAAACCTAGGGCTACACCGGGCTAGACTATCTTGTTTTTTGAAAAACTTGGGCTACCCCGAGCTTACACTAAAATTTTTTTGGGTAATGGTTTGCCATTTGTCACTTGTGAACTGTCACTTGCAAATTGTTGCTGATTGGGGCATATAAATTACTTCTTGAGCAAAAATAAGCAAAAATTAGAAAAAAGAAATAAATAAAAAGCTAGACCACATTTGATTTGTCTTCACCCATTTTATAAATAACTTTTAGCAATTAATTATACTCAGAAGGAATGTCATTACACTGGATTTACCCGGTGTTTTAAAAACTTGTTCGATGAGTGCTCAAAACCCGCCGTAAATTTTGTGAAAATTGTAGAGGGAAATTTACACGGTGTTTTCATCGAACAAACCTATAACCATTGAGGCGCTGTATCGTAAGCGTAACCCCCAGAATAATCTCAATGAGACATGTTATTAGCATAGAATCTCTCGTAAAAGATTCAAAGTTCTTTTTCGATACAATGTGCTTTTAATTTCAGTTGGTGACTGAACGTCACAGATCCTCATAAGGTCTGTGCCAGATGCGTAATACATTTTCTCTATACATGAAATTTCGGATTTTCTAAGTGGCTGTATATTCGATCTAATTTTCTATATGTGTTGTTTACAGTTATTCTTTATGTTGTTTCCAAATATGATATTAAAAACTTTCCATACTTACCATTTCACTTTGGATGTTTTATCAATTATATTTTATTTCTTTTTATACATTCAATATGTGTATGTTCGTATCTATAGCCCCACAATGGCTGCTATGAGAGGTGCTTATAATGTTCGCCGAGCCTTGTCAAAAGTCAACGTAGAGATTCAATCATTGCCTTCTGCTTCCTTACTACTTTAGCCACATCCTCTGCTGCGTTAATATTATTTTGAGATGGCTGAGATTTAGCATTGTTCTCTTCCCCAGTTTTGTGCACCTCCGTGGTATCTGAATTGCCACCAGATTCTGGCCATTTCTCTAATCGTTCCCATATTATTCCTAAGAACGCTAGATTTGAACGCTATTTGAACCATCTAATTTTTAGAGAAGTAGGGATTATCCTTGTTCTGAGCTTACACTTCACTGAGTTGGTTCTCGTTCTTGACAAACTGGGTTTATTGATCGCCAAGATTCAGCTTACATTTAATTGTGGCTTCAGGTGTTCTACGAACTATGTTTTCCAGAAGCTGATGAATCGCTTTTCCTATGCTGCTTTGGGTTGCCACTAATTTATCTTTGGTAGTAGCTTCTTTATGAAGATCGAACAATTTTTCCTTGAATTGATTCGAATACCTTTCAGAATGGTTTCGTAGTAATTTTGGTGAAATAGGCATGCTGTAGCTGATCTCCGTGTTGTTGTCTGATGTCGTTCTCTGTTTGTTCGAAGGTATCCCAGGCCTGTTCCAGCAACCCTAACTTCATCTAGTAACACGCAGAGTTCTTGAGACTAGGCGAATCAATTCTACAACTTTCGATGATTATCTGCATTTGTTTTCCATTTTTCTCATGTTGAGCGGACAACTCCTCCATTGTGATGGCTATTGACCAGTATTCTGGATTCAGTACCGTGATGATCACGCCTCCTTTGTTGAGAGGATTGGACCGTTTATGCAATTATTGTTGATTATAACAATAATGTATCACAAGCGTATCGTCTGGATCACGTCTCTTCTGTGTGAAACGATCGAAGCATTGATGCTATTTTTAAGATAACGTATCACAAACGTATCTCCTCGATAACGTTGAGGTGACCAAAATGTTTCTTAAGTGAACGATTCCTGTTTTTTTTTCAATACCTATGCATACAGGTTCACTCTGGTGGGATTAATTTGTCAGGGTGCAATACCATGATAATGATACTTAGGTACAATACCTACTCCGTCGATTGAAAAGGAAAAGAAACCGTTGAACTGGTTGATGTAAAAAATGCAATTGCCCCTTCGGGGTTCAATTTATTATTTATATAGTTAATAGTTCAAACGCGGTTATAATTGAAAAAAAAGAATAACAAGTAAAATTCAAAGCAATGAAACACTCAGAAGTGCACTTGACACAATTTATGTTAGTTGATTCCAATTTAATTTTATTACAAAAATACTATCTACGTACTACTCAAAGAATTACATTTATCGCCGACGAAATTGAAAGAAAGACTGCCTCTCTGGCTTTACCTAAGCTTTGATCAAGCTTTTTCTGCATTTAGGGAAACGTGATCGTGCAACGTGAGTTTGAGGAATTTTTGTCGAGACTCTGGGAACTTCCCGTGCTGCGATGCGATGCCAGCTAACTTTATGCTGAGGTAAGTGTTGTTTTGTGGGAATATTTTTATAAGTTGTGAATGATGAAGTTTTATGCCGAGATAAACGGTTTTCTGTGGGAATATTTCGGATTTTAGATGAACTGCGAAGGGTTTTCGTGTGGTGATGTAACTCCTCCCACTCAAGTGTCGATTCTTGGCGACCATCTTTTAATTGAATCTGGAGCTTTTTTTGTCCCTTTTTACAGCGTGTTAATAAGTATAGGCCGATGATAAGTACTAAGGATGCTATGGTAAGATTTGTGGTTAGGTTAACGTGCCATCTTTGATTATTGTTGAGTTTGATCTCCTCCAGATGGTTCGTGTTATTGATGTGTTTGAAATAAAGCTTCTGCAAGTTAAATTCGTTTTGGATTTGTTCGATGCTGTGTTCCTCTCCACGTTTGGTAAGACTTGGTTGCGATATTCTACTTCCATATTCTGCTATTGGAATCATCCGATTGAAATTCTGCAATTTGAAAACTTAATGAGATTGTCTCCTTTTATCTTAATTCCCAGTTGTTCTCCATAGTCATTTATTAATAGAGTCTCGTTTAGGTTTTTTGTAATTACCACGTTTTCCGATACTGCCTCGAAACCTTCCGTCACATTTCTACATTAATTGCATTTCATAACCTTAGTCGTTAATAAATTCGAGATACATTGGTCATGGTATGAGACAAGTTCCTTTTTTAAAATATGTTTTCTATCTACATTTATGAAAACAGTTCGTTTAGATACAATAACCTTATCTACATTAGAACATAATTCCAATGAACTGTTCTATAGTATGGACCTTTTACAAAGTTGGGTACTGATAACACAAAAACGATTACTTCTTCCTTAAACAAAACACCGTTTTTTACGTAAGGTAAAGTTTCTATGGTAATATTATTATCTCTTACTTCTTCCGCTGTAAAAATATCTCTAGGTAAAATTTCTAATTTGCTTGCCAATATTATTTCCTTATTGTTTGAGATTTGTTTTGATAGAATATTGATATTCTCATTGATTTTGGTTGTGATTATAAAGAATTGCAATTCCTGATCAATCTTGTCAACACGGTTTTCAAACTCCTTCATTTTGGCGGTTATCTTTTCCTGCACTACGTTAATGTGTTTTGGCACGTTCTCTATCTGGTGTGAAATTTGTGTATTGATCGAAACTTGATCGTTTAAATTTTTTTATAATATTCCTATTGTTTTGTTCTATTATTTTATAATGCTTTTGGATTTCTTCACGATCGTTATCATCCATTACGCCAGTCAAATAGCTAAGACCTTTACCTACAATGTTGAGGAGCACTCGTTTTTTTACGTGATGTGGAATAATGTTGTGGAGATCTTCCTTTAAATGCTTGAGATTATAAAGCAGCGTTGCTCGTATTTGGGTTTTTTCGTGAAGTTGCACTATACTTGACTCTATCTTGTTAATGCTATCATGATATTCGCCCAGATCTATTATGTGCATAGTTCTTTTATAGCCGTGTATTATCTCAAGTTCTGACTCGTTAATTACAATATATCCGTTCCCGGAGTGTATCTCATCGATTTCTAATAACGGTTGTGCGGAGGTATAAGGTGATATCAATATGAGTAAGAGAAAAATGATTCCTAAAAAGAGGGTTATGTAAGTTTTGGTATTTTAGCTTTCTTTTGAATTGATTAATGTAGCGAGGTAGGGTTTCTTTATTAATTTTAAAATATTCTTCCTCTGATTCTCTAATATTGACTTTTTTATGATAGGGTTGAAGTTTCGTAACTCGGTTAAGTTTAAGGAAATCTGAGGGTTTGTCTTAGCGTCTTCCAGAGTTACGTCTTTTTATTGTTTTCTCCTTTTTTCTAAGAAGTATTTGGGATATTGAGGAGTATTCCTCAGGGGTGATTTTTCCGTTTAGGAAGTCTGTGGATCTGTTGCCAGTAGCAGAATGGGACGTTTTGTTACAGACTTTGAGGCTTTTGATTATCGGGTCCTCGTCTAATGATGGTCCTTGTTCTTTTTCGATAACGCTCAAGATCCTCAAGTGTTCGTTGAGTATGTTGTGAAATCGCTCTATATCAGCGTTACTACGAGTAGTATGGTTATTCGGGGTAGTGAAGTGGATGTCTATCCCTTCGCTTTTCAGAAAGTTTACGAAGTTTAAGCTATTAAATCCTTTTTCTTGGTCTGTGATAATTTTTTTGGTTTCCCAAATGAAGCGATATATTGCATGGCAGCATTTTTTAAGTCTGACCAACTCCTAGATTTTAAGGGTATAATTTGCGCGTGTTTAGTAAATTTATCAATGATTGTTAAGTATGGATTTCCGTTACTTTTAACCCAAATGTCCATATGGACTATGTCTAGAGATCTACTTGGGGTTTCCATAGTTTTAAACGGGAGCTTAAGGGGGTGCCCTTCGTATTTGGCTGTGTTACAAATGTGACAGTTATTTATTATTAATTATATTTTTTGCTTAAGCATTGGGAAGTAAAATTTGCTCTTTAACTCGAGGTATACATCGTTAATCCCTCTGTGGTTTGTTTTATTGTGTTGATCCAATATTCGTTCCTGGAGTTCATGCCGGTCTTTAATGTCCTCGAGCATGAAAGGGCATTTATTCAACTTTAGTAACTTGTTCTTTGAGAAATGCTTTAAGTAGGCATTTTGGAACGAACTGTAAAGGTTAATATCTTCAATCATAACCCCTACTATTCCTTTGCATGGAATATGGTCTTTTAGGACATGAATGAAATAATCTTCGTCGGGGGGCCGGATGTATGAATGTTTTCCTGGTTCGACTGTGAATTCTTTCGACAATTACTTTGGCTGCGGAGCCCTTTTCTATGATAATCTGGGTTTTATAAAAATTTAGAGGCGATTCGGTTATTGGAATATATTCGGAGTTGTCTTCGTCGGCTGAGCGGATATCTTCCATCTCTTCTTCGTTCGAGTGTATTTCTACTCAAGACAATGCATCAGCGACTTTGTTCTCCTTACCGTTGAGGTATTCAATATCAAAGTTGAATTGTTCCAATTTAATCTTCCATCTTTGCAGTTTGGAATTGGGTTCCTTAAGATTGTGAAGCCATTGAAGCGGCTTATGGCCAGTCCTGATAACAAACTTTCTGCCGTAAACTTATGGGCGAAAGTATTTAACTGCCCACACTATCGCAAGTAACTCCTTTTCTATTATCGAGTACCTGCACTCATGTTCGTTGATTGTTCGTGAGGCATAGCACACCGGATGGTCTTCTTGGCTTAACACTTCGCCGATAGCAAAATTACTTGCATCCGTAGTTAGTGTGAACCTTTTGGAGAAGTCTGGGTATACCAGTATTGGATCTGATATTATTAATTGTTTTAATTTATTGGAAGCTTTTTTATATTCAGGATTTTTAATGTCTATACGCTGGTCCTTTTTTAAGTATGCTGTCATCAGTTTCGCAATTTTCGCAAAGTCTTTAATAAATTTGCGATAGTATCCAACGAGGCCTAAAAAGGTTTTATTTGTTTTGGAGTTTACGGGATTGGGAATTTGCTAATTGCCTCGATTTTGTTGGGGTTGGGTTTTATTCCCTTGGTTGTTATGATATGACCAAGAAACTCTGTTTCTTGTTTCAGGAATTCACTCTTATTAAGCTGAATTTTTAGGTTCGCATCTTGCAGTTTCTTTAAAATTTTCTGTAAAGAAACGAAGTG
The DNA here is from genome assembly GCA_963930735.1 of Dioctria linearis. Classification (NCBI taxonomy): domain Eukaryota; kingdom Metazoa; phylum Arthropoda; class Insecta; order Diptera; family Asilidae; genus Dioctria; species Dioctria linearis. The sequence continues at coordinate 74,913,477 of OZ005740.1, read as the reverse complement.
CTGTTCCTTACTGGTGATGAAAATTACGATGTCGTCTAGGGAGACGTAACAAATTTTCCGGATGAATTCCTTCAAGACGGAATTCATTAGTCTCTGGAAGGTGGCAGGGGCATTCTTTAAACCGAATGGCATCCTGACAAATTCATAGGGTCTACTATCGGTACTAAATACTGCCTTTTTAATGTCTTCCTTTTCTATCTCAATCTGATGGAAGCCCTTGGCAAGATCAAGCGTCGTGAAATACATGGCCCGACCTAGTTTATCCAAAATATCTGCCATATTTGGGATGGGTATTTGTCATTAATAGTGACATTATTGAGTTTCCGGTAGTCGATAACGATGCGCCATTTTTTCTTTCCTGAAGCATCTTGTTTTTTTGGGACCACCCATATGGGTGCCGAATATGGGGATTCGCTTGGTCTGATAATTCCCTGATTTAGCATAGTGTCGATTTGCTCGTGAACTTCTTGGCGGTGAACTTCTGGATAACGATAAAGCTTTGCGTGAATTGGGATTTCATTCGTGGCATTGATTTTGTATTTTATTTCGTGAGTAAGGGATAGGTCTTCTTTATAGAATGCTTCGTCGAACTTCTTTACGATTTTCAGAAGCTCGGTCTATCCCTTTGAGTCTAAGTGATCACATCTCATTGCCTTCTCGCCGAGAAATATTTCATTTTGTATTAGATCCAAATCTCTTAGAGGGACGGGAATTTTATATTCTCTTTCCTCATCTGCGCTGAAGAAGAGTGGAATTTCGTTTCCTGCATTTACTCTTATGAGTTCTTCTTTGTAGCTTATTTCTGCAATATGTTATTGCCTATCAGACCATCATATTTATCATGGAATTCTATTTCCAAAAACTAAAATTTTTCTTTATCGTCAAATTCTATAAATGGGTCAATACTTACTTTAGTTTCGCATGGATAGGTTCCTGCGAGCGTTTTAATATACAGACGGTTGATTTTACTTCGGTAAATAGGGTTACAAATACTTGAGGTCTACCTTTGGTTTGAACTTTTATATAAGGTAATGTTTGTTGTTTTCCACCGAGGCTGTTAAATGAAAATTTTCGATTTCATTCTGGATTTCAACGGAATGAACTCCGGAATTTAGGCTTTGGTCAACCTCCATTGGTTCTACCCTGTTATTATTATAATTAGTGCGGGTGATATGATTTTGCCGGTAATTTGTGATCTATTAAATTGGAGTGAACTCTCGTTAAAGTTATTTGGATTATATTTATTTTGCCTATAGTTTGTATTATAATTCCGTTGGTCGAGATTACTTTGCCTAAACCCTATATTATGATTTGCTCAATTGTAATTCTGTCTGGGGCTTGAATTGTTATTATTAGTGTTAGTCGGGCGTGGTGTACTAAATTTTTGGAGATTACTTTGATCTTGGATAAGGAAATTTTTCTTTCTATCACAACAATTTTTTTGAGGGTTGTAGTAAGCATAGTTGCTTTCGAATAAGATATCTAGGGCTTCTTCAAGGGTTTTTGGATTTCTACTAAATTAATAAGTTTGAACGCATCGGTTCAGGAAGTTTGTCTGTGAAAATTGTTAATCCTGTCGCAATATTTGCTTTAATTGTGAGCTCAGAGTTCGACTCACGCTTAACTCTATTGTTTAATCTTCTAAGAATACTGGTTATAGAGGTCAACAATATCCGAGGTAAAGGTCACGCTTCGTAATTCGTCAAATATTTGTAGCGCCGATTTTTTATCACCAAAATTACTAATAAGGATTTGTTTTAATTCAGACCAGTGTCGGATGTGATTATTTATTTCAATAATTTCCCTAGCTCTTCCTCGTAATTTACTTTTAATTTTATTAAGCAAAAGAGTCTGACTATTATTATCGTATTTTGCAATTTCGACTGTTATATTATCGACTAATTCTATAAAAATAAATAATTCTTCACCTTTTCCGTTAAATTCGGGTAATCCTTCGATATACTTAAGAGGATTGATTGATAGCACCAATGGCTCTGGTGGATTATCCGGTTGTGGTGTCATCTTGTTCTTTTCCTTTTTAAATGGCACACTGTTTGGAAATGGTTCTTCTTGCGGACCCACCTTCTGTGAGTCTTCCTCTTCGATTATCGTGAGCGGGTAACATTGAGCAAGTCGCTTAATTTTACTTTCACTGGAATCCACTTTTTTTCCTGCAAACTTTCCTTTTATGAGATAATTACAGCACTTTCAGGGTTATCGTCGACCGGGAACTTTTGTTAAATTCGTGTGAGCTTATTACTGATTTCTAGGTTTTCACTAAGTTCACTTTTATTTTCGAAAAATTTATTATTTTTCTTCGGTAGGAAACACTTTGCCAATTTTTCGCAGTTTGTTGCTTTTTATGTTATTTCACATTGGCTTTTATTCACAATGAAAAATCGCGTTTTTTATCCCGTGTTCCGTTTAATTGGGATCCTGCCAACTGCGCCATTTAATAGCTCAATATGCGCGTAGCTAGGCAGGGGCACGGGTCGGAACGGCCCAACTCAGTGAACCAGAACGGGACGGCACCGCCCCCCCCCCCACCTCCCAAGAAACTTTAGGCAGAATAAAAAATTTAAAGCTTAGAAAAATTTTAAGAAATCATATTTATTAGATTTATTTGTGCTTTTTAATATGGTATAAAAAAAAAGAACAATTCGAAAATTTATAAAAATAAACTTTTCCAATTATATACATAAAATGAAGCACACAAAAATATCCGGAGTTGTACAACACTAAAAATTAAATTTTAATATTTGGTCGGATAACCGTTTGATTTTAATACACTTTTCAGTCTGTTAGGCTTTGATTGCAAAAGTTTTTTTGTTAAGTCGGGACTTATTTTGTTCCACTCTTCTTGAAGATGTTGTTTTAACATACTTTTGCTGAAAATGTTATGTTGAGGAAGTGTTCCTAGCTGTTTACGTACATTTTAAAGTAGCCATTCCTTCCTTTTTCTGGATCATTGTCTTGTTGGAAGACAAAATTATTTTGTAGTCTTAACTTTTCTGCAGTGGATTTTATATTATACTATAAAATATTGATATAAGCATATTGATCCATCATTCCATCAATGAAATGAAGACTTCCAACCCCAGCCGCCGACATTCAACTCCATACCATAATAGCGCCACCTCCATGTTTAACGGTTGGTTGCAGGTTTTCTTTGTTGAACTCAATTCCTGGCTTTCTTCAGACAAATTGTTTTCAAGTTGAGTTAAATTTTTCAAAATTTACACTCATCGCTAAAAATGGCAGTACCCCAAAAGCTTTGAGCGTCATGAACAAATTTTTTAGCGAACTCGATTCTCTTTTTCCTATTTGATTTATTTATCCTCTGTTTTTTCTTGCAGTCCGCCTACGGAATCCGCTTTTCCGTATCGTTCGGCTCACTGCTTCAACACTTATATTTTTCCAGTACTTTCGCAAACTTCTGCGCATATCTCTTTGGCACTAGTAAGAGGATTTACTTTCGCTCGCTTCAAAATTTTTCTTTTTGCTCTTTCATTTAGTATCCTTGGTCGCCCCGTACGCGGTTTATTTATTAATATACCGTCACTTTTGTACTTATTAATAATGTCTTTTACTGAACTTTGCGGTATTCCAATATCCATTGAAATTTTTCTCTGTGGTAAACTCTTTTCTCGCTTTTTTGCCTTTTTGGAAATTTAAATGTTTAAAAGAAAACCTACTTAAATTAAAAATACGGTAAACTAATCATTATGCTTGGACCATACTCTGCATGCACATATTTATCGAAATTTCTTAGAAATTTACCCTATTTCGTACATGATCACTTCATAGGCGCATACTTTTGTGTCTTTGTTTTGTGAGTTGATTCATGATTGTTAGTTTTTCTCTGGAATTTATTTATTATACATTGTTTTCTAATGTGAGAAGACATAGTGCACATGTTGGAGTTTATAAATGTATATTTTGTATTTTGTATATCTTAGAAATTACATGCAGTTTGTCGGGAAGATCAGATGGGCGGATACTTTTTTGGCTAATTGTATATACTAGTCGAAAACGTGGCTATACAAGTACCAATACAAATCCAGATACTTGTGCCTTAGTGTAAATTCAGCTTTACAATGATTTGACTTTCTTCATTTCGACTGACTGATAAAAAAGCCAACAGAATTATTGTCAACTCAACATCTTTTCCATTCTAAAGCCTTGGTTTTCAACAGAATGCAAAAAAAACAAGGCTTTCGCATAATCCGACAACGCACTACACTATTTACGTAGAAACAAACCCTTCAAAAAACCGCGCCTGGGAATGTAGTGACACTGGCTGTTTTTCTTGTAAATATGATGACACATTTCTTAAATTCATCAGTAATTATAAACAAATCTTAAAAATTTTTACAGCCTTGGAAGCTGAAGCAATGGTCATGTAAAACATGCTTAAATTAAAAAATTATGAGACAAATGCTGAAAATTTGAGGAAAAAATATTAAAGAATAATATAAAGATAAACTTCTAAAGCGCCAATACTACTCATAATGAACTCCGCCGGCTGTGAGAGAAGTTTTTCAGCTATGAGGCGGATAAAAACGTTGCTTAGAAGCACAATGCTTCAAGAATGATACTCTCGCATGTCACGCATTTTACTGCACAACACAGAGAATGCCATTGTTGAAAAAAATTACAGCTGAAGAGGTACTGAGCCCATTTGTAGAAAAAATAGTAAACTAAAGCTTATTTAGTTGGCTTCCTAGAGAAATGAGAAAAGGTTATATATCCTAAGAATAGAATTGCTTAAATGTAGTGTACTTTTCGTTATTTCAGAAAAAGATTTATTTTAAACGTTGCAAATTAATTTTTAGTAGGTAGGTATATATTATGTTGACTTCATGTAAAATGTTCTTTGTTGTAGCAAGTCAGTTTCGTTGTATAAGTGATAATTTTCTTCTAATAAGAAGAATCTTTCTCGTGTTTCTACACATATTAATTAAATTTGGCCACGCTGTGGGCTGAAAAGTAAAGAAGAAAAAAGGAAGAAGGAGAAGCGTTTCGTGTCAGCAGACAACCTTCCACTCATCGGTGCAGCTTGGTTTTCTGTCTGCTGCAGACGCCTGAAAATAGATCAAACTGATCTCTTCTCATATAAACTCAGAATAAATTCTGGGTGTGAATTATATGAGGAAAAACACTCCTATACGAGCCCAGGAGGAAAAATAAATAAAAAGATTACTCTTTTGGACTTTTTACCGGGTTAAACTTAATTTTGTTCAAGAAAGAATTTTTTGGGATTCTCCGGTATATAGCAAAAGCTAAAAATGTTCTAATTTGTTATTTCATCACACAACTCATTCTCATTCTTTTTTCCATTTGTTTTTCAAATCACCCAATTTCGCTATTTGGGACCTGTTGATGAGTCAAACCAAGACTTGAAACTTGTCACCAAAAATTAATGAGTTGTGTGATGAAATCACTCGACGTATCTATCATCATATTGCTGTACTGATCACAAACTAAAGGAATGATGCACAGCACAACAACATATTCGGTGAGGTGGGTGGGGCGTAAACGTTCTCACAGCGATCTTCATTCAATAGATGCTGGCATCGGTCGCTGTGGTGGCTGGAGACCACTGACTTATAACAATGGACTGAGCGTATTGTCATTTTCCTATAGGAAAGCATGGAACAAGTTTTATAGTTCTCTCTTTCGCCCTATGACAGAGTTGGAGCTACCAACACAAAATACTGCATTCTAGAACATTTGCTTATGCCATTTGATGTTTTTATGTTGGCTACAGAAGCAATCACCGCAGAAGGAATAAGGTAAAGATAGTGCTTACTCTGTGTCTCTTGCCCATACTCTGTGTCTCTCTTGCCCATAAGCAGGATTCAGTTATGAATAACTTTTGAAAATTAATTTCGGAATGAGTTTAATTCCTTATAAGCGATTAAAATATCACTTGGGCTCAAGAAAGTATATTTTTTTAATTAACTTCGATTTACTGGTGTAAAATTTCATCAGATTGGTTGAGTTTTACATGTTTTTTATGTAATCGTTTTAAAGGGTGCTCTAACAGCGATTTATAGAAACACAATATTTTTTGTGCCACATGAAATAGCAAATCGCTCAGTCCATTGTTATAAGTCAGTGCTGGAGACGAGCTTAATCTACGAACAGAAGAAGAAGAAGACTCAACTTAAGCTGTCAAAATTTAATCATCTTTTTCTCAACTTATATTTCTTTTGCAACTTGCAAGTTATTATTGAAAAATCTATTGTAAAATAATATTTATGTGATTGACTTTGTGATATATTGGAGACTTTGTTGTAATTTTATCAGAAGTGGAATTCTATCAGCATTCTTTGGCGCGCCTTCTGCCATACACATTTATAGTGTCTACAATTATCATTCACTTTTCATGGAATCTATGCTGCATATGAATAATTAACGACGTCTATTACTAGTTATTGGATTGTTTATACTGCATCTTAACTTTAGTTGGGAATTTTTCCTGTTCCTCGTGGTAAAGTGAGGTTATCTCATCACTGCAAGACTTCGCCCTGTGCCCCATACCAGTCTGCTTGAATCTAATACGGTGATAATTATTTGGTGCCTCGTATTCAAGTGAGATGTACATTAGTTACAAGCCCTCAGTGTCAACCATTTGATCTGCATCATGGCACCTAAATGCGTTATCTGTGCGGCATATATTAATAAAAGCAACGTTGGATTCAAGTGAATTGATTGCAAAAGGCAATATCATGTTGCATGTTCTGGGCTGACTCCTGAACTTATTTCGAGTCTCATGTCTGGTGCAGTGGGATTTCGTTGCAATCAGTGTAGCACTGAAAAGCCAGATATTGCAATTACTGACGGTGGTGCCGACTCTGATGATGGCAGCCTTGGTGTTCACACTGCTGTGTGTAGAATGGCCACAGAAATAGAGCTGATTCAAACTGAACAAACTGAATTTAACAAATCTATCTGCACACTCATCGAAGGCTTCAATGAGATCAAGAAGTTGACTGCAACGATTCAAGATCATACCTGTAGGATTATGAAACTGGAAGAAGACAATTCGAAGGAGGCCACTGCCATCAATATTCTACAAAATCGTATAGATTTCCTGGTAACTATTCACTTATCCAATTTTATTGAAATCAAAGGCGTTAGTATAAAACCTAATGAAAATGTTATGGACATTGTTCGCTGTTTGCATGATTCTCTTGAGTTGCCATTGGAAACCGGTGATGTCATCAAAGCTTATCGCCGTCACCCGACACGGGGTACTAAAAAATTTGCTCAGTCTACTCAATCAATTATTGTTAAGTATTGCTCTCAATTCATTCGAGATAGAATTTTAACTGCATCTAGAGTTCATAAAAAATTATTCACTGAAATTTTAGGTTGCTCAAAGGATTCACCAATTTATTTAAATGAACTATTGTCAAAGGAGAAAAAGTATTTATTCTACAAAGCCAAGCAAATTAAAAATTAATGTGGTTTTAAATACCTTTGGATTAGTAAAGGCAAAATATACATGAAGAAGGAGGATAATAGTTCTCCAAAGCTTATTAATTCACTAACTTGTCTGGATCTCATCTCGAAGGTACATTCTACTACTTAATATAAATATTTTTCCTTGTGTCTTTAATTAACATATATTATCAAAATGTCAGAGGGCTTCGATCCAAAACCGAAAGCACTAAACTAGCTATACTCTCCAATGTTTACGAAATTATATGTTTCACTGAAACATTTCTGCAAGAGTGGGTCAATTCTAATGAAATATTTGATAGTAGGTACTCTGTTTATAGAAAAGACAGAAACTTAGGATTGACAGCGGCCAAGGATGGTGGTAGATGCCTTATTGCTGTAGATAATAGATTCAACTCTTCACGAGTTACCTCGTTGGAAACTTCTAATGAGGATTTATGGGTTTCCATTAAAAATGATAACTTTATCTTGTACATTTGCTGTGTTTATATACCCCCACAGGCCTCTGCTGCTACTTACGATACCATCTTATCTAATATTAGCGAAAAATCGCTGGACTGTCCAGATGATGCCAACATTCTTGTTATTGGGGACTTTAATTTACCCTACCTAAACTGCTCTTTCGACGTGGATGAGAATTGTTTTCTAGCCTCTGAAGTTTATTGTGCTGCGGCATGCTCTTTACGTAATAATATGTCCCTAGCTAACTTAAGACAATTCAATCATGTTCTCAATGTAAATAACAGACTTTTAGATTTGGTATGGACTAATATTCCTTATTGCAAAATACAAGTCTCATCTTCAATATGTCCTCTCCCTCGCATCGATTCACATCATCCACCTATCGATATTATGCTTACACAATCTAGTACTAAACTAGTACGTGATCGTATCATTAAACGTAGAAACTTTAATTTGGGTAACTATGAGAGTTTAAACGAATTCTTTAGCTCAATCAGCTATTCAAATCTATTCTCATCTAATGTTGAAATGTCATGCACTAAATTTTATGAAGTTCTTAATGAAGGAGTAATGTCTTTTATACCAGTAACAAACAAGTTTAATAAAAAATTTCCTAAATGGTACAATTCTCTTCTTATCCTTGTCCTCCAACTTAAAGAAAAATTCAGGCGAAAATTTAAATTATTTCAGCATTCTGAAGTATATAAAACTTTTTCTTATCTTCGAAAGGGTTGTAAAATATTAATTCAAAATTGTCATAATGATTATGTAAATAAGACTGAATGTTCTTTAAGAGATCAGCCTAAATCTTTTTGGTCATATTGTAAGGACCTAAAAAAATCAAATACTTATCCGAAGGAAAAGGAATACAACGATGAGATATCTTTTACACCGATTAAATCTTGTGAATTGTTTGCTTCACACTTTGCGTCAGTATACTCTAATAGCAACACTAATACTACATCTGCTACAGCCTTAGAAACTAACAATCTTTCTAGCATTAGTTTATCTACTGTATCTGTAGAAGAGGTTTCCGAATTATTAAACACGCTCAATTGTGACAAAAAGGCAGGTCCTGATAACATCCCCAATTTATTATACAGACGTTGCTGCTCTTCATTAGCTGATCCAATAAGTCAATTATATAATTTATCGATTGTTAATAAATTTTTTCCTAAGGTCCTTAAACATTCCCATGTCACGCCGATATTCAAATCAGGCAATCCTAGTTCCATTGTGAACTACCGTCCAATTTCTATTTCCAATAGTCTTGCTATAATTTTTGAAAAAATTGCATATAAACAACTCTTTCATCTAACTAAAAAATTTATTAGTAATATGCAACATGGATTTTTCTCAGGTAGGTCCACTATTACAAAATTAGTCTCATTTACTGACATTGTAGCAGCGTCTCTTGATGACGGTGAGCAAGTTGACACCATTTATACCGATTTTACAAAAGCCTTCGATAAACTTAATCACAAGCACATTTTGGTAAAAATGGAACAAATTGGTCTGCTTAGTGATACTATTGCATGGTTCTCTTCCTACTTATCGGACAGGGTTAATAATGTTGTCTTGAATGGCTTCCAGTCTCCTCTATATGTGCAAACATCTGGAGTCCCTCAAGGAACTATTCTTGGGCCTTTTATTTTCTCGATATATATTAATGATCTTTCCTCCCAATTAGTCTCCAAATGTCTACTCTATGCTGATGACGCTAAAATATTTCGTGTCATCCAAGACATTAATGACAGCTGCATATTGCAACACGATCTCGACACGCTTTCGACTTGGTGCAGCCTTAATTACTTAGAATTGAATATAATTAAATGTAAAGTCCTAACATACACTAGGAAGCACATGTCCATTCTATAAAATTATAGTATTGATAACATCTCCATCTCACGATGCCATGAGATTAAAGATTTGGGTGTTATATTCGATTCCAAATTACTATTCTCTGCCCATATTAATTATATTTCATCCAAGGCTTCTCGCCTGGTGGGTTTTATATTTCGTGCAACTAAGGCTTTTAAGTCCATTAATTCGGTTATTGCACTTTTCATGTCATTAGTTAGAAGTATTCTAGAGTATGCAAGTCAAGTGTGGAACCCTTTTAACACATCATATTCAGAGCAGATTGAATCAATCCAAACAAAATTCACGAAAATTTTAATGTATAGATTTGGTAACCCATCTCTTGAATATGTTGATAGATTGTCCGCACTTAATCTTCCACTTCTATCTAATCGTCGCCAAATCCTGGATGCAGTTTTCCTTTACAAATAGTTAATGGAATTATAAACTGTCCCTTTCTTATTACTAAGATAAACTTTTATGTGCCTGCTCGTTCCTCTAGGCAATCATTAACATTTAAATTACCCTCTTGCAGAACCAATCTCAGAGAAAAAAGTCCTACTTTCAGAATCCAAAAAGTATACAACATTGATATATTGCATCCATGCCTACTGACATTTAAACGACTTCTTTCTGATGAGATCCGACAAACCACTTGACCACATACTCAATACTCAATTAATTCCTATTTACTTTGTAAGTTTTTGCTTTTTCTCCTAGTTTTTAATTTTTATCACTAGTTCATTGTTTAACTCAAATTTATATATTACCTATAGTCATTAGTCTTACTTTTTTCTTTTCATTTTTTGTATTTTTGCACTTCTTTAATATTTTATAATTATAATCAACTTTTACAATATTTGAATTTTGCATATAACATGTACATTGCAATTTTAATCTAGTTCAGTATTAATCTATTTTAAGTTTCTTCTTCTTTTCTGAATTTAACTTTGAATTTCAATATGAAAACTTTTATACGGTAGTATTTAATTGGATTCATCTGTATTCTATCGTCTAAACTTTTTAAATAAATAAATAAATAGAGAAGTTAAGGAAGGGAACCGCAAAGTTTGTGTACGCGAATGAAGCATATTTTTTCTTTTAAAATAATTTATTTAGCGACTATTATGTACACTTCTTTCTTAGATATGTTCTTAACTATAGAAGTTTAACTCTAACTACGAGCTAGTATAAAATTTGGCCCTGAGTTCCTACGATGATTGAACTGTAGTTCCTTATCTATTGCCTATGAAATATCTATTATCTATTTTTAACATTAACGATCTTATTATTTAGCCCTGCGCATAGGTAGACTATATAATTCAAAGTATTAATCCTAAAGAATGAAATTACACCTGATTAACTCTAACTTATACCTTTGACAGAACATATACCTTTGACAGAACATATACCTTTGACAGAGCGAATGAAGCATTTTAAATGTGTGCAAATTTATACGCCGTCGGCAAAGGACAGGGCCGCAACCCCCGGAATATAACACAAGCCATGAAGTACAAATAGCATATGTGTGCTACCGGGCCAGTCGACAGGCGACACTAGTTAGCTGTCAGAAATTTTGGAGGAAAGGTAATTTTTATGCAAAACTTATTTATAATTTTCTTGTTTGTTTTATTTAATATTATTAAATATAAGTAGTAATTGAATTAATATTTTTATTTAATAAATTTGTTTTTACAGCACTTACGAGAATTCTGTTGGCCTGGCGCTTAGAAGATACCTAAAATTTCTGGATGGCAAGGAAAATCTGGTAAGTTTATTAAAATATATTGTGAACAGTTATATGCGTTTCATTTCAGGAAAAATCGACTGACTGATTGGTAATGATAAATTATTATATCATCCCCGGGACCAGGTACTACACATTCACAGCATCTTACTGGAATTAAAAAAAATTTGGGTTGCAGTAGTTTCGGTGGAGAAGGTCCGTATTATTATTATCAATGATTAGCAACCCCAGTAAAGAGGTACGTCATGTTAAAATGAACCAAAGTAGATTACAATAATATATATATGTATGTGTATATTTATAAAAAGAAACAATATATGTAATCAATACAGGAATGTGAGAATAGTTGCACAGGTATTCAGTGTTGATATTCAATTTTTTTAACAACCGGTTCGCTTATCCACTTACTTCATTATACTGGAGTAAAATACTTATTCGAGTATTAATACGAGAACATTTATTGAAAAGACTTCCACTTTAAAGCTACGTTATAACGTGGAAATATGTATAGAGTGTTATTAAGAAAGTGAACATTTAAAGAAAATACATCAAGAGGCTTAGAAAACTAACAAAATTCAATGAGCGAGTTCATTGGGAAAATGTATTTAAGAGCAAGAATTTTAAGATAAGAATTAGATTACTTTGGAAGTTAGCGACTTACCATTTCATACTAGGTCACTCTACAGCTCTAGGCGTTATAAAATAAAAGACTTTTAATTTAGAGATAACACTTAATGCTTTATTGGTTTTTTTGGCTCTTTTGGCCACCTATTACACGGTACTTGGTTAATCTAAGCGTCTACTGTATTGGACGGACTGTCTGTTGCTCGTGGTAGAAAGACACTCTACGACTAACTCGAAAAATGACGCTACTACTACTATTACATCTTTTTTGTTCTAATTTTTTTTCATAGAGGGCGCGATATCACTAAAGAATTACAATTCGTTGCGCTAGGCGCTAAATTTAAATATTGCCCTCTAACTTCGGTGGCGGTTGCCACAGTACTCTCCCCTAGACTGAAACGCGGCTTTACCTGAAGCGAGTCGGTATTTGAACTCGTCGTCCTTCAAGTGTTGATTTTTGTTTCTCAGGTTTTTCAACGTTGACTGGTGGTTCAGTCCTAGTTTCGGATGTTTCAGTTGGTAATGACGGATCTGGTTCAATGATATAGGCGGGTTTCAGTCTATCAATTGATATATTCGTGGGTTTTCCTTTGAAGTCGATGGTAAAATATTTTTCTTTACGGTTAATTACTCGATATGGGCCATTATACGGATGAGTAAGGCTTGGTCGAATCGAGTCGTTGGGAATAAAAACATGTAACGTTGTATGTAAATCCTTGTGAACGAAAACTGTAAGCGTAGAATGCCATGTAGTTGAAGTTGGCTGAATCTTTTTCATCGCATTTCTCAGTTCTATGACGACGTCTGATTCTGGTTTCCTTGATCCAGCGTTCGAAAAAAAATCTGATGGGATGTATAATGTGGTTCCATAAACTTGTTCGGCAGGCGATGCCTTGATGTCTGGTTTATATGTTGTTCGTAGACCTGACAGAATCATAGGCAGGTGTTCTGTCCAATGATCCGTATTGCTACAAAGAATCGCCGATTTGAGTGTTCGATGCCATCTCTCGATTAACCCATTCGCTTGTGGATGATATGGTAATGTCGTGACATGTTTAATTCCCAGAGTGGTCGTTAGTTCGGAAAAGATATTCGATTTAAATTGTCGACCACGATCTGATGTGATTATGGCTGGAACTCCAAACTTCGAAATCCAACCGGATACCAGTGCCTTTGCTATTGTTTCGGCGGTTTGGTCGGGAATGGGTAGAGCTTCAGGCCATCTTGTAAAGCGGTCAATGATCGTGAGGCAATATTTGTTGTCCATGTTCGGAGGAAAAGGTCCAACTATATCAACATTAATGTGCTTGAAACGTTCGGAAGTTGAATCGTACGCTTGTGGAAATGTGGATGTATGTCGATTTATTTTTACTCGTTGGCATTCGACACAGTGTTTGGCAAAATTTGCGGAATCTTTGTTAATACCTGGCCAAATGAATCTCTCTGTCATCAATTTAGCTGTAGCACGTCTACCCGGATGAGACAGGTTGTGTGTTGCTTGCAAAACGACGTTGCGGAATTTTTTTGTAATAAACGGTCGAATTTTCTTTTTCGAACAGTCGCAGTAAATTTGTCTTAACGTACCTAGAATGGTGTAGAGTTTCAAATCCAAGGAGATGTTTTCGTTTTCCGAGGCCAGCAAAGTCTGTAATTCTTCGTCGGTTGATTGATCAAGAGCTAGTTGCTCGTAGTCGAGGCTTGTTGCTATTTGAATGACTTCAATGCGTGAAAGTAAATCGGCTGGAACATTATCGACCCCCTTGAAGTAACGAATGTCGGACGTAATTTGAGATATTCGGTCGAGTTGACGAGCTTGTCGTTCTGAAGCTTTATCCAACTTTTGTTTGAAGGCGAACGTTAGAGGTTTGTGATCTCTGTATATATGACACTGTCTGCCTTCTAGCATGAGCTTGAAATGACGAACCGCCAGAAACATAGCCGTGAGCTCACGATCGTAAGTACTGTATCTCAATTGACAATCATCGAATTTCTTTGAAAAAAATCCGAGAGGTTGAATTTCATTGTTAACAATCTGATGAAGAACGGCTCCCGCAGCAAAATCAGATGCGTCTACGTACAGTGATAATTCGGCTCCAATCATTGGGTGAGCGAGCTCTGTTTCGGTCGCGAGTTGGTTTTTGCAATTTTCGAATGCTGTAATTCCTTCTTTCGTCCAAACTATCTCACGTTTATCGTTCTTTTTGTTTTCTGGAATCATGCGGAATAGCGGAGCTTGCAATTTCCTGGCTTGAGGAAGTAATCTTCTATAAAAGTTGATAGTTCCCAAAAAACCTTTCAATTGTTTGATCGTTGTCGGTTGTGGCAGATTTCGTATCGCAGAAACTTTTTCTGGAATAGGCTTGATGCCTGATGGTGTTATCAAGTGAACAAGAAAAACTAGCTCTGATTTTCCTAACTCACATTTCGCAGTGTTGACAGTCAATTTGTGCTGTTTGAGTCGATCGAAAATTGTTTTTAAATGATGTCGATGTTCGTCAGGCGAAGAAGATAAATATGGAATCACAAAGTCTAATCCTCTTACTACCTCATGAATTAAGCGTTGAAAAGTTTGTGCAGCATTGCATAGCCCAAATGTCATGTACGAAAATTCAAATAATCCGAATGGTGTTGTTATAGCTGTCTTCGGAATATCTTCCGGAGCAATAGGGACTTGATGGTATGCTTTTTGTAAATCGATTTTGGAAAAAATAGTTTTTCCGTGAAGAATCGATGTGAAATCTGTTAAATACGGAATTGGATAACGATCAGGTACCGTAATTGCGTTCAAAGCCCGGTAGTCACCGCATGGCCGCCATTTTCCAGCTGGCTTTTTAACCATATGCAAAGGACTAGCCCAGTTGCTATTCGACGGACGACAAATTCCAGCTGACGTTAATAGTTCGAATTCGTGTTTCGCTGCTTTAAGCTTCTCTGGTTCAAGACGACGTGGTCGTACGAAAACAGGTTGCCCGTTAGTCTTGATCTCGTGGACAATTGTAGTGTTCTCTTGCGTACCTAGCAGTGGAAATTTCGTTATTTCTTTATAATCGTTGAACAGGTCGGCGAAAGGTGCGGTAGTTTCATACGTTTTGAGACTTGTCTCATTTATTGAAACTTCTCCGATGCAGGCGATTTTTAATCCTGTTAAAGGATCGATGAGCTGATTGTTTTTAAGATCGATTAATAAGCCATAGTATTGAATAAAATCGGCTCCCATGATCGGTGTAGTAACATCTGCTATGTAAAAAGTCCAAAAAAATCTATACGGAGACCTAGATTAATTTTTAAATGAACTTGACCGTAGACCTTGATTGCAGTGCCATTTGCAGCGTAAAGTTTCATATCGGTGGGTTTGATTCCAGTTGCTTGTAGATTCGGTAGTATAACTGAGACATCCGCGCCAGTGT
Organism: Dioctria linearis; assembly: GCA_963930735.1. Classification (NCBI taxonomy): domain Eukaryota; kingdom Metazoa; phylum Arthropoda; class Insecta; order Diptera; family Asilidae; genus Dioctria; species Dioctria linearis. The sequence continues at coordinate 74,897,907 of OZ005740.1, read as the reverse complement.
CAATTAGAAATTGTTTGCAAGATGATGAGTCAGTGATCTTCAGACGATAAAGATGTTTTGAAGTAACTTCAAGCCCACCGTAGCTTGAAGTTGAAGCAACTGGACGGCTTCATAGTTGTGTGTTGGAGTTTGGTGCGCTCTGATTTGCCGATTGCTTACCAAACGTGCACGGTTGTCGACACACATGAGCCTTGTTACCAAATTTACGATGGTACCAGCATTCGGTTGAATCCGTTACTGAATTTCGTGAGTATGACCGTTCTCGTTTATCTCTATTGCGCGAGTTGCTTCGACCGCGTTGGTTCTGAGAATTTTGAAATTCACGTCGCATCTCTGAAATTTCTTTGATTAATTCAGCAATGCCTGGAAATGTTTCAGATCTATCGTTGGCGTGTTTAACCGAGGCTGACATGACTGACGAAGAACTGCTGGAAGCTATATCATGGATACTTCGAAGGCGAATTGATTCAACAACAGCATCTGCCGTTGCAAGTTTGTCTGCTAATGTTGCTGTTTTCATTGCTATGACGGCTGTCTGAGCCGTTTCGGGAAGTTTTGCTACCCAAAGGTTGAGTAAAGCTGAATCAGTGAACGAACCCGTGGCTAATCGCTTTAAATGACCATACAATTGGCTTGGTTTTTGATCACCCAGTGAGTGTCCAGCTAAAGTTTCTTGAATTCGTTTCTGTTGGCTGTCTGCAAAATGTTCGATAAGTTTCGGTTTGATAAAAGCATATTTACCTCGCTCTGGGACATCGTTGATAATCGAAGATAATTCCATTAATCGTAGTGGATTAATATGCGCCATCACTGTGTTGTATTTTTGATTGTCGTTAGTAACACGTGAAGCATTAAACCAAAACTCGAGACTCATAAAATACATTTCGATGTGATTTTCATTCATTTGTGGCAATGGGATCCGAGGAATGGCTGAATTTGCGTTCACTTCCTGACGTTCGTTTTCTGGTTCGTCTCCCTCGCCGTGATTTGGAATTTTGTGTTTTGTTCGCCACTGATGGATTAATATTTTCAAATTATCGGGAAAGTTTATTTCGTTTGTCACTTTGTTTCGTTTGTAACAATCGTTCGAATGGATTTTATATCCGTTTATTTTTTAGGAAAAATGGAAAAATTCTCGAAAAAATTGTTCACTTTAATTTGAAGCCAAAAGCGATTGATAATTATTCGGAAAAATTTTGATATAATTCGCAAAAATCGCCTGCTTAACTTGCACTGAGGTTATTGATTCATTGTTTTATTTCCAATGACGAGCAACATATGACAAGTGTCAACTATAACAAAAAATCGTAATTCTGTATTCTGTATAAATGTCGATAAAATAGCTCAATTTATGATTTTGTCGTAAGGTTTAAGAATGTGCTAAATATGGGTAAACGCAAGTGATAAGGTTTTAAGTTTAGTACTATTATTCACTGTCTCTATTTGTAACTAGAGGTCGACGTTGGATCCCAAGCGCATGCGCTACTCAAAGACTCAAGTCCAAAATGGCGATATATATGGAGCACCGGCAATTGAATTGGCGAATTGTTGATTTGTTCGTTTTGAGCCTTTCGCTTGCAAACCTTTCACTGTAGATCACGTCGGGGTCACCGATTTGGAAGTTAGCGACTTACCATTTCACACTAGGTCACTCTACAGCTCTAAGCGTTATAAAATAAAAGTCTTTTAATTTAGAGATAACACTTAATGCTTTATTCGTTTTTTCGGCTCTTTTGGCCACCTATTACACGGTACTTGGTTAATACAAGCGTCTACTGTATTGGACGGACTGTCTGTTGCTCGTGGTAGAAAGACAGTCTACTACTAACTCGAAAAATGACGCTACTACTACTATTACATCTTTTTTGTTCTAATTTTTTTTCATAGAGGGCGCGAATTACAATTCGTTGCGCTAGGCGCTAAATTTAAATATTGCCCTCTAACTTCGGTGGCGGTTGCCACATTACTAATATTACGACAAGCACCGGATAGCTTTTTGGTTTTCAAAATAGTTCTTATCACATATCTTTTTTGCTCTCCTATCTTTAGGTTTATGATGGCCACATTGTAACCAAGACTTTATAAATCGTGTTCCATCCCAACCTGTTAAAGGTTTTCCAAGCAGATTTGTTGTCATAAAATGTAAAATATTTTCAATCTACAGGGAATATCTTTTTTCAGTTGGCAGATTGTTCATCACACTGAACGCTCGTTCAACTTCGGCCAAACTAACTGAAACAACTTCTGAAACATCCTAGCTCCTTGAATTTTTCGGGTTCATTAAACAGACCTGTTAACATCTAAAGTAATGACGATCCCCAACTTCTTTGCTTTGCTGGCGGGAACTTAGCAGAAGTATATACAGGCGATAAGAAGATTTCTTCCTCCCACTATCGATTTAGATGGCAATCTCTGTGTTAAAAATTGATTCGTGCGTTAGTGAAACCAGTTACGAGAGAAAGTGTAGTCACATTCACTGCCATGTACTTATAACATGAACTGCTTGATTTTCTATTTCATGTGAGGCTAATTAAAAATCTGAAGTTTTGTACAAGGCGTTTTCACAAAAATTGTAAAAATAATTTCAAAAATAGTGTTTTCATAGAAAAAATTGAGGTTTTTTACGTAAACTGTTAAAACTATCATTCCTATACTGAAAAGTTTTTTAGCATATAAAATAAAATTGTTTGTAATCATATTTATTGTCCGACGAGACGTTCTACAAATAGATGCGAAAACCACTTTAACCATCAAACTTGCACAGAAACTTACGAAATTATATACGGGCATTCATCTAGGATATCGTAAGATTACTTATAGTTTTCTTTTCTTTGTTCCAGAGCTTTATTTATTTACATAGTTCGATAAGCTTCTCTTTTGAAAACTTTTTCTATTCATCTGACAAACGGAAATACATATGTACACAATAAAATGTTATTTTATTAATGTCTCTCACGCTCCTTTTTATAAACTTCTTAGAAATATGTATTTCACAACATTTGAAAAGTTTCATTTTAGTATTTTGAGTTATTTAAGAACCGGTTCGCAAAATTCCAATTTTTTTAACAACCGCTTCGGGCGAACCGGCTGAATATCAGCACTGAGTTATTTAAAAACCGCTTCGCAAAATTCTGAGTTTGTTAACAACAAATTTAACGATTTTGTGTATCTGTACTTATTATATGTTGTGATATTAACGATGATACTTTTTCAGCTGTACTAAGCATACGCCACCCTACTGCATCACAGGACATCTACATACATATATATATAAAATTAGTGGGATATTTATAAACTTTTATTGTTATTATTTATTTATTCATAAAAAGTGAACTTTTATTTTATCTTATTATTTTCATAGCCTTAGAAAATTTTTAAGCTTAGGGCTTTGTTTGCTTTCCGGTCCGTGTTTTTTTTTTTTTTTTTGAATATTTAATTATTAGAAAATCATGCCTCATCGTTGTTGTGTTCCAGGATGTAAGTCAAATTATGCTTCTTCCTTATCTTCGAGTACAAAAGTGTCAGCATTTTCCTTTCGGCACGACGAAGGTACCCGTAAATGATGGATAAAGGCCATACCACGTAAGGACTGGACACCAACAAAACATTCCAATGTATCGTGTGAATCATTTCCATGAAAAAGACATAATCCGAAATTCTTCTGGTCGTTCCTTCTATATTTCCAAACTGTCCATTGTATTTGTCCCAACCGGTTCCATCAACATCGCGTACAGATCCAAATGAAAGATTACAAAAAGTCAATAGAAGAATCGAGGAACTCAACAATAAGGTCTTGAATGCTGATCGAATAAATAACTTTGAAATTTTTTTAAATGAATTTGAATCAAAATTAAATTTAGACGGATGGTATATTTTGAAAAATACCGAAAATGTAATATTCTTTTTAGTCGATTTCAATGAATCTAAGATTTGTGATTTTAAAGTTCGAATTTCAAGTCTTGAAGGTTTATATGTACGCGTATATATCAATCACGATGAGTTAAGTGGAGGCAGCCTTTCGTGGATTTTACCGGTAAATAAGAAATTATCTCTTTGGTCCCAAATAATTAATATTTTAAATCGATACAAATACGATCACACACCACCGCAAAATGACCGAGAATTTTATTTGAAAGAGGCTATTAATAATCTACAAAAAGCAGAGAAATTTAGTGAAGACTACGACCGCGCAGTTAATCTAGAAATTTTAATTAATCAAGTTAAATTACTGGTTTTAAAATGTCCACGATATGATTCCTCGGTGATTATATTGGCTTTTGTTATATATTCTCACTCTGCTGCCGTATACAATATTCTACAAAACTTTTTCAGTCTTCCATCCAAAAGATACTTACAGAATATATCTTCGTCTTTTAACATTTCTCCTATTCATAAGAACCCTGAAAACGATGAGCGCTATTTGGAACATGCCATAAAATCGTTAAATGAGCAAGAAAAAGTTGTTGCTTTATCAATTGACGAAATATATGTTGAACCCAGTCTTCAGTTTAAATCCAATAATGTTATTGGTCTGGCTAACAATAGTCCTATGGAAGCCGGAAGAACAGTAGTTTCATTTATGATCAAATCTGTATTTGGAAGTTTTAAAGAAATTGTTCGTCTAGTACCTGTTCTAAGTCCAGGAGGTAGAACACTGCATTCATTAACTCTTGAGGTCGTAAAATTTGTTCAAAACCTTGGGTTGCGTATATTAGCCATCATAACAGATAATAATAGAACTAACCAGAGCATGTTCAAATTACTTTGCTCCGATAATTATAACTTCTTTGTCAATCCAGACTATTCACAGCAACGTATTTATTTGATGTATGATCCTGTGCATTTATTCAAGAATTTCCGGAATAATTGGATTAATTTAAACCCCAAGATTTTCACTTTTACTGACTTTGAGACCGGTGAGGTAAAAAAAGCGATTTTTAATGACTTGTCTGACTTGTATTATCGCGAACAACATTTAAATGTCAAAAAAGCATATAAATTAAATTTAAAATCTATAGATACTAATAATTTAGATCGACAAAAAGTTTCATTCGTAGACAGCTAGCCATACACGATGGGATTTGCGTGCGAGCAATCCAGTACAAGATTCCTTCGGAAAACTCGCATGATTACATGGCGTGTGCTAAAAAGCTCGTTCGCAACATACAGTAGACGCTTTCCGAATGAAAAGCCTGATAATTTAGAGCTTTCACTTGAAATTGACATTTTCATATAAATTTGTGTATTCAGGAGTAGCGTGCTGTCGTCTCAAAAATGTCGACGTTTGAAACGACACTCCTGTACCTATTTGACAGTAAACTTCAGCGTTTTGAGCAAAGATTTTAAATACGGAATGGCATACAAAAAAGAAACAGCAATTATTTGTGCTCTCATGTATATAGCGAGTGAAAAAATGAATAAAAACAAGAAGAGACGTTTGTGGCAAAAGAAGTGGTTACAATTAAGACACCGATTTAGTGATATTCGGCTCTTAAGGGAACTACAGAACAGTAGTCCTCATGACTTGTACAATTATTTGAGAATGGACGCAACAAACTTTGGGATTTTGCTGTCCAAAATCAAACCACTTATTGGAAAACAGGATACAGTTATGAGGCAAAGTATTCCAGCACAAGAGAGACTATTAGCAACACTTAGATTTTTAGCAACAGGCAGAACTTATGAGTGTCACAAATTCTCTACAGCAATTTCACCACAGGCGTTGGGAAAGATTGTTCCAGAAACATGTCGTGCAATTTTCGAAGCTCTCAAAGAAGAATACCTAAAGGCTTTTATTTTATTAATTTTCGTTTATTTTATACAAGAACGTTCATGTTATTTTCAGCTTCCGAAAACAGTTGCAGAGTGGCCGACTGTAGCTCAAGGATTTCAGGAGCAATGGAATATGCCTAACTGTGGCGGTGCATTGGACGGGAAAGATATACGAATCACCGGTTAATAGTGGAGCCTCATACTACAACTATAAAAAATTTTATAGTATTGTTCTTCTTGCTCTTGTAAATGCTAACTACGAGTTTATTTACATAGCCGTTGGTAAAAATGGAAGAAATTCGGATGGTGGCATATTTCAACTTTCCTCATTGAACTATAAAATGGAGGATGGCACAGTAAACTTCCCAGAAAATGTTGAAACGGTAGCCAATCCGAACTTCACCTTAATAGGAGACGAAGCATTTCTTTTGCAGAAAAATTTATTGAAGCACTTTGCACAAGCTACCTTGAATTACAAAAAGAGAATTTATAACTATCGCTTGTCACGAGCGCGCAATGTGGTTGAAAACACTTTTGGCTTACTTTCAACTAAGTTCAGAATTTTACATACTGCTATGAACATTTCGGTTTAAAACATTAAGTACGCAGTTGCAGCTATATGTGTACTGCATAATTTTTTAATAAGAAATAATATGTACAAACTATGTTACACAGCACACTTTTGATTCTGAGGAACCAAGAACCCGGGAAATTCGTGAAAATGGAGCGTGGAGAAAAGAGAATCCTTACAATTTGGTACCACTGCAAATAAGTAGAAATTCTAATAATGAAAGCATTAAAAACCGTGAATTGTATGCGAATTATTTTTTCAATGAAGGACAAGTACCATGGCAGGATGACATTATAAGGAAGGGTAAAGCATAATGGATTTTTAAAACATTCAAATAAAAGTATTTTAAAAATATTGGTAAAAATTTGGGTTTTATTACATAAATTTATAAATGCATATCTAACTTAAAAAGTTAAAAAATCTTGGGGTTTTTAAGGTGACGGTGTTACACAAATGAAGTTGTTGGCAGCATTTTCTACAATTAGTTTATTAATTTAATTTATTTAAGGCTACTTTTTGCATTGTCTGCATGATTAGTCCTTCTGCAAAAAGTCGTTGTTCCTCTGATTTAATTGTTTTCATTTTTAGGCCTATATATTTGCCGAAACAATCATATTGGTCCTCTCCATTTGTAGTCTTAGCACCCAAAGCTGTTGTACAAGCCTTCAAGAATTCTTGTTGTTCTGTCTGCTCCCGTTTTCTTTTGAAATTTTTTACTTTTTTGTCCAAAGAACAAACAGCACCTTCATTTGCCTAAAATAAATATATTTTTTAAATATTTATTTTGGAATAAGACACCCCAAACAAAAGGAGCATTATTCTACAACTTCTAAATATACTATATAAAACAAATATAAGTACAAATTTATTCATAAAAGTTATATGAACTTACCTCTTCATGTTCCAATTCTCCTAATAAGGTATGCATTTCGTCCTCATTCTCATTCTGCGAGTTAGATTCCTCCAAACAAAATATGCTGCGGTCCTGATCAGTAGTAATGTTATCCAAGCTGTCAGTTGCCTCTTCATGTTCAATTGTGAACGATAACATATCATAATACCAAAGTGATGGGGTATAGACTTCATCCGCTGAATTTCCACTTCTGTTCGTTTTTTTAACTTTATTTAACTCTTTTCTAAATGACCCTCTTAATGACTGAATTTTTTTTTATACTGTCACGGTTAGCTTTAGAATCATACTGCTTGTAAAACTCAAGTAATTCATCATAACCTCTATTTTTGAGATTTCGATTCTTGTACTCATTAGCCTTCACTTTCCATAAAGCTGGATGTATCCTATATATATCAATAAAATTAACCAAAACATCATTGGAAATGCACCGTAGATCTGACATATTTTGCAAAATTTTCCGAAAAGAATTGTAATCTAAATAGCACGACCTATTTCAAGTAATGAATTCCAACTGACAAGATTGCGCGCGGGTAAAATCTTATGTGTGTTCTTGAAGAGGAGAGGAAAACTGTCGATACCATGCACATGATTGCACGCGGGTAATCGTGGCGTGTCATGTCGTCCACACACATACGAGTAATCATGTGGAAATTGGAAATGCAAAGGTTTGCTCGCACGCAAATCCCATCGTGTATGGCTAGCTATGTGTTTCATAACTCAACTACCGCAGCTTTAGAATCGGACGGTTACTGTGAAACAGTAATTTTTGTAGAATAATTCGTAAATGGTGGGATGGTGTGAACGTAAAATCTCTTAAAAAAGGGTTTGAAAAGAGGAATCCAAATTCCAACGCAGTTTTCAATATTTCGGATCCAAATATTATATTTTTATCAAATTTTGTTACGTGGCTCCATACTTGGAATGGTAAAAAAATAATTTCGCTATTTTGTCCTCCGACACTTATCAAGCCGCTGTTTTCATCACATCTACTTTAGTAGATATTGCCTCGTATTGCTTTTCACAGCTTCGTGTTAATTTCGTTTTGTTGGAGAAGTTTCAAACAGACGATTTAGAAAGTCGCTTCGGATTATATCGTTCTCTAGCTGGTTGCCGGTATAAAATTTCATACACCGAAATTATCGAATCGGGAAAAAAAATAAGAATCCACAATATTTTTTTGCATAAAAGACAAGATTTCAAAGAATTAATGAAAGATAAGGGTGAAAATAATCTTCTGGAAAATCTTGATGATATCACTGATATTAAACATATTTTTTATTCATCTTTCTTGGCAGACGTTAATATAGATGATTCTGCTCACTTATATGCCTGTTGGTATTCATCTAGTTAAGTCGTGAAACACCTTAGGTGCAATTTGTGTAAGTCCTTAATTGTAGAAGAAAAAGGTATTCCTGTAGATGACGAGTATTTTAGTAACATGCAACGGGGTAGTTTATGTATTCCTACAAATGTAGACAAAATTTCTTTTTTCCATATGACTGCGTTATTTCAGTACATCATTTCGAACAAAAAGTATTTTAAATTTTTCTTCGAGAAAAAAAATCAGAAAGGCATTCTAATTGCGCTGACTTATGAATCCCTATCCTCCACAAGCCTTTTGAAGCAAATTTTAACCTGGATCACAACTGTGTTTGTGATTCTTCTAATTTACAAATTTATTTCAAAATTTTTAATACGTTAGCCAATATTTTATTAAATAATTTTGTTAAATCTTCGAACGACAATCCTTCTTATAATATTCGCCGTCTAAATAATTTCAAATAATTCCCCAAGCTTAAAAATTTCAGAAAGCAGCTGTGATAAAAATGTTAGTTATCGTAATATTTTATTATTCCTTTCCATTTATTCCCTATAGAATGTTATTTATTTAATATCTACTAATTTTTTTTACATACAATATATGCATATAATCCTTATTTCGTTTAATTTAAGAATATTGTTACCCCTAATAAAAAAAATTATTGTGTTTTTAAACTTGAATTCTATTTGGTAATACGTTTTATATTTATATCTAAATTTTTACAAAGCATGTGATAAAAAATGTTAGTTCTCATAGTTTATAGTGAATATTCTTTTATTTTATTGATTATTTTTTCCGTTTATTTTCATTTATCTAAGAATCTTGTTTAATTTAAAACAAATATTTTTTTTTTAGCCTTGAATTTTATTTTAGTTTTATATATTACACATTTTAAGAAGAATGCTGTGATTTTTATATGTGATGTAAATTTTAGTTATTGTTCTTTTACTTCATTATTCATTTATTCTATCTGAAATGTTGTTTATTTAATACGCTTGTTTGTTTATTCAAAATAAATGTTATTATTAATTGTAAATTTTGAATCATGTTTTTGATATTGTTATAAATTTAAATAAAAGAATTTATAATTATTTACTTGAAAATTGCTGTTCATTTCTTATAACATAATATATTATATTGATGCTTTTTGACGTTTGTTCATCGAAAATTCATTATAGTTCATTTTGTGCTAGATAATAGTGAAGACACAAAATGAACTGTGTTGAAAAAAAAAGTAGACAAAATATGTCAAAATTCACAACTAAATAGTACGACAAAAGATCAGAATCACCCCCTGTTGATACTATAGATTTGCCAAGTGAAAAGACGGACTTTTAAAATAAAAACTTAATTTATTAAATAATTTTAATTGATTAATTTTAAAGTTGTGTTGTTGGCGGGTGGACTGCTAAAAATCAACTCATGGCGAGTTACGACGGAACTGCTGTTCATTGTTGTTGAACCGTACTCTCTTGGCGTGGTGATTAAAAAAGCCTAGAATGCCAGTGTTGATGAGTGTCATCTGTCGTGATTGTACGTTATCCGTATTCCACTTTCGAAGGAAAGTGTTGCCGCTACATCACTCCCCCTCATTGAAAAGTCCTAATTATAACTAATTTTAATTAAATTCATAGTATGTGTTTACAAATTCATTCTTTCATTCTAAATGTATCTAAGTTTGTAATTTTAATCTGTGTAATAGGAGAAATTAATTGTGTGTTAATACATTAATACATTTTATTTATAAATTCAAATTTTCAAAATTCCTAACAATTACTTTTAATCATTATTTATTCCATGTTACTATTAACTATTAAACTGTTTACTAAGTGTTAAATTTTAAATGTTACTTTATTTTTTCAAGTTATTCTAGTTTCTCGTTCAGAAGGAAATGCATCTGGGTTTAATATGAATGCGGGTTTCAAACGGTCAATAGAAATTAAACAATCTTTTCCATTCATTCGTATGTTGAAATGTTTACTATTTCTCTTTAAAACTTGAAATGGGCCTGTGTAGGGCGAGCTTAAGCTTCCTTTATACACATCTTCGCGTACAAATACGTGCGAGCATGTGTGTATATCTTGTGGGATGAATATATTGCTTTGTTTTCTAGATCGAAGTTTCTGTGGTTTTACATTTCCTATCGCGTCTTGGATTTCTTTTGCTCAAGTGGTAGTAATTCTCAAGTTGATATTTTTATTATCGACTACTAGTTCGCCCGGTAGGCGTAAATGCTGCCCGTAAAGTAGCTGCGCGGGTGCGACACCACAATCTTCCATAACCGCTGATCTAATGCCTAGTAGGATCCAAGGCAAGTTATAGTACCAACTTTTGGGATCTTTGCTACCTCGTATAGCGACTTTTAACTGCCTATGGAACCTTTCTATCGCACCGTTTGATTGTGGGTGATATGTGGTTGTGCGAATCCGTTGACTGCCTAGTATAGCTGGTAAGTCCCTAAACATGGCAGATTCAAATTGAGAGCCTTGATCTGCGGTCAAAGTTTTGGGAACTCCGTATCGTGCGATCCATTGGTTTTAAAAGGTTAAGGTTCAGGCCAATGGGAAAAGCGATCCTTTATTGTAAGTAGGTAGGTAAATCCGTTGGACGGTGGAAGCAGTCCAACTAAATCCATGTGGTTGTGCTCAAATCTTCCAGTTGGAACATCGATTGTTCCATGGGGTGATATTAAGTGTCGATTGACCTTTGACTTTTGGCATGACAGACAAGTTTTAGCCCATCGATTGATGTCAACATTCATTTTAGGTCAGAAATATTTTGGCGTGATCAATTTTCTCGTAGCTCTAATGCCTGGATGTGCAGATAATCGAAAATAAGTCGACGAAGGGACTCGGGTACATATGGTCTATTTTGACCGGTAGCAGTTTCACAGAATATAGATTGTTCTTCTAAAGGAACAAACATCTTTTCAATTTTGTAAAGTGAGCCTGTCTGCTTGGTTTCACTGTTTTTCAAAATTTCTTTGAGTTCATCATCTTTTTCTTGTTCCTTAACTAAAATTGAGAAATAAATTTTTGACTGTCCGACTGTATCTATATAGGCTCTTGATAGACTGCCTGAAATAATATTACGATTGCGGCGGATGTCATTTGTTAGTTCTGAGATGAAACTAAGATGATTTATTTGACGAGAAGATTTTTCGGTTTTAGAACATATCGCCTTCGTAAGCGGTTTATGGTCTGTGTAAATTGCAAAATCTTTGCCTTCTACGAAATATCGAAATCCTTTGGTGGCTAAATAGGCTGCTAGGAGCTCCCTGTCAAAAGTGGAGTATCTTTTTTCGGACTTCTGGAGCCTTTTCGAAAAGAAGCTAAGGGGTTCCCAGTACCCTTGGGAGTTACCCTGTTGCAGGACGGCGCCGACGGCGTCATTCGATGCATCTACCCAAAGGCTTATCTTTGCGGTTTGGTTGGGGTGAACGAGGAGCGTGTGATTTTCTAAAGCTGATTCGATGGCCTTAAAAGCAGTATCGTGCATTTGGCTCCAATTGAAATCAGTTTTGAATTTTGTTTTGAAACTGGGTTTTTTAAGGAGGTCATATAGGGGTGCTGCGTGTGCTGCGAAATTTGGTAAGAAACGGTTATAAAAGTTGACCATTCCTAAGAAGCGTTGAAGCTTTTTTGTAGTGTTTGGGGTTGGAAAATCCGAAATTGCTAGTACTCTGTCTTTTGCCGGAGCAATGCCATTTTCTGAGATTAAATGTCCCAGAAAATCTATTTGTGATACGCCAAAAACGCATTTTGAAGGGTTAACATTAATTCCGTATTTTTGAAGACTTTTGAATAAGGTGCGTAAATGCTCTTTATGCTCGTGGTAATTTTTGCTGCCTATGAGAATATCATCGACGTAAGCAAACGTTAGTACTTCATTAATGAAGCGCTGAAAGGTCTGGGCTCCATTTTTCACGCCGAAAGGCATTCGTAAAAATTCGAATAAACCGAAAAGGGTAATTACTGCCGTTTTATAAATGTCTTCGGGGGCGACCGGAATCTGATGATACGCCCTTATAAGATCAATTTTGGAATACAATTTGCAGCCGTGAAGGTTTATTGTGCAGTCATGAATGTTAGGCAGAGGGTATTTGTCGAAAACTGTACTAGAATTCAATTGTCGATAATCCCCGCATGGTCGGAGACTTGTTGAGTCTTTTTTTGAGACCATGTGTAAGGGCGAGGCTACTGACGAAGATGAAGGCCGACATATGCCTAATCAAACCATTAGCCGGAATTCGTCTTGAGCTAGTTTGTATCGTTCAGGATTGAGTCTTCTCGCTCGAGCAGAAGGAAGCGGGCCTTGCGTGTATATTCGGTGTACGATATTATGATTCACATGAGTATTAAAATCTGGTGGTGCTTTTAACGAAGAAAAATCATTAAGTATGGAAGCATACTCGCCTTGTAAAGGGCGTAATTTAGGTGAGATCGCATTTATATTTCGTGAGTTGCAACTCACTGAAACCGAAGTTGTCTTGTCTATAAGCTTTCTACTTCGAAGATCGACTACTAAATCAAACTTGTAAAGGAAATCACCCGATGATTGCATGGTCAACAGATGCGATCACGAACCTGTGATCGAAAACCCTGCGTAAGTTGAAGTTTAAAGAAAGTTGCTTACATCCATATGTTGTAATGTGAGCACCATTAGCGCTAACTAAATTATAATCGCATCTGCTTGTGTGTGATAAATGGCCTTTTTTTGGAATTAATGAAATATCAGCACCTGTCTCAATTAAGAAATGTGTATTTGTATTTTGGTCATATACAAATAAGCGGCGAGAGGTTTTGTCTGACTTCGCTGCCGCCGACGAAGTAGCGATGCTTAGTTTTTTTGGGGCTGAATAGTTTTTGTTTTCCTTACATGGCGGAGTGCATTTTTGGCTCTGGTACCCTAGCGTCTATGGTACCAACATATTGGGTTGTTACTTGGGTTTCGGACTCGAGGCCGTGAAAAATGTCGACTATTGGAAAAGGAACGGTTTGTAGATCTGGGCTGTCGTAATTCTAACCGATTTAATCTATCACTTAACATTTGCACGGTACTGTTTATGTTTTGAAGAGGATCAGCTTGAGGTGGTGGTATAGCATGCCTTATGGAAGATACTTGTGAGGTAGAAGTTGAATCGAAAAATCGGTCGGCTATTTGAAATATTTGTTCTGGAGTGTGGGTGCTTTCGATTGCTATTATGCACGCCTGAATCGGTGAAGGAAGTTTGTTCATCCAAAATTTTTGAAGTAGGGGATTATTTATGAGGCTATTTCCACCTGCTAGAGACTCCATTTGGCGATACAGCTCAGATGGCTTGTAATCGCCTAGTCCGAATTTATGTAGTAAAGCGTCAAGCCGTCGCTCTTCTCGGTATATGTACGAGTATGTATATGTATATATATTTTTTTACTTTTATAATGTATATTGCCACCACGAAAAACTGATCTAAATAGTTTTTTAAAAAAAAAAATTGTTTCAAATTATCAAATCGTATTCGTTAGAAACTAAACTGCAACTTTGCTAGATATGAGATGACAGCCCATTAAAATATAATCACATAATCTCGAATTCGAATCTCGTATACTGAGCAGACAATGACTTTTATATGTATGTATAAAGTTATAAACCGTAATAATTGTTTTATAATTATTTTATAATTTTATGTAATCTTAAATCCAGAAAATAATAATGACTCACCGATTTGAAGTGAAATTTTGTTTTAGTTTTTTTTTTCGTTTCTTTATAAAAAAAATGTTGTTTAATCTCTCTTGACTACGCTTTTACCTCGCTATTTAGAACTGCTACTGATGATACGGTATTAAGAACCCAGATGCACTGCACTCCTTAAAATGAATTTGGTTAATTTAGATATTACACTTTTTGTTTTTACGTAACTTAAATAAATGATTTGCATTTCCAGTTGTTTTGAATGCGGCTAGCCATATGTGATTTGATGTAGGTATTATTGTTTAAATTGAACGATTTCTCGTGCTAACTGAATATAAAATTTCCCAATTATTCTGCATGATGATTATGCATCCAGCGATGATAAATCTGCCTGAGCACGCCTTGTAATTGAGTTGATCGGTGTTCTTTTATATTTGACGCCTTTTATTGGTGTTGCTGCCGACGGTGCTTATGATGATTAGAAAATTTTGCACATGTTCAAGTGATGAACATTTCTTTTTGATTTTCCATTAACATTTTAAAAACTCGTCGGGGTCATGGCGAGTTACGACCGAACTGCTGTTCATTGTTGTTGAACCGTACTCTCTTGGCGTGGTGATTAGAAAAGTCTAGAATGCCAGTGTTGATGAGTGTCATCTGTCGTGATTGCACGTTATCCGTATTCGACTTTCGAAGGAAAGTGTTGCCGCTACACCCCCTGGGTGGCCTTGGACAATTTGTCTTTTTCTCGTTTATGTCTCCTTAAAATAATAGCGCATTTATAAAAAAGAAATTTCTCAGATATCTTAAATTACCTGAAATGACAAACAATCCCCTCCCTAAACTAGCTTCACTTTGTTCCAGTTTCTCTGACAAATCAAAAGTTTGGCCAATGGTATAGTCTGTATTGCTGAGGCCAGAAATTTCCACTGTGTTAACCTAGTACTTGTTCCGTAATGAGTGGAGTAGTTTTTTATCCAGAGCTGATTCGAAAAAAACTACTAACTTCAAGCGAATAGTATTTCTTACAATGTACACCGAAATTGTCAATCTTATTCAAAGGTATTGTCTGATATTCTGATGGTACTTCATTTGGCGGCTTATCGCCTTTTGGATAGGTTCGGAAGGCACCAAGGAAAACAAATTCTAGCAGATACAGTTCTCATTTGATCAACAACAATTGCTACACATGGTTCTTGAAATTTTTGATTTAAATTTTGTGTTAAACCAACAATTCCAGTCAAAGCAGCCATATCCTGGATGGCTATGGTAACATCCAATTGCATTTTCTAGTCTACCAACTTCTTTACTGATTCTATGTATGCTGACATGTACTCATATGCTTGTGACTGAGCATTTATTCGGGTTTCTCTACATTCAACAAGTAGTGCGAATGTATCCATAACAATCTGTCGGCGATATAAAAGCAGAGACGACCAAGTTATTCATTTCTACACAACTGATAGGAAAATGAAAACTAAACGTACCATCTTCGACCTTACAATTAAATGGCCTATAACTTCCAAGGTGCCACCGGATCGAGCGTACATTACCATCTTTAATTTAGAAAACGCAGAAATTTTAATATTTTTGGAATATTTCTTCATGGCTTGGCATCCAGAATTCCTTTTTTATTGTTCATCGTGTCGTAAGATCTCATCAAATGACGGAACGGAATAGAAGTGATGTTATTGAATAAAAATGAATAAAAACTCCGGAAAACTAATAGAATTTAATAAATCAACAGATAATATTTCTTCTCAGACTGACAGCTGCCATCCATTTTGTTCGGATTGTGCCGGCGTGCCGGCCCGTTAATGGCTTTTGATGTGTTAGTGTCATCGCCGACTTCATGGATTGTATTATATTCCGGGCGTTACGACAGGGCCATAAACAAACTAATAACGTATAGACCAGTGCCTCGCTCCAATATAAAATTAACAATGCCTACCTGATGTAGGGAAGGCCGGAATTTTTTCATAAAAATTTACTAGAATATTTTTTGCTTATTGCTTGGCTACGCGTCTACACTCATAGCAGTTGTTGTCGACCTCCAAAAGTGCGTATAAATTCTAGGGAAAAAAGTTCCATTCAATTTCTAAGAAAAAATTGCGGCCTTACCTGATGGAAGGCATCATTGATTTTATATTAATTAAAGCTCTCGGCCTCGGCCAATGCAAGAATATTCGAAGGAAAAAATTTCCAGTAAATTTCTAAAAAAAATTGTGGCCTTCCCTTCATCGGGTCGTTGTAATGGTGACTTTGTATGGATCGAGGCATTGCCGACTTACCCTTGGGGCACGTCATCAAGTGCCAAGCCGAGGCATCGTTAATTTTATATTCTAGAAAAGCGTTGCATATTTTTGTTCTACGTGTCTAGACTTCGTATGTATAGTTTGTCAAAGACAGGGCGAATTGTAAATTTCTAGGAAAACTGTTAAGTTCTATAGGAGAATATTTAGTTGGTGCAAAGCCGTCTTGCAATACCATACCAAAAACTTACTCTCAGGGGCAAATGAATTTAATAAAGTTGTTTCTTTTAAATCAAATCAAATCCTAATAACTACAGCAAAATAAAAAGTATTTCCAAAAACGAGACAAGAAAGAAGTAACGTTTACGTCCCTCCCACCGCACCGATTATGTTGCGCTGTGCATCCTTCTTTTTCTTTAATCAGTCTCGACATGAAAAGAAAAATGATGAGAGTTACATCGAGTGATTCATATTTTCCCGCATCTACCATGTTGAGGCAGTCGACCAAATGTACACAAACCTGCTGTCAAAGCAACATTCGTTTTCGGTGCCTAAGAAACATTTTGTGGTCTATTCCGGAATGGACCAGCCATTTCAAATCTGTATACTTTTCTGCGGTATGGTTAGCGACATCTATTTCTTATGCCATCTATGGTTTGACGTAATGTCAATTGTGTTTATACATGGAGGTACACGTAATTTAGGTGAATTTTGTATTATTTTATTGAGTTTAATTAATTTTTTATTACTATTTCGTACTTTCAGCTTGTGACGTCATCGAGGGAGCTTTGAGGAGTACTTCAGGATCCTTAATTAGGTACTTTTTGACAATTTTTTTATATGATATTGATTCTTTGTGGATTTTTTGTTGTTTATTTCTAGGAAATCAACAATTTAATACGTCGAGGGGATTATGGTTCGGTGGTGGACCGAACATACTCCGCCCGCAAAAAAAGGGTGGATGTTTTGGATAGATGTTATTGATGGAGTGACAATGATTTCGCTAAATTATTTTTTTTTGTTTTGACTGAATGAATCTAAATAAATTATGTTGTGATCAACTTACTTGGAACTGACTGGTGAAGTGTAGCATATCCTTCTTCCTTCGCATCTTTAAGTAGGATCCGTATGGGAGTTTGTGGCGATAGTACGCCTTAGCGCTGATAATTTCAACCCATGGCATGGGGATTGTATTCAGCATTAGCTTCATATCTGAGCTAGCCTTTATAGTTGATTTGATT
Organism: Dioctria linearis; assembly: GCA_963930735.1. Lineage (NCBI taxonomy): Eukaryota > Metazoa > Arthropoda > Insecta > Diptera > Asilidae > Dioctria > Dioctria linearis. The sequence goes on along the minus strand of OZ005740.1, from coordinate 74,880,164 downwards.
TCTCGTGGTATACCAACTATCATCACTTTTGGTTTTGCTTCCCTAATTGTTTCAAGATGTGTTTTTTCACTAACGTGAGCGCCTTGGTGATAGTTCATGTAGGCTTGATTTTCACTACGGGTATTGTTTTGTGCAGCTTTCCTGGAAGAATAGGCTTCGTGATCTTTGATGTCAGCTTAGGATGACTAGAAGTTTTTGTAGATTGATTTGCCTTCTTGGTTTCTGTGTTTGCAAAGTTCTGGTCAGCAATTGGCGAACTGATCATTGTTGGCGTTACTTCGTGCAAGTTTCCCGGTAGACTGGGCATTACCCCTTTTAGCTTAGGACATTTTGCCGTTTTGCTTGGATTATTTCCTGTTTTGTTTGGACGGTTTGTAGGTTTATTTGTAGGTGCAGCTTGTGTTGTAGGGGCTATTCGAGGCTTTACTGGTTATGACTTAAGGTTGTGTGGAAATCCGAACTCCTGTGCAAAATATTCCAGGTTTTCTGGCAAAACTTAATTTATCATTCGCCATGGATTTTTGTTGCCCTTGTTTGATGTTGGCTGGAGCTGGCTTCGCTTTAAATGGCCTAAACAGCTTTTTTACTGGTAAAACTTCGTGAGGAGGAGGCCGTGTGATGGCTGATGGGAGCCTTCGTGGCCTCTTTGGTGTAGGAGAAAGAGGGCTGATCGGGTTGACCCTCTTTATAGGTACTGATAACTCTCGAGGTGTTGGCGGAAGATCTGCGTCAGTGGAATCCATTGATTCTGTATGAAATATTTCCAGAAGTTTTTCGATTTTACAAATGTTAAAAAAAATATTAAAGTCCAGTCTAGTTTCGTGTTTTGAGCTATTGGTGTATTTGTGGATTCTTTCAATAAACCATCAAAAATGACTTTAGCATATATGTGTGCTCCCAGTAGAATGTCTATTTCTCCTGGCGTGGAAAATATAGGATATGCTAATGTGTGGTTCTGTATGTGATCCCACTTGGTTGTGTAATAGCATCAGAAGGCGATCAGTTTGTATGGTGATATTTGTTTGTTTAAGGATTTTGCTTGTCCATGTATTTCCTAAGCCGACTAAATTGTGTTTGGTGGGAGATCCTTTTAGATTGAAGTGTTTTGTACGCTCTTTCGGTCATGATGGAGAGATGGTGATCCAGAGTTTATTAGTGCTCCGAATGTGTGCGTTTTTTCTACTGATGAGGAGATTTTGATCAGAGCTTTTGAAAGTAAAGCTCTTTATACGTTGGAGGTGAAGAAACTTTGCACTTGTTTTTCTTCTCCTTGATAAGATGGGGAATTTGAATTTGGTAGTGGACAGCTCGCTGCTCCTAGACGTTGTTCGTAGTGGAGGAACGTGTTGTAACATTGTTTATTACTTGTGCAGTTAAGTGTGGTGTGATTATGTCACAAGCAATTTTTGCATAAATTTTTGGTTTTGACGACGTCGTGTCGCTGTCCAATAGTTAGCTCTCTGAACTTTGGACATTGAAATAGAAAATTCAGTAAAATTTAATACCTAATAAAAACTTCAATTAAAAACAATAATTCAAAAAAAAATTGCAGTGTAGCTGCAGTCCGTGTTTCGTTTGCCCTTTCCTCACTCCTGTAATGAAGAAGAAGAGTATGCCTTAATATGTTGGCACGAGATGAATGTTCTGTGAGAGACGTTTTACTCTGTTCTCAAATATTAGTACATTTAACTCGAACTGCGTTGAGTAGTTTTTTGCTCGAACTGCTACGTGAGGACAGTCGAGTTGTAATAATGGAGTGTATGTTTTCACGAATATAGCAACTTCTATTGCTGCTATAAGTGATGTTGATAACACGTAACCACCTACTGTACTTTTAGAGTGCAGTCTTTAGCGTGCTGGTACGTGAGGGTATGAAGGCAGCACTGATGACGTTCATCGTGTGCGTACCTTTTAGCTGCAGCAAATCGGAATGTTGCTGCGTATGGCATAGCAGTAATGGCACTTGTGACGTTTAGTCTTGTGCGTTTTTATGAGTGCAGCGAATTGAGTGCTGGTCCGTGTGGGATGGGAGTTCCTTCCACTTTGATCAGAATCAACTTCTGAATTTATTTGTTGCAGAGTTAACCTCTGAAAATAGATCTGGACAAACCTTTGTATAAAGTTGTCTAGACCTTCGGATTTACTCCTGTGTGAGATTACTTATCCGTTCAACACACTTTCACAGTGGTAAGTTAAACCTTGTTTAAAAATAGTTTAAACAACCAAAATTGAGCTTATAATTTCAGTGTATCTTTAAATGTGAATGAAGTGACATTTCGATTTGGAACTTGCTCAATTAGATTGGTTTTTAGACAATATTTGTGTAATTATACAATTTGTGTGATTAATTCAGACCAGGAAGATATTAGCAATGAAGAAATTTCAATCATGTTAACTATAACATCCAGACGACAAATGACAATGAGAAATCAACCAAATCATTTTGATGAGTGGGACGAGAAGGATTTCATAACAAGATTTCAGTTTCTCGTCTGCGCGCACTCTGTCAGTCCTTTTACATTCGTTGACATTTTTATGCCTTTCAACAAATTGCATTAATAATGTTGTTTCTCTTGATGAAAAGTTCGTCGTGCGTTTGAAAGAGTCTTTACTCATTTTCGTAGGTTTAATTAATTTATGTTATTGTCACAACGATTTGGCCGGCAATACATATTTTGACAGTAAATGACCCACAATAGATTTCTAGTCTCCAATTGTACAGAAAATAGCTTGTTAGTTCACAATTCCATAGTGCTGCCATATTAAAAAAGGTCGAAGGCTGTGAAACTCATTTTGGTTTAAACTCAGTGTAAACTACGAACGGAGTTTAACTAATCCTGAGTTTAAATTCGAACTGCGAAACCGGCCCTGAATCAACCTCAATGTGTTGGTGTAGAATTAACTTCTATATTGGATTGCAGAATTAACTTCTGGGGGGATTAGGATTTTGCTCAGAACAGACTCCAAGGCTTAGTACTTGATCAGATCAACTCTGATTTGGAAATGGGTTCTTTTGCAAGTCAAGTCAAGTCAAGAGTTCTTCACACGCGATTAACGAAATAAAACGAATTATGGCGAAATTATAAACCGAACGGATATCCCGGGATATTTGATAAAATTTACGTACAGGCTTTAATTTTGGCCTTGTCTTTGATTCACTTTACACTATAATTGTTCGGATAATTATTATCTTTAGGCTACGGATGTCGAAAAATTATGAACAGCTTGTTGCGCGACGGAAAGCTGTGTTCTTGTTTGTTGTTTTGCGGTTTTGGAATTTAGAGGAATAGGGAAGTTGGATGGGGGTAAAGGGTGCTTTTGCTATCGTTCGCCGCCTTTTTATAGCTGCTGAGGTTGGTCATGTGATGTACTCCTCATGGCGTTGCAATAGCGACGATTATACCAATTGCTGCGGCGAGATCAACTGTTTGATGTAATGTCAATTGACAAGCTATGGCCGAGATTTTTGTCAATTATGCGGTTACGTCATTTGAGGACAAAAGCCATTTAGTGAGATTTTGCATTGTCTCAAGTTGAGATTTTTTCAGGATTATGTTCCTGAATAATATTGTCAGTATCGTGCAACGGCAAGCCTATAGAACAAATCAGAAAACCTAGACGTTGTTGACTTTTCGCGGAATTGAACGTGATCAGGATTCCTTTCAAGAGACAATACAACCTGGATGAAGTCGCAAGAGTACTTTCTATTGGGACAAAATTTCTTTAAAAATCAGTTTTAATTCACAATAGATGTATTCAGTTTTAGCAATTGGCACATTTTCAAATATAAAATACAATATAGTACACAATTCTCAAATGTGCTGTTTGAAACTTTTCAAAAATTACAATCTTGCAATAAAAATTAAAATTAAAAATTACTCCGTTTGCGTAAGAATCTTTGATTTCTATAAATTCTCCTTGAAGGGGACCGCTTACAGATGTGTCGAATAAATATCGCAACAACCGATGACATCCAGCCATATTTAAGTAGTCTTTAACACAATTTGGTATAATACTTGTTGATTATAAATTAAATACATATATGCGAGAGTATTAAGTTGAAACTCTTGTGAATATTTTGAATTTTCCATTACTTTTAACTCTTTGGATTCTTCTAAAGGAGGTACAACCATTTGCCAAGGGTGAGTAGTGGATTTGTTTTCTTCTTCAAGCCAGAGATATTTTTTGTCCGCACTTTTCCGGTGATAATTATAGTTAAATTTGTTCTATTGAACGTTGATAAAATCATTTATAGTTGTTTCTGCAACTAATTGAAAGATAATTGGCTCGCAAATTTTTATACCAAATTCAATTCAGAATACTCTTATATAAACTAATGAAAAATCAAACCACACTATTCGCCCTTTTTTCTATTAACTGAGAGATATTAATATTTTGATGTTTTACAAAATAATTGGCATGCTTTACCAAATGACTTTTGTCTCCCTGTGACGTGCAACACAAAAACTTCTCTCGAATCGGCCATACCTTGTTATCTTTGTTTCATTCATGGAGGTACATGTAACTTAGGTGAGTTTTGTATTATTTTATTGAGTTTAATTAATTTTTTAATACTATGTTGTTTTTTTCAGCTTGTGGCGTCATCAAGGGACCTTTGTGGATATCAAAGGAACTTTGAGGTGTACTTCAGGATCTTTAATTAGGTTTTGAGAATTTTTTTATTTGATATTGATTCTTTGCTGAAGAGGTACTGAGCCCATTTGTAGAAAAAAATAGTAAAGCAAAGCTTATTTAGTTGGTTTTTGGCGATTTCTCTTATGATTATGACAATATTAATTTAGAAGGTAATGATGGATGGTGACGAATTCAAATTAAACAATAATGCACTGAGAGACATTTTCACTGACAATAAGCTCTCTTACATGTGTATCAAGGAGAAAGTTAGGTGCGATTTTGAGCTTAGCAGACATTTCCTGGATGTAAGAAAACAAATTGCTTCGTCTTATTCAAATGAATATAGAAAAATTAGATTAATTGTAGTAAACATATCTTCTAAATTACCTGCGATTATGATAATAGTAGTAAATTTTCCTACAGAAATGAGAAAAGGTTATATATCTTAAGAATAGAATTGCTTAAATGTAGTGTACTTTTCGTTATTTTAGAAAAAGATTTATTTTAAACGTTCCAAATTAATTTTTAGTAGGTAGGTATATATTATGTTGACTTCATGTAAAATGTTCTTTGTTGTAGCAAGTCAGTTTCGTTGTATAAGTGATAATTTTCTTATAATAAGAAGAATTTTTCTCGTGTTTCTACACATATTAATTAAATTTAGTTTCTATTAGATCTGCGGTTTTATTGCCGTTAAAAGGAGTTTTCTTCTTTCTATGAAAGTTTTCTCGCTCCAGGAGAGATCGTAATGCTAGTAGATTTGAAAAAAAATCATACGTATTTTGAATTCGATCTAAAAAAACAACTGTAATCAGTAAAATAGTTTGCTTGATGTAAGGAAACTTGGTGTTAACACTGATTAACGTCTTAGATACTTTTACACATTTTTGAAAAACAAAACTTAATTGAAGAATATTCTTTTTCAATTTATGTGTCAAGCTGACCCCTACTAGGCGCACCCCACAACAAAACCCTGGCTACGCCCATGTAGTTGAAACGCGGTTATAAATGAAAAAAAAAGAATAACAAGTAAAATTCAAAGCTATGAAACATTCAGAAGTGCACTTGACACAATTTATTTTAGTTATTTCCAATTTAATTTTATTACAAAAATACTATCTACGTACTACTGAAAGAATTACATTTATCGCCGACGAAATTGAAAGAAAGACTGCCTCTCTGGCTTTACATAAGCTTTGATCAAACTTTTTCTGCATTTAGGGAAACGTGATCGTGAAACGTGAGTTTGAGGAATTTTTGTCGAGAATCTGGGAAATTCCCGTGCTGCGGTGCGCTGCCAGTTAACTTTATGCTGAGGTAAGTGTTGTTTTGTGGGAATATTTTTATAAGTTGTGAATGATGCAGTTTTATGCCGAGATAAACGGTTTTCTGTGGGAATATTGAGGATTTTTTACTGAACGGCGAAGGGTTTTCGTGTGGTGATGTAACTATATATCACTCAAAATCGAGCTGAGAGCAACACATGAAATTACATAATATTTTCGTATTTTTAATTCATATCTTTACATACGATTACAAATTTTCACCTGCTTTTGTTGTTTTAAATGCAGAAATTTTTTCACCGCGAGTCGGACGGCTCCGATAACAAAAGCTCTTGCAGGTAAAAATTGTGTGCTCGTAGTTAGATCTATGAAAAAACATAGTTTCACCAGAATTTTATTATTTTGTGTGAATTCCTTATGTTTGACTACCGTACATATTTCTAATTATGAAAATTGTATGCTATCTTGAAATATATTTACGGCTATTGATGATGAGCCTAAACACCTACTGAAAATTATCTGTAGTGGACTGTATTACAATGTGTATGACGGGGTGCCAGTTTTGAAAAGATAACTCAGTTTTTAATTCAAAGTCTAAAATTTAAATTATTAATCCGTGCTATTTCAAGTTTTCTTACAGCTATATCACAATTCATTCTTAATTCAGACTTAATACTAATTTAAAATTCATAAGTTCAGTAAAACTTAATACCTAATTAAAACAACAATTCAAAAAAAAAAAATTGCAGTGTAGCTGCAGTCCGCGCTTCGTTTGCTCTTTCCTTACTCCCATAATGAAGAAGAAGAGTTTACGTTAATATGTTGGCACGAGATGGATGTTCTGTGAGGGAAGTTTTACTCTGTTCTCAAATATGAATACATTTAACTCCAGCTGCTACGTGAGGGCAGTCGAGTTGTAATAATGGAGTGTATGCTTTCACAAATATAGCAACTGGTATTACTGCTATAGGTGATGTTGATAAAACCTAAGCAACTACTCTGCTTCTAGAGTGCAGTCTTTAGCGTGTTGGTACGTGAGGGTATGAAGGAAGCACTGATGACGTTTATCGTGCGTACGTTTTAGCTGCTGCAAATCGGAATGTTGCTGCGTATGGGCTGAGACAACTTACAACTAGATGTACAAAACCTCACGAAAACGCTGTCCAACTAAAACGAGCTAATGGCCCTCTAATAGAAAGCTCTACACATTCTCTCTCTCTTGCTGTATTATGCCGCATAAATTCTTCGCAATGATAGCTTTCTTTGGTTGAATAAAATGTTAAAGGACTTTCAAAAAGTGTTCCGGGTTTATATGTTGTTTTGCACATCTAGTTGTAAGTTGTCTCAGGTATGGGATAGCAGTAATGGCACTTGTGACGTTTAGTCTTGTGCGGTTTTATGAGTGCTGCTCCGTGTGGGATGGGTGTTTCTTCCACTTTGATCAGAATCAACTTCTGAATTTATTTGTTGTAGAGTTAACCTCTGGAAATAGATCTGGACTAACCTATGCATAAAGTTGTCTAGACCTGCGGATTAACTCCTGTGTGAGATTGCTTAAGGGGTTAAACCACTGTAATAGCCTTAAAAATAGCGTTTTTTAGATAATTTTTTTTTATGTAAACAAAGGTAATAGAATAATAATATTTATGTAAGTTATTAAGCATATATTTAAATATAAAAAAAATTATTAAAAAAAATTATTAGTAAATCGCGACACCAGAGAAATTCTCGCGAAGCCTCTCGAAATTAAAGCACTCTGCGGCACGCAGTGTAGCTGGTGCAATTTTGAATTTGAAAAAAAGAAAATAAACACTTTTTCTACATGCTCATAGCTAGTGAAGTACGTAGGGGATTTTGAAAATATTATTTTTTGTATGATTGGCGGGTATTTAAATGAAATCGTTCAATTTTAGGCACCAAAAGCGGTAATCATTAGTTAATAAATAATGTCTAAATATACCTATCGAAAATCCCGTACGTATTTCACTTCAGAATGTTATTTTAAAGATATTGTTAAAAATTCAAATGAAGAGAATGAAAATTGGTGGAGATATGCTGCGTGCCGTTTTGAAAACTCGTGTTTCGAGAAAAACATGTATAAAGTTTTGAAATGAGTTATTAACATAAAAAGTTCGACTGTTCAAACTTTACATGTACTGACACTAAACTAACGTACTCTGCTTGGAAATGCTTTTATCTGAACATAAACACTTCCTAACGACGTTTGTTACTGTATTAGTGTCAGTAAGGAAAGAAAGCGCCTTCCCAATAGGGTCTTTTTGACGCAGGTAGTCGTTTCGGAGCAGACCGACGGGCTCGAGGAGGAGCCTATAATTTCGATGAAGAAAATTCCATCTAGATATAAAACTTCATGCCTCATATTCTAAAAGGTTCAACGCATCTTTTAAGCCCATAAAAAAAAATTTATTTTCTGAAAAATTTACAGTGGTGTTACCCCTTAAGTTAACCTCACTTTTGTAATCCCTAGGATTAACTCCTAGCCGACGAACTTTGAGTTAACCTCAAGTAATCTATTTTGTTCACGATCAACTCATGTACGATGATTTGAGTTAACCTCAATTGAAATATTCCAGAATCAACTTCTGTATAAGGATTACGTTAACTTCAAATATTTGTTTAGTCAGAATCAACTTCTGTTTAAGGATTGAGTCAACCTCAAGTATTTAGGACGGCCAGAATTAACTTCTATTTGTAGGATTGAGTCAACCTCAATGTGTCGGTGTAGAATTAACTTCTATATTGGATTTCAGAATTATCTTCTGGTTTGGATTACGATTTTGCTCAGAACAGACTCCAAGGCTTGGGACTTGATCAGATCAACTCTGATTTGGAAATGGGTGATTTTGCAAGTTCAAGTTCAAGTTTTTTATTTGCGCTGAATAAAATTTTTTTTACACTTAACCGAACAATATTTTTCTTATCTAAACCTATTCCCTGATTATAATTCCTACGGGCTTTTCTTTGGCCCTGAGCTCAATTTATCTAGCTGAGTTTTCATATTTTCTAAATACATGAATTACTAACTAACATATGACTTACTTCTAAACTACGGCTAGCGCTACCTTGTTATAATTAACTAACAATATTTCGTAATTCTAATACTTAGCTAACTTAAGTACTAGCTAGATAACTTAGATATTACATCAGGTTGCTACTGTCTTCACTTCCTGGTACTGTTTGTAGACTCCCTATTTCGGGTCTTGTCTGAAGCAGGGCGCATATATCCTGTCCTGCAGGCTGCAGTCCTCCTTCCGTCATCCTCTCCTAGCCTCTGTAGCTGTCTCCTTTTTCCCAGAAAAATGTAAAAATTCCTTCGCGGTAGTATTTTCTATGACAATTTAATATACAAAAAGGCGATAAATATTTGTTAGTGGGTAAGTGGGGAAAATTTATTAGTTCCTGTACAATTGGGTTTGGATGATTGGGGATTGTGGCGACCTGCTTCTTCATTACCTCAACCAGATAGTCCTGTATCGGAGAAATACCAGCTTTCTCGTACAGGACCTGATTGCGATAATGCTTTCCACAGGGCCTTCGGTAGAGTCCAGTGCAGATTCGGAGCGTTTTTCTCTCGAATCTCGCAAGGATATCCATATAGGTTGACTAAATAGTGTGCCATATGGGAAACGGGTACGTTAAGGTGGGCCTAATGAGCTGCTTGCTGAGTGCAAAGTTTGCTTTCCTAGCAACTGGTTTTGCGTGAGGGTTGAACTTGAACCGTTCATCGAAATTTATACCTAGGTATTTGACGCTCTTAGTGGGTTTTATCACTTCATTATTGATAGTGATTTCGATGTTTCTTGCGTTTTGGCATACGCCTCTGCGTGAACGTGCAGTTCTAATGCAGAGTAAACTCGATTTAGGGACGTTGCTCTTTATGCCCCATTTACGATAGTACTCGTAAAGCTTGGCAATATTATCACCCACTTTCCTTGTCGCCAATTTGGGGGACTTAGAGTGCGCATACGTTAATGAGTCATCCGCGTAGAGAAGGGTCGTGACTCCTCCATTAGTCTGCGGTTGGTCAAACGTGAACAGATTGAAGAGGAATGGCCCGAGTACTGAGCCTTGCGGGACGCCCGCTTTTATGTTCTTATGCGCAGATATGCAATTCTTTATTTCCACAAAGAATTGTCTCTGAGATATAAAGCTATTTGTCATCCGAATGAGGTAGGGTGGGAACTGAAATCCAATCAGTTTGGAGATAAGACCTTCTCTCCAGATGGAGTCGAAGGCCTTCTCAACATCAAGAAAACAGGCCACAGTATGAGTCTTTTTATTAAGAGCTTGGGTCACATCAGTGGAGTGCATAGCCTTGAATCCCAATTGCTGATGCTGCTCCATATCCTTCTCCACGCAAGTGTCATCAATGTGCTGTTTCACTAATCTCTCCAGAAGTTTTCCCAAGTTGGAAATTAGTGAAATCGGTCTGAATTCCCAGATGCTTTTAGAACATGCCTTCTTCGGAATTGGTATTATCTTAGACGCTTTCCAGCTGTTGGGGATGTAACATTTGTTTATACAATTGTGAAGATTATTGTTAGCATTTCGATTGCCAACGGTGGTAACTTCCGGATCATGAAGTTCGGTATACCATCTGGGCCACTCGACTTTTTATTGTTGAGTGAGCGAATAAGGGCGGCTAGATGAAGCGGGCTGGTGTATATTTGCTGGTCATTTGGATTTCCAGCTGGATTAGCAAGGTATTTTGTGTCTCAAAATTTTCTACTTCAGTTAGGACTTGCCTATGAAAGTTAGGGAAATGAGTTGGAGGCGAGCTTTTGACGGTTGACTCAAAGTAGTTGGCGAAGGCACTGCTTTTCCCTTCAGGAGAATTTAAGCAGTTGTTGCCATCGAGTAGTTTTTCAGGGACTTGGGCTTTCCTGCTACATACTTTGTTGATTTCGCTAAAAGCTCGCGGACCTGGCATAATAGCTTTCAACCTCTCGCGAAATTGTTCATCGACACAGGTACGGGTTTGCTCGTCAATGATTGTCGACAGACACCTAATTTGGGAGAGTAAAGATGAATATTCCGGGTTCTGTGTATTCAGATTTCGCCGGTTAATTCTGTTCAAGGTTTTCTTTAACTTTTGCCTATACTTGTACAGCTCTTGGATTCTGGGCGGAAGGTTCTTATACCGGTAGTTATTAGGTTGGTGCGTAGTGGAGAAAAACGCTATGTTGTCCTGAAGAGCAGTTGTCAGCAATTCAACATAGAAGTCTATTTCTGTATTACACAGATTTCTATGCTGATCTGACAAGAAATTGGGGAGTAGGCTACTCAGTCTATCCTGAAACTGTGGCCAGTCGACATTGGTCAGGGACGAAATTGCTGGAGCAATTAGTGTGCTCGCGGAGAATTCTCTCTGTAGAGCTATTTTTAATTCTACTGCCAAATGGTCAGAATCAGAGATATGGGCCTGGCAGGTAAAATTTCTAATTTGGGGGAGAATGTTTATGAGATTGTCAGAAACGAGGAAAAAGTCTAGAAAAGAGCCACTTCTGGGGAAGTTTGCTGTATCCTGGGAGACAGCAAAAAAATTGTGGTTGTGGATATTATCTTCCAACCATTTAGCTATGATCGTTCCAGCTAAGTAGGTCGTGGGATCGTTCCATAAGCTGTGTTTAGCATTCACATCGCCTCCAACAATCGTATATTTGAATTGTTGGAAGGAAGGAAGGAAAGCGTTGATTTTGGCCATAAGGCCGAATAGATCACAACCAAAGAGTGATTGTGCCTCCTGATTGCAGAACGTGTCTGCTCCAAAGACAGTGTGTGAAGAGGGGTTTGGCTTACTTGCAGTCTGGAGCCTGGAGACGGCTTCCTGGGTTTTTCTTCCTACGTGTGTACCTGAAATATTAGAAGAAAAGATTTGAGCAAAGGACTTACCGGGCTTCACATAGTTCCGCGCAGACTCCCTGACGAATTCCTCCCTTTGCTTCTTTGTCTGGATCGCTGCGTTCTTCCTCTCAATAAGCTCCTAATACGTCGGGCAGCCTCTATAGTTTGCCGGGTGTCCCTCTTGTTTGCAGTTGGTGCAATAGGGTTTACCTTTCGATACGTCTCTGGTGCAGGCTCCTGGTCCATGGCTGAAGTTGCATTTTATACACCTGTATGCAGTTCCACAGTTACTGGCTACGTGGCCGTATTTCCGGCAGTTCTTGCACTGCGATATACCACTGGTCTGAAATCACTCCCAGTGGACGGCTTGGTGAAGGATTCCGTCAACCTTGATAACCCGATTGACATCAGTTTCGGCCTCGAAGTTTACCACATAGGAATCTACTAGGCGCCCGCTTTTCTTTATAGCGGGAGTCACCAAGTGCGACACCTTAGCCACCTTTATTCCTGGCAGCTCCTTCTCCAAAGCTGCTGCTACTTCTATTGGGTCGAAGCTGCACTGGATCCCTTTAAGCACTAAGGTCAGCTTTCTGTTGTCCTTGGGCGTGAAAGTGAAGCAATCCACCTTGATTTCCTTCACTAAATTAAAAATTGTTTTATGGTCGTCTTCAGTGGCTGGTTTCAACGTTGACTTCATCCTGTTGTTATTTTTCAAGAAGAACTTGGGGCGCTTTTCCAACTTTTCAAGCTTCTCGAAAAATTTTGCTACGTATAAATTGTAGCAGATTATTGGTGGTGGCTTTGCGGTCTTTCGTTCATTTGGTACTACATCTGTCTTACTGTTCGCTGGCTTAGCCTTCGGTTTCTCCGCTGGCAGGATTAGTCTGTAGTAATTCCCAGATGTCTCCTGAGCCACTCTGCGGCCCTGTTGTGGCTGCTTGCCCTTTTTCTCTGCATTGTATGATAGCTGAATCTTAGGTCTCCTCTTGTTATGAAAGATTTCGTAGCTTTCGTCACTACCAGGGTCGTCACTGCCATCATCCACATCCTTGTCCCCTTCGTTCATAGCTTTACTCTCATCCATTTCCTTGTCCTCCGCATCCATAAATTCGTCCTTCTGGTTTTCAGGATCAAATTCTTTGCTTGGTGCTTCATTTGATATTTGGCTCGGTACCGGGTCTTTGAACACCTTCAGTTCGTTGAGAATTGTTTTCTCGATTATTCCTGTTAATTCGTCTTCGGAAAGTTCCTTCGCATTACACGTCTGTTTAAATAGACGGACGAACGCCCCTGATATGATTTTTAGTTCCATGTCGAAACTAATCTCACCATTTGGGCACAAGTGACCCTGTATAGCTGACATTTTTCGTCAATCTTTACACTTATCTTCTTTGTCCTTACAAAGTTTCCGATTTTTTCGCACTAACACTCTTCTTTTCTCTTTGTGTTTATCAAACTTTAACTTTTTATTCTTACACAATACCACTGATTGTGTTTCCTGTTTTTTTTAGTCCTTTCTCATTATTTTGAACACTCACTAAATTTTTGTGTTTCCACTTATGTACATCAAAATTTACTCGTAATTTTCAAGGCACAAGTACGAAGCACACACATTTATAAATATTGTCCACACAAAATAAACAAAACCCGTCGGCAAATTCCAACTTACCGATATACCTCCGGCCCTCGTTAAAACGAAAACCCGTTGGCACTTTGCGAGTTTGTAATCACTACCTGCACTACCTGTATGTTTTGTTTATAGAAATCACTGTCTGCTACCTACTCTGATAATCCTCTCAATCTGAATGGGTGATTTTGCTATCGGGTGGCGCCTTTTTATAGCTGCTGAAGTTGGTCATCCGATGTACTGCTCATGGCATTGCCATAGCAACGTTTATACCAATTGCTGCGGTGAGATCATCTGGTTGATGTCAATTGAATGACATGTCAATTGTGTATCTACCTTATAATATGCACCCGATGCATTTGTTCCGTTGTCACAAGACTGTCCGCGACAATTGGTGATATCTAAATCGTGATTTTCAACGTCTCTAGAGCCACGTTGGCCAGGTCTTCCACTTTGTGTCCACAATTTGGCATGAATCTCCTAAACCATTCTACAGAGCATCACAGCGACGATCTTGCTTCTGACTTTTTTGCAATGATGTCGATAATTTTTAAAAAAGGCCTATGTATACATTTCAGCTCTCTACGTCGACGCGGTAGGTAGGGTTCAAATATATAGTGAAAAACTAAAGTTTTGTACTGGAAACACCAAGAAAGGGTTGCCCGATTTGCTCCACTTTTGAGCCTGTATTAGCAATTTTTACGAAAACGCCGTTTACAAAATATGAGCTCTTCATCTCGACGCATTTTCGGGCAGCTGCCAAGTATATAGTGAAAACCAATGTTTTGTATGGCAAAACCAAGGAGGGGTAACCCGGTTTAGTTCACTTTTGAAATTTTTTTTACCATTGCTATGGAAACAATACTTACCATTTTTTTTGTATGGCAAAACCATGCGTAGGAGTTGCCCGATTTGTCCTATTTTTGAAGCTAACGTTACATTTTTTTTACAAAAACGTCGTGCATAAAATTTGAGCTATCTACATCGACGCGTTCTCAGACAGTTTCCAAATATATAGTGAAAAACCAAAATTGTTTATTTGCTATTGCTATGAAAATACCGCATACAAAATTTCAGCTCTCTACGTCCACTCGTTGTCAGACAGTGTCCTAATATATACTAAAAAACGGAATATTTTTATGGCAACCTAACGAAGGAGTTGCCCGATTTATTCCATTTTTGAACATGTATGTTCAATTTTTATGAAAACGCCGTGTACAAAACTTCAACTTTCCACATCTACACGTTGTCAGGTGGTTTTTTACGCCTCGACAACAGCGCCATTTATCGGTTCCAAAACTATGCTATCTCTCAAGCTGGAACCAACCACGTGTTATATTTTTGTACCAACTTGCTAACTACCTGCTCGTAGGGGCAAGCGGGAGCCGTATCCAGTGCTCCTTTGCTACCTTGTGTTGCGGGAATCAAAACAACCTTGCTTTTCTGTGTGCAAAAATAAACACAACACTTTTTATTTCTTATTTTTTTTTGTCACAATCTTTTCACTATTTTTACAATCACAAAACAATTTTCCTTCTCATCTCGGTTTTTACAACTTTTCTCAAGTGAAATTATATCTTTTTCTTTATTATTTATTTCTATAACTTTTCTCAATTGAAAATATATCTTTTTCTTTATTATTTATTTCTTTTTTTTTAATATTTTACCTCACCACGACCGTGCCGAATCAATTTTAAAAATCCAAACTCTTTTTCAAATTTTAATGCTTAACCGCCGCATAGAAAATTTAAATCAGAACTCGGCTCTTGATCACTTTCGTCGCGTTCAAGAGCCCTCGTTCAGGGTAGAAAATGCATAGTTGCATTTTCACCCTGAGAAAATTTTACATTTATTCTGGGCTTGATTCAACAAGTCCAGAATATTTTTCGTGGGACGGAGGCTTGAAATTTTATGCTTTTATAAACATCAGCCACCGTCACGACGATTAGAATTGCCGCGCGCGTATACATATAATGTATTTTCGCGACGTGCTCTTCTTATCGCGAAAGTTTTTTTGTTTTATGTATGTACGTTCGTACATACATATTGCAATTTCCACGACAAATCGTACTGAAGGTACGATTTGTCTTTTATTTTATTTTTCAAATTAAATATCTCTACTGGAAAATTTAGCTGAAGGCAAAATTTGCCATGGGAATATTTTTGTTTCAACTCTATGGAATGTGAAGAAAATTGATGACGCAATTTTCATCACTGATTGTATTGATAAGCTAACCATGTTTTAGGCATGGTTAGCTTATGTGAAAATTTATGGATGGATTCTTTTAATATTGTAGACATTTTTAGATATCCCTTTTTTTTAAATATTTTTTGGTATGCAGGATTTGGTACGTAACAATTCTTCCCCTTTTTCACAATGAGAGTTATTATTAGAAGAGTAATAACTCTTGGTGAAGGTCATTTGTGCGATTAGCGTATGCAGAGCTGTTTTTGATTTGTTTGTCTTTGGGTCTCTTATCGGGGTATCCGATTACCGTTCTGCTAGGTTTCTTACTTTGTCTTGGCAATGGATCTCATGATTAAATTCTCTGCTCGGTTTTATTCGAGTTTTGATCTTGAGCCGTTGCAGTTGTTTAATTAAAATCAGGATTGCAGTTAGGATGTTGTTTGCCATCAAAGTTAAAAATCAACCCTGGCACAGCCCGGCGGGCCTGAGTTCTGTGGCCGACTTAATTTTCGTGGTCCACGTGATCCCTGGGTGGCGGGGCCCGATTCGTCTGTTGCTTTTACGACGAGGACACTGGCCCTTCACTATGTGGGGCGCGGATGCCGTGGCCGGCCGCCTCTACTGGGCTGACATACCCCTGTATCCCCACCAAGGGCAGGCGTGGGTTGTGCGAGGTAAGTCCTGATGGTAATTGATTTAGCACGTTGGCCACCTATATGTTCGGTTAGGCGTTACATTTTTGTGAGTTAATTATCTATTTTTTTTCTCTTATTTAAAAGGTTCTTATCTTTCTTCCTTTCTTTAGGTTACTATCTAACTGCTATAAAAATAGCTTACAATATTATAACTCTAGTAGTATCATGCGATAATAAATCAAAATTTTCGTAGTAGCCTGGTAAACTTTTCTTGTTTTTCTTACATTATTTTTTCTTGCATTATACTTTTTGTTTTTTGTATTAATTAATTTTAGTGTAATTCTTTATTTCTATGGTTATTTTATATTTTAACACTTTGTTTTTGCTTTAGACTATTTTTCGGTACCTTACATTTATTAATAGCTTACTAGTGTTACTTTAATTTATTACTTTAATCCTTTATTTGTTTATTTATTTCTACGTTAGTTTATCTTTTTTTTTTTTATTGAGTCTAACCTAGTTGTTTATGTTATTTATTCCTATTTCTTGTTTTATCTAATCCTTACTTTTTGTTTGTTTGTGCTTTCTTTGTATCTACGATTAAGGTATTTTTCCTTTATTTTTACAATTTTTACACATTTTCTATTTTCTGTTTATATTTAATTCTAATGCTTTTTTATTAATTTGTTATTTTTATGCATTTTTTGTTTCTATATGCATTTTTTCTTTAGTTCTCACATTTTTACCTCCTGCCTATTTATATTTACTTTTTTCATTCTAACGCTTTTTTTTTTTGTTGAGTCAAACAAAATCTTAATGTTTTTAATTTAGTTTATTTTTGTGTTAAAGTTATACTATATATAGGTTTATATAGATTTCCCTTGAGGAGTTTACCAGGTCTACCTTTTCAATAAGTTCTACTTTGATTTGGTGAGCCATGTTGACAGTGTCAGTTTCGCATTTTTAAATTATTTGAACCGATTTGGTTTTAGCGAGGCTCCCAGTTCGCCTTAAACTGGGTTGGGGAGCAGGAGTTCGTTCTTCTAAAAGAATTCCCTCTGATGAAATTTCGGGGTTATCTTGTGGTTGATTTCACTGTTGTCTCATCTTGATGACAACAGGGTGTAGATATTTTACTGCCACAACAATCATTATGGCTAGAACTAGTAGGCTCGTGAATGATAGAGAAGTTGTGGACAGGATATGGGAATTTCTGCTCGATACCTTTTCCTGGTATTTAATAATTTTGCTTTGGATTTCTTCCAGCGAATGGGTGGCAGTATAAAGTGATTCATGGATATCGTCTTCCGTTAAAATCTCGATTTTCCCCAGACTGTGGTTTTGAGTTCCTTGTAAAATTTCAGTCAGGTTTACTTTGAGTAGAGAGTGGTTGAGCTCACGAAATTGATTCGGCTGGATAATTTTTAGTGGAAATTTACTCTGACCTTCGTATTTAAGCACTTTGTCACCTATTTGAACTTGACATGGTTGCGTTATCTCTAATATCCCTTGTCCTTCCAGTTTCGAGATTACAAAGTGATCTGGACATGTGATGTGTAGCACCGTGGAGGTGATAAATGAAAATAGCCACGCATTTGGCTTGTTTAATCAGCATGTCTTTTTGTGGGATTTGTACTCTGGTCTTGCTTTTGGGCACTTCACTTATAGGGTTGTATAGCAATTTAATGGCACATTCGTTGGACGTTGCCGCTTTGATTATAGACGTGTTCAGCCGGCCTACATATGTGTTTTCTTCCAAATTACTTGTTATTTTCTTGAACCTTTTCATGTCATCGCCTTTTAATAAGAGAAATTCCTGAGTTTTTTCGCTATTGGCTATGTATGAATAACCAGGGTCTGGAATTAATGAGTAATTTGCTGACTTGGATACAGGATAGCACTGAATCTGTTGTAGCCTCATTTTTGGCAGGTTAAAAATTGGGAGAGTAATTCTCACCGCCAATTTACTCTGCATAAGGAGTGACTGAGCTCCTGCTGTCTGGTATAGAACAGATAGACAATTTTGGTCATTTGGGCAATTCGAGGCCGTCTTGCGGTATATCTCCAGCAGATTTTTGGGAGACATTAGGAGTGGATGAATATGATTCGTTCTACTAGCCATTATTATATCCAGGAGGGCTTGTTGTCGATATTCAACTTCGATGATTTGGAGCAATAAGCTTGATATAATCTCTTGTCTTAGTTGCCTCCTAGTTAAATCATCGGCCACATGGTGGAGATTGTTTATCTGGTGTGCTATTTTTTGTTGTATGTCTATTAACATAGCCAGCGGTTTTTGAATCTTTTCCAAGGTAGTTTTTACAACACTGATTTGTTGTTTCTCTAACTCGGCTAGGGCTTGTGTATTCGATTCAAGTTCTTCTAACCTGCTGTAAATTTCTTTTTCGTTGTTGCTGTCCATAGTGCCAAACAAATAGTGCATGGCATTGCCTATTCCATCAAATAGCGATCTGGCCTTGCGTTTTCCTGGTACTAGTTCCCTTATGGTTTCCGTGCGCTTTCGTACGCTGTCTATTATAGCGAGTATGTGTAGTTGCTGCACGTTACACAGGTCTTCTGGATTTGCTATATATATATGCAGAGTTTATGCACTTAGTGCTCTGCATATTCTGCTAGCTTCATCTGGGTATCTAACTCATCCAAGTCTATCTCGGTGAGGACATTCCAGGTGTCATGATATACCATGAGATTTCCCAGGTCCTCGAAAAATATACCTGAGCCATTTAGCGGGGTCATTACATAAGATTTGTCAGCAATCTCTCCAGTTGTGTACTGGATGAAGAGGGCAACTATGGTAAATTTCAGCGCCATTTCTGTGGACAATTCAGAAGAAGAAAACAATCCTTTAAGTTTATTTGTACTTGCGTTGTGCCATTTTAAACTGGGCAGTGGAGTGACTCCACCGCAAATCTTTATGGGGAGGTATTGAAATGAGAATTAATGGACACTGTAGTAGGAATTTCAAGTCAATCTGGTTCATTTTTGTTCAACATGCTCTTACTCGAAATATGGTTTTAAACGATTATTATGTACCGTTACGATACGTTTACCAATTTTTATGGTGGTATTCACATCACTTGGTATTGCGATTACCTGATAAGGTCCTACCCAGATTTGAGAAAGCTTATGTTTTCTACTTTCATTCTTGATGAGGACCTTGTCTCCTACATGGAAAGTTAGGGGCCGTACTGTCCTATCGTGTCCTTTGAGCGCTGTTTACTTGCCAATAAGTTCTTTCTTGCCGTGGCATATGATTTTTGGAGCTTATACTTCAATATGTGACAGTAGCTCTCATGATTGTAAACGGGTTCGGGATCCCGTTTTAAATTTAATGGGACATCCGCTGTGAAGCCGTATAGGCAGTCCATTGGGGTTAGTTTAGTACCCTCGTGTACACTATTGTTGTACACGAATGCAGCGGTTCGTAGGTATCGGTCCCATGTTTTGGGATTTTCATCTACGATTGTTCACAGGTATTCTATCAAGGGTCTATGTGCACGCTCTAGTGCTCCATTAGACTGTGGGTGGTATGCTGAAGTCTGTAACTTCTTTACCTTTAGAAGCTTACATACTCTTTTGAATAATTCACTCAGGAAATTTGTTCCCTGATCGGTGAGCATTCTTTTGGGTATGCGATAGCGCGTAACGATTTCATCAAAGAAAACCTGCGCTACTGTGACTGCTTCTGCATTAGGTATTGCATACCAGTCGACAAATTTTGTTAGATTATCTTGGAAGGTCAAGATATATTTGTTACCTGATGTGGTATCTTCTAATGGACCTACAATATCGAGGTAAAATTTGTCGAACGGTTGTTCTGCGATGTCCGTGATAACCATTGGCATTTTATATTGTGGAGATGCTTTCATCGTCTGGCACTTTGGGCATTTTTTAATGTATCTCTTGATATCGCTAAGCATGTGTCTCCACCAATACTTACGTCTTATACGTTTGTACGTTTTTATTACACTTTGATGGCCACCAAATGGAGAATCGTGATAATCTTTTAAGATTGTTCGGATTTCCGTAGGGCTCGTGATAACTTCGGGTGTCTTACCAGTACTTACTTTTTAATCAAGCGATGCTGGGCCTCCGTGTGTTGAATTTCGTTTTGGTCCGCTTTCGTGTGCTCTTCTGTCTCCACACTGGAGCTATTTAATGTCTCTTGAGCCTTTTGCTTCTGAGCTCGAGTCACGACGAAACAATGAGCGGATTTCTTTTTCTTTTTATTATTTTTAGAATCTTCTTCCTCCACTTCTGAGTCCATCGTGTGGTGGACTAGGGCTTTTACCGTTAAGGTATTGGCTAAACTGTCTTCCTTTAATGCTTGAGGGATGCGACTTAGTGCATCTGCATTAGTGTTGTACTTCCCTGGCTTATATTCGATGTTGAAATCGAATTCAGATAATTTGTGGTGAAATCTCACCAAACGGGAAGTAGGGTCTTTCACATTGAAGACACCTTTGAGAGGCTTATGGTCAGTATAGACCGTGAATTTCTGGCCTTGAAGATAGCACCTGAAATTCTTGGTAGCCCAGACAATAGCCAATAACTCTTTCTCTATAGTAGAGTAATTTCTTTCGGCTTTGTTTAATGTGCGGCTTGCATAGGCAATGGGCTGGTCCTTTCCGACTGCTCCTTGAGAAAGAACAGCTCCTAGAGCCTCGTTACTTGCGTCTGTAGTAAGATTAAAAGATTTCGAAAAATCGGGGTAAATTAAAAGTGGTGGAGAAATTAAAGCGTTTTTTATGCTTTGAAATGCTTCTTGGCATTTCTCTGTCCAAGTGAATTTTACATCCTTTCGGAGTAAATTTGTGATTGGACGTACAATTTTGGAGAAGTCTGGAATGAATTTCCTGTAGTAATTGGCGAGTCCTAAAAATGACTGAACTTGCCTTACTGTTCTTGGAACAGGAAATGTTTGGACGCAGGCCGTCTTACTTGGGTCTGGTAGGGCTCCTTCGCTAGAACATTTATGTCCTAGGTAAACAACTTCTCTTCGTAGAAACTGGCACTTCTCTGGCTGCAGTTTTAAGTTGTTCTCTCTCTTCTTATTGAAGACTTTCCACAACTTATCGTTGTGGTCATTTAAATTTTTACCATAGATGACAATGTCATCTAGGTAGACAAAACATTCGAGGCCTTGTAGGCCTGTTAGGACGAAATACATTAGGCGTTGAAATGTGGCGGGGGCTCCTTTGAGCCCGAATGGCATACGCTTGAACTCGTAGTGCCCATAACTTGTGCTGAAAGCAGTTTTATGTCGATCTCTTTTGTCGACGAGAACTTGATGGTAGCCGTTGGCCAAATCGAGTGTGGTGAAATACCTTGCGTGACCCAGTTGGTCGAGAATATCCTCGATTCGGGGTAGCGCGAATACGTCTCCAATTGTCTTTTCGTTTAATTTACGAAAATCGACAACGACGCGCCACCTTTTTTCACCGTCAGGTTGTTATGACGCAAACTCAAGACCTCGTACAGCACGTTAACAGCCATGTGATATGCGATCACATTTCTTTTAACATATTTCCAAAATAACCCTCGTCATCTCAATCTTTAATTTAAGTGCACAACGTCCCCAAAATTTTTGTTAAGTAAACAGATTATACTAACGTAGAGTCAAAAATATTATTTTATAGCTTCAACATGCAAACATTTTCTTTGCCTTATCGCGTTGTGTCCAATTTCAGTTTCCCTTTTTCTGATGATTATGCGGTTTTATGCGTGAGAACGGTGCTGAACCGGGGCCTGGGGTTGAGTCTACATAATCGGAGTACACTTCAATCCACCGAACAGAAAAGACGTTGACGGCATTTTACGCGTGTATTTGCAAGGTTTCCAAACCTAAAATTATGATCGTCATTGTAAATTTATAACGTATTTTAATAAAATAATAAAATAGTTTCTTTCATAATCAAACCCAAACAAAAAGGTGTTTTCTTTCTATTTTACCAGTGTAAATACAAGAAGTGTGCCCCCGCTCGCTGCGGTAATTGGGCGAGTGTAACAATAAACTGGTGGCAGCGGTTGTGAATCCACTTGATCCTACAGAACATCCACGCAATAGTTCTTTTAATAAAAATTTCTTTTTTTTCTCCATCGACTTAGATCAAAGGGAAAAGTATTTCTGGAACCATTCAACTACATGTCGGTATAGATCAAAGGGAAAAGTATTTCTGGAACCATTCAACTACACGTCGGTACATACATATCTACATACTTGCATATGAGGGAAAAGTTCTGCTTAGCGGCAAATCAGCTGTAATTCAACTGTATCTATTGCTAGTAACCAGCTATAATCAGCATTTTATTCCAAATTAATCAACTGTAATTCAACTTTATTCTAAACTAACCAGCTTTATTAGGGATTAATAAACTCTGGACGATGAAGTTATTGATGGCTAAATTTGCACTCACTACGGTTTTGGTGGATTTCCTGTAAGTTATTCCTTTTTTTTTTTTAATTTAATCTAAATATTTGTAGTTTAATTTGATCATTTATAAAAAACAAAAAAATTATGAAAGTATACTATACATACTGGTGAAAGTGTTAGTTTTATTAATATTTTAATGTTGATAGTGAAAAATAAATAAATAATAATACAATGATGATAAGAAGAATATACGGAATTAAGAGTGCAAAGAAATTTTTTCCATTTTTGTGTTATTTTCGTTGTTAGGGGTGATTTGAGCACATATGTATGTGAATTACTTGCCAGTACCGTGAAGTAATCATTTAATTTTTTTTCTTCTTATCTTTCTTCTGAAATCCAAATTGATTTTTAATTGTGGTGTGCATACATAAGAGCTACATACGATCCATTAGTCTACACAAGTTCATAAATTTTAAAATCCAAAATACAAAATCTAATAACGAATAAAAATTATTAAAGCCATAAAAAGTCTAGAAAACTAGTGAAGTTTGAGATATTAATAAAAGTGCAAAAAAAAATATATATATGTATAATTTTTTTTTTAATGAAGCTCTAATGTATAAAGAAGTGTTCCTAAAATCACACCGAGATTCAAGATATCCATTTACCAATCAGTGCTTTAGTTAAAGTGATCTTTATAAAGTATATATATAAAGTATTTCTGGAGATTTATGAGCAATATTTTTTTTTTGCTTTTTGCATTTTTGCATACCTTAAGTTAAATTTGAAGAAGTTAAAATATAAAATCTGTGTTCTTAATTTTATTTCTTCCTTCTCTCGTTCTGTTTTGCCTCCTTGGCTGGACTAATGTCATATAATCTTAATCTGTGTGATGGCTCAAAGGTTGAAAATCTGATATTAAATTAAATGTAGTGAATTTGATGTTATTCTTTTGTGATGCCCAATTTTCCTTGAATTTTTTTTGCTATTGTGCTCATGTTGAATCTTCTTAAAGTTCCTCGAGTGGGAAGCTAGTGTTCCTTATCTACCCCAACTGAGGTGGAATGACCGAGTGATAAGAGAACACATGTTCTCATTTAATCTTTCCTTAAGAGACGGGAAAAAGATTCCACGTGGAAACCGTAATCCTCGCGATTCTGATTCAGAAGAAAATCATAGTGACCCTACCGACGCGGACTCAGACGAACATTCATTAGACCTGGCGAAAGATAACGTTTCTCCTAACGAATCTACCTCAACTTCGAAAGAAGGTCAGATGTCTCACAAATCTAAATCCAAAGACAACGGAAAACTTTCTTCGCCAGAAATGGCAACCTCCTCATTCAGTTTAGCTAATGCTATTAAACTCGTGCCAGAATTCGATGGCAGTCCGGCAACGGTAGCCAGATTCCTTCAAATTGCTAAAATTCATTACTCTAATGCTTCAACTGCAGAAGAAAAAATTGAATTTCTTGATCTCGTAAAATCAAAATTAACTGGTAAAGCCTGTAATGTCCTCCTTAGGTATAATACCTATGACACTTGGAACGAATTGGAAGGAGCAATAACGAAAACTTTCATAAAATTTCGTTCTACACAAGTGATACAGGCCGAACTATTCACAGTCAAGCAGGGTATCCGTGAAACGGTATCTGAATACTCGGAAAAAATTGAAAAATTATTAGATGAGTTAAACATATCTAGTACCCAGAATGAAGGAAATAAAGGCAGTAAGGCCATCCGAAGTCTAAATGAAAAAACGGCTGTGAACAATTTTAAAAGAGGATTAAAATCACCATTAAAATTGATAGTAAAATCAACAAAGCATGACTCTTTAACTACAGCCATTGACTATGCATTATAAGAGGAACATATTGCAGAGAATGAGAACCAAAAGACTGACCTTAAGAGGTGTAGTTATTGTAAAAACATGGGACACACCACTAATGAATGTAGGAAGCTGCAAAACCGGAATAATTTCCACCAATCAAATGGTTATAATCGTCCCCCATTTCCTAAATTCCAACATCAGCGCGTTAACACCATTCAAACTGAGCAACGTTGTCGATACTACAAGAATTTAGGACATACAATTCAAGAATCCAGAAAGCGCCAATTTAATAACTCTAGACGTGAAAATTCAACTTCCACTTATACTAGATCCCATCACAACGCTTCAAGTGTGCCTCAAACTAGACAAAACGACGAAAATACTCGACGCGCAAGTTCGGGAAACGCAGCAATACCCAGCCCAGTGGCGCAATGGTGCGGGTACAGAATCTCAATTAGTGTGCCAAACCAAAAATTCCAATTGTTCAAATAAAATTTCTTCTCAACGCCAGAAGCAGAAAAGGTTAAACTCCACTAGTCTGAAAAGGCCAGACGGTTCGAAATCTCAGCCCTCTCCAAACGTTTCAAACGGAAACTACCCTCAATATCCTTCAAGCAAAGAATCAAGAGAATACATTTCTCTTGGATACCGGAGCTTCAATTAGTTTAATTAAAGTTAGCTCACTTAAAGATGACGTTGAAGTTTATACTGACTGGGCTACACCACTTAGAGGCATTTCTGACCACACGATATCGACCAAAGGAATCTGCTATCTGGACATTCAGCTATCCGAAACTGCTATACTTAATCATCCATTTCATGTGGTTCTCTCTTATTTTCCCATTAATTGCGAAGGAATTATTGGAGAAGCGTTTTTTTCCACAACTGGTTCTGTGATCAATTATAAGTCCCAGATCTTTACATTTCAAACTCAAGATGGAGAAATTGAGTTTCCTTTTAAATACTCCAGAAAAAATATAAATATCCCTCCTAGAACGGAGACATTTTTCAAATTCGGTCCGGTACTCGAAAGCGAGGAAATCATATGTTTCCCTTCGGAGATAGCACCTCTAGTGTACACTTCAGGGTGTATAGCAAAACCTGAGGATGGATACATATACATATCCGTAGTAAATTCTTCCCAAGATGAAGCGGAAATAACTAATAAAATGCATTTGCCTTTCCAAACATTGGATGAGTTCGACGTATACAATCTTAAAAATGTCAAAAATAAGGACAAAGTAGAGCAACGCTTAGCGAATCTTTCTTCTCTCCTGGATCTCAATCATCTAAACGCGGAAGAAGAGCAGTCAGTTAAAAACATCTGTCGTGAATATAATGATATTTTTCATCTCAAGGGGGATAAACATACCTTCACTCCGGCAATTACGCAAAATATTCCAGTCTATTCTACTCATTCTCCAGTAAATCTTCGACCGTATCGTTTGCCTGACATACACAAGCAGGAAATCAAGAAACAAGTGGATCAGATGCTCGACGAAGGCATAATCCGTCACAGCACAAGTCCTTGGTATGCGCCACTGTTGGTGGTGCCGAAAAACCTGATGCGCAGGGTAATAAGAAATGGAGGTTGTGGTGGATTTTCGCAAGCTAAATGAGCTTACTATAGCTGATGCACATCCACTACCCAACATAGATGACATCCTGAATCAACTGGGTGACTCGAAATATTTCTCCACGCTAGATCTAGCAAACGGATATCATCAAATACAGGTGGCTGAGATGGATAAACCGAAAACGGCCTTCAGAACACCATACGGACATTTCGAGTTCAATCGCATGCCCTTCGCTCTTCGTAACGCACCGCCCACATTCCAGCGTCTTATGAATAGAGTCTTGACTGGTTTACAAGGTTTAAGATGTTTTGTCTATCTGGACGACGTGGTCATCTATGGACGAGACCTGAATGCTCACAATACTAAGCTCCGAGAAGTGTTTGAATGTTTAAAGAAGCACAATTTGAAGCTCCAACCCAATAAATGCAAATTTCTATGGAGAGAGGTGAGTTATTTGGGGCATGTCATAACCGAAAGAGGTATAAAGCCCGATCCCCGCAAGGTGACAGCTGTAAAAACTGTACGCCCTCTACAAAATGTAAAACACCTTAAATCTTTCCTAGGTCTGGTAGGATATTACAGAAAGTTTATTCCACGATTTTCCAAGCTTGCTAATCCATTGAATCAGTTACTCAAAAAAGACATTACCTTTAATTGGGATGCTCATTGCGATGAGTCTTTTAATTTGTTAAAAAAATCTATTACGCAAGCTCCAATTCTACAATACCCAAATTTCGAGAAACATTTTTTTGTCACAACCGACGCCAGTAATGCGGCGATTGACGCGGTGCTTTCTCAAAGAAGTGAACTGGACGGTACGGACTTACCTATTGCATTTGCAAGCAGGGTCCTGACTAAGGCCGAAAAGAATTATTCCACTATCGAGAAGGAAGCACTTGCTGTCGTATGGGCGACCAAGCTATTCAGACCGTACGTCTATGGTAGAAAATTTTCGGTGGTGACTGATCATAAGCCTCTGGTCTGGATTTTTAATCTAAAGGATCCATCCTCCAGAATTATGCGCTGGAGAATTAAACTTGAGGAATATGATTTCAATGTTATCCATAAATCGGGACATCTGAACACCAATGCAGATGCTCTATCCCGATTGGAAACAGAGAATATCAACATGATAACCAGATTCCAAAAACGGGAATTGCAGAAGCAAACAAATGTTCACAGTCCTAAGTCAAGCCTGATCAACAAGTCATTCCAAAATCATACAAATTCACGTAACAATAAAGGCAACGACCGCTTACCTCGAATGCACTCTAGTGAACAGTTTAAGCCAAAATCAAATAATTTAACCAATGATCATACGCACAATGATCTAAACGTTGATTCAGAGCCAATTCAAAAGTCTACAGGAAATGCAAAAATAAATCAACCTGTAATTCTAACAGACAGAGAGAAAATCGCAGAAATTCTTCGCGAGTATCATAGTAATCCTATTGGTGGACACCAAGGAGTGGCCCTTACCATCAAAAGAATTAAACAAAAATATGTCTGGAAGAATTTATATAAAGACGTTAAAGCATTCATATCATCCTGCGATAGTTGCCAAAGGAGTAAGGTTACACAAAAGGTAAAAATCCCTATGAAAATTACGACGACCTCAAAGAAACCATTCGAACGCATCTCTTTAGATATTGTGGGACCTATTAATCCACCATCTGATAGTGGAAATCATTATATTCTTACCTTCCAAGACGACTTGACAAAATTTGTACAAGCAATCCCACTTCCAAATCAAGAAGCCAGCACTATAGCCGAGTCCTATGTCCGAAAAATAATTTTCGTTTTTGGCACCCCGCGATATTTATTAACCGACCAAGGTAGCAATTTCTTAAGCGAGTTATTTAAAAGAACTTGTAAGTTATTGAAAATACAAAAGATACAAACAACTCCTTACCACCCTCAGTCAAATGGATCACTTGAGCGATACCACCGAAGCTTAAACGAATATCTTAGGAATAATGCGAACAAAGATCCCAAAGACTGGGATACTTGGATCGATTATGCGGTATTCTGTTATAATATTACTCCGCATTCAGCAACAAACTACTCGCCGTACGAACTCTTATTTGGCTTGAAAGCTGAAATCCCGTCTTCCGTCACTAGATCCGTTGAACCAATTTACAATTATGACGACTATGTCATAGAAATGAAAGCCAGGCTTCAGAATGGCTACCAAATGGCCCGCGAAAGTTTAGTAAAAGCCAAAGAACGATCAAAACTTTACTACGACCGAGGAACTAAAGAAACAACTTTTACAATAGGAGACAAAGTTTTGTTAGAGAGTAAGGTAAAGAAAAGTAAAAAAAACTCGCCATACGAAATAATATATATTCGCTCACCGGAAACTTCTCTAATACAAATCGGGAGAAAAACTAAGTTAATTCATAATAACTTACTTAAACCTTATATTGCTTAGGAGTCAAACCTCTAGCCACTATTTTTCTATTCTACCTCAAATGCTTTGCGAGACACACTAAACTAAGCACTACGTATTTGCAGGATCCTGGTGATAACTTTCACCAAACTACGTATTTGCAGGATCCTGGTGATAACTTTCACCAAAACTCACGCTCAACCTGTTAAATCATACCATGTCAACACAGCAGTTGGGAATTCAAGTGGGATGAACTTCGAAAGTCTAGGAAGTTTGGCCAAATCGACTTCCGTATGGAAACTGGTGGTACACCTTGATTTTAATAAATTTGAAACAGAGAAAAAGCTGCTCCAACAAAGGTACACTATCCTTTCTAATTTTTGTAACGACCTAAAGGCTATCATGCTAACGGGCCCATGTAAAGCATCCATTCAAGCTCTAAACTCGACATTAGATGAAGTAATCGAAAATAATGTCATCCTTAAGCAAACTTTTCATCGTAATACTAGAAAAACTAGAGGAATTGTGCATGGGATAGGAAAACTATCAAAATTTTTATTCGGGACCATGGACGAGGACGATTCAAAGAAAATTGACGAGGCTATACGCACACTCCAAAATAATCAAGAAATTTTACATCAGGTAGTCTCAGATCAAACGTCTATTATGTCTAAAACAGTAGAAACTTTAAACAAATTTGAAAACTCGACGAATACTAAATTCAATTATATCCACTCAGTCGTAAATTCTCTGGCAGAACGCCTCAATAACAAAAGTAAAATTGAACAAACAATGCATCTCTTTGATGAGTTATCCAATTTCATTACATTTTCACTCAACCGTTTTCTTAGTAAACAAGAAGAACTCACTAATATAGTCTATGAAGCTAAACAGACTAGACAAACACATATCAAATTCACGAACCTTCATTGAAGCTCTAAAAGAGACACAGTTGGAACTTCCCCATGAACTTAAACTTCCAGTAAAGATGTCAATAGAAAACCTTCCTTTATTCGCTCGAATTTCCAAGGTGGAACCGTTATACAGCACCCAATTTTTAGTGTTTAATATAGAAATTCCGCTAATAAGCTACAAGTTCAAACTCTATAAGTTGACCAGCATACCCGCACTTTATAGAGATAATCTTTACTACTTTGTTAAAACAGATTCAGAATATATGGCAGTTAACGAAAACCTAAAGCAATATATTTTCCTAAAGCAGAATGAAATGGATCAATGTCAAAATGCAATCGAGAACTTATTCATATGTGCTCAGAACTACCTCACGTACAATCAGAATACGAATAATTGCGTAATAAGTCTATACTTAGGATACAACCTTACAAAGAATTGTGAAGTTAGAATTTTTAAAGTAAATCATGAAATATGGCATTCGTTAAATAAAGGTAATACTTGGTTATATGTAACCCCAAGTTTAAGCGATTTGAGAGTAAATTGTAACAATGACGGATATTCTATCCAAATTGCACAAACTGGTATCCTAGAATTAAATAATAGTTGCAAAGCATCAACCAAGCAAATAAATATAGAAGCTACTAATGTAATTAAGACAACAAATGCTGTTATACAATTTTTCAATAACATAATCGTAGATAAAATTACCGAAATTAATCAAAATTATGAAGAGAATATTTTTAAAAATTTTAAACAGACCCAATTTGAGGGATACAATTTGGATAAAATGAGTGTAAGTTTAAATCATTTAAAAGATAGATTAAAATCGTATAAAAGTAATTCTGATCCTCAGCTTAAGACCTCATTAACTGTTACCACTGTTTTACTATCAGTAGTAATCATGGCCTACGTAGCCTACTGCTTATATAAAAAATACCTAAAATGTAAAATTAAAATACAGAGTAGTAATAATATTAGTAGTGATAATAATTGATATAAATAAAATATGTAAACACGTACATAGAGAGAACAAAAACAACATTTTTTTTTTAAAAAAAAAATAACTATTTTTTATTATAACTGAAAAAAACAAATCAAAAATTTATTTATACACAATCAAACAAATTATTATTTTTCACTTTTGTAAGGGGGGAAGAGTGTTATGACGCAAACTCAAGACTTCGTACAGCACGTTAACAGCCATGTGATATGCGATCACATTTATTTTAACATAAAATAACCCTCGTCATCTCAATCGTTTATTTAAGTGGACAACGTCCCCAAAATTGTTCTTAAGTAAACAGATTATACTAACGTAGAGTCAAAAATATTATTTTATTGCTTCAACATGCAAACATTTTCTTTGCCTTATCGCATTGTGTCCAATTTCACTTTTCCTTTTTCTGATGATTATGCGGTTTTATGCGTGAGAACGGTGCTGTACCGAGGCTTGGGGTTGAGTCTACATAATCGGAGTACACTTCAAGCCACCGAACAGGAAAGACGTTGACGGCATTTTGCGCGTGTATTTGCAAGGTTTCCAAACCTAAAATTATGATCGTCATTGTAAATTTATAACGTATTTTAATAAAATAATAAAATAGTTTCTTTCATAATCAAACCCAAACAAAAAGGTGTTTTCTTTCTAATTTACCAGTGTATATACGAGAAGTGTGCCCCCGCTCGCTGCGGTAATTGGGCGAGTGTAACAAGGTCCCGCTTTCTTTGGGACAACTAGTAGAGGTGAATTCCAAGGGCTTTTACTAGACTGGAATATCCCGCTGTCTAGCATTTCTTTTAGCTGATCGTTAATGACTTTCCGCTGTGTTTCAGGTAAGCGGTACATTTTGTGATTGATTGGTGCTTGATCTTGCACCAATGGAATATTATGCGTTATCGCATTTGTATAGGTGAGTTTGTCACCTTTGAGGAAGAAGATATCGTTATACTCTTCGCAGAGTTCTGATATCGAAATTTTTTTGCCGCGGTTAAATTAGGGTCTAGGCTGAGTTCTTGCTCTAGCCTAGAAATACGCGGGTATTGTTTTGGGTCGTCCGGAGTCTCATTATCCGGGTATAAATATCGTACATGAACCTTGGTTTGACTTACTCTTCCTTTTAAGTTTTTGACCTGTAAATAGATCAGGCTTTTGGGATTTCTTTTGAGGCTGTACTTCGTTGTTCTTAGCATGTTGCAGGGTATTGGCTTCCTGCTTTGTTGACGGCTGAGTTTGGTACACCTGCGTGGTCTTTGCCTTAGGTTGTGTGATATACTCATGCGCGTCAATGCTATTGCTTTTTGACCATGTAGAATATTTGTGTTGTGTGACGGTGGAGTAATATGCACCTTTAATATAGGCTTTAGCGACTCGCTACCGTTCTTATATGGCCGTTGTTTGTTTAATAGTGATTTATGCCTCGGGATTTTGGACGGAAGAATAATATGCACCTTTTTGGCAGGCTTTAGATACTCAGTTCCGTCTCTTGTGTTGTTTGATATTGCCTCTAAATTTGGTAGTGGAATGTGTGTTGGTCTTTTGTGTGCGTTAATGGGACTATGGTGTAGTCGTTTATGGGAAATAGCTGTAACTTTAAGCTATGTATGACTACTTGATGACTGTTAGCGTTGAGAATACTGACCAGCATTAATTCTTCTCCAGATGACAGTAAACTGTTTGCCAAGAAGCCTCCATCGCTTATCTCTTGTGATAAACAGAGCATTTCTTCTTGAGTTTGTAACGGGACTGGGGCAACAATTTGAGAGCGCGCAGGTATGCACATTGGTTCCTTAAAGGTAACCAATTGCTGCCTAATTTCGTCGGTCTCCTGTTCGCCAAGACAGCCTTTCTCGCATTCATTGAGCTCTTTTGGAGCTTGGCAGCCAGCTTTTCTCGTTTGAGAAGCCTTGAAGACACTGCAGGTGGATAGTTCAGCCTGTTTAGACTCTACCTCTTCTGCAAGTGTTCTTACTTCGACTGCTTTTTCAGAATCTAGGTTGTCCGTTTCAAACTCTAATGGCAAAGCAAATTCGTCTGGATTAGCTTCCGTGCGAGGAAACCTTAGTGCCTTATTAGGACCCTCAACGTTTGCTAGAAAATCATTTCCTAGAAGTCCATCATCGGAAAGACCAGGCAAGTTCTTTACGACTTGAAACTGGCAGGGAATTTTGTTTTTGAAAACGAAGTTTCCCTGGCAATTTCCCAGCGTCTTTCCTGTACCAAATGGGGTCTGAAGTGTACATGCCTCATTGTATTTTTATTATTTACATTATAAATTTTATTTGGAGATCTTGGTTCCTGTTTAATAAATACTGTGCCGGCCTGTGTGAACTGTGACGTTGGTATGTGACTGCTTGGGTTAATGGGCATATTGTTTTGCCGGGGATCCTGTGAGTAGGATATGATGCCAGGATTAAATACACTTTGATTTACTAGAGTACTACTTTGAGTTAATTGTGCGTTATTTGGTGTACTGGTACTCAGAATTTGGCAATGTATTCTGCATCATATTTGTTTGGAATTGTCCTGGAGGTTGCAGGAATAGAGCACTTTCCTGGAGACGCTCCACGTCAAGTGCTCTTTGTACGAGGTCATCCACCGTGCCGTCTGTCATGGTCAGAAGGTATTGGCACATATACGGGTTATTGACTCCTGTTTTTAGTGCGATTTTCGCGAAATCTTCCAACTGCATTTTAACAGCTGGTGCTGCTGTGGCTCCGTATTTGGACTCTGCTGCTTCATTACATAGTGCAAGCATCTGTTTCACTCGTGCCGTGAAGGCTGTGAGCTTTTCCAAAGGATACTGCCTTGTAGTGATTAATTTATTTAGCAGTTCCTGGTAAGTTTCCCTAGGCAGGTAGGTACGATTTAGCCGTTCTTCTACCTCTTTGAAAGTAGTAGGCATATTTCAGGCAAAAAGCTGATAAGTTTCGCCTCGAAGTCTGGTGGGGAAGATTTGCAAAAATGCTGATAGTTCCTCCACCGAAATGCACTGGATTACCTGTCTGCTGCATCATAGGAAAGTTTGGAGCTCAAGGCTCAATTTTGGGTGCTGTTCTCCCGAAAATAGGGGAACGAGCTGGGCAGTTAGCTTGGCGATTTTAGCGTAATCTGCCATGTTTAAATTGGGGATTCTGAAACTAAAGTTTGACACTTTTGGGGAGCTAGTTTCTTCTATGCTGGTTTCCAGAAGGGAGTCGCCCAGCCAATTTAAAAGGATTTCACTCACGGTGGAATCACTGACACTGTCGTTGGCACTTTCACTTAAATCTACTGCGAGAGTTCTCCAAACTCCTTCAGGCTCTCTTTGAACTTTTCAGTGCTTTCTTTATATTTTGCGATTTGATCAAGCCTTCGTTCCCGAGACTTCGCAATCTGTTTGTCAATAGAATCGCACTGTATTACCGAAAGTTCGGAGGAGTCTCGCACTTTCCCTTCTAAATACTTTAGATATTTTTCTAGATTTAAATTGGAAGATCTTACTTGTTGGGGACCTGTAAGGATTGTCCCACTCCTGAGTGTTAACCCTTTTTCTGTTGAGAGTGTTGGGGGTGTTTGCACTTCACCCTCTGGTACGGATGTTGCTCCCTCATTGCCTCCTTCGTTCCGGGACGGAACTTCCTGTGCGTCGCCCGGTGAGGAGGATTGTTGTGGAGTTGGTAGAGATGGTGATATTTCCTGCGCCGTCTCTTGGTGAGAGCTTTACTCGCTCATGGACCATCGTATGTAAAATTTGCAGCTAGGGGGGCTTCTGCCATCTTAATTCCCTTGGTTCAAATTGAGAGGGGGGCTTATTGCCTTCTTCGAGGTCCCTCTCAATTCAGGATCGCTGGTTTTTTCGGTTGAAGTTCTTTTGCTGCCGGGGGGGCCCGTGGCCAACTTAAATTCCCCTAGGTAAAAGCTGAAAGGGAGGCGCGTTGCCTACTTCGAAGTCCCTTTCAGCTCCGGATCGCAGATTGTCGGTTGAGGATTCTTCCTTCAAGTTTCGCGTTGGAATTTTCGGCTATGGACGTCTTATGTTCCTGGGCTGGGATGAAGCCCGCTATTGTCCCACGTTGGCACTGTGTGCTTTGATGAGGGGGTGGCTGCGTGTTTTAAAAACAGAGGCAGTTAAAGCTGTCCGACCCCGAGCGTTGGGAGCCGACAAGATCGAAATACTCCTGAAGCCAGACTCAACTTCAGGCGGAGGGTAGGGTGTCTTGCCCAGTATTCGATACCGTCTTCAACTCCCTTTTTGATTCGCAGGATAGAGGGTTTTCGAGTTCTTATACCTTGTTTGGGTAAAGTCGGCTTCCTCTATCCTACCCGCTGCGCCAATTGTTACATTTTTGTATCTTTTCACTATTTTTACAATCACAAAACAATTTTCCTTCTCATCTCGGTTTTTACAGCTTTTCTCAAGAGAAATTATATCTTTTCCTTTATTATTTATTTCTATAACTTTTCTCAATTGAAAATATATCTTTTTCTTTATTATTTATTTCTTTTTTTTTAATATTTTACCTCACCACGACCGCGCCGAACCAATTTTAAAAATCCAAGCTCTTTTTCAAATTTTAATGCTTAATCGCCGCGTAGAAAATTTAAATCAGAACTCGGCTCTTGATCACTTTCGTCGCGATCAAGAGCCCTCGTTCAAGGTAGAAAATGCATAGTTGCATTTTCACCCTGAGAAAATTTTACATTTATTCTGGACTTGATTCAACAAGTCCAGAATATTTTTCGTGGGACGGAGGCTTGAAATTTGATGCTTTTATAAACATCAGCCACCGTCACGACGTGACGATTAGAACTGCCGCGCGTGTATACATATAATGTATTTTCGCGACGTGCTCTTCTTATCGCGAAATCTTTTTTGTTTTATGTATGTACGTTCGTACATACATATTGCAATTTCCACGACAAATCGTACTGAAGGTACGATTTGTCTTTTATTTTATTTTTCAAATTAAATATTTCTACTTGCTGAAGGCAAAATTTGCCATGGGAATAATTTTGTTCCAACTCTATGGATTATATTGATAAGCTAACCATGTTTTAGGCATGGTTAGCTTATGTGAAAATTTATGGATGGATTCTTTTAATATTGTAGAAATTTTTAGATATCCCTTTTTTTTTAATATTTTTTGGTATGCAGGATTTGGTACGTAACACAAGCACACTTACAAAATTTCATTGAAAGTGGTTGGACGGTTTCGGAGATTAGTGTATACAAACACAGAGACACGGGATTTTTATATATGTATTAAGATAGAACATTTAAGTTTTGTATGTTTTGACAGGGCTATAACACACCGAACACAAAATTTTTTTCGTGTATAATGTACAAAAAAAAACTTGAACAATTGAGAATTTGCCGCCCTGCTGTGCTTGTTGGTAAATTCGCCTCTGTATCCAGAAACAATTAGGTAAATTAATTATTTTTTAATGTCCGGTGTCGTATGTCCTCCATACGTGTACCATTTCGCACCAGGCAACTGCTTTAGCTACTAGGCCACTATCTGAAATCACCAAATATAACACCCGATGTCTACATGTGTAATGTGAAGGAATTTAGAAATATTTTCATTACGAAATCAATAAAAGACGAAATCTTACAAAGAAATATCTCATTTTATATTTAATACAAAAAAGAACTTAGTACTAGAGTATGTTACAAAAGTTGAAATTAATACAATAAATCTAAAATAAGTAAAATTTCCTAAAATTTCCTGTCTTTGTTTTTAAAAATAAATCTTTCTTCAGTTAATACTCCTCATTATCAATAAAATCTCTTTATTTGACTGCTGGCATTAGCCATGATATATGAATTAGAAAATCGCGGTCATTTTGCACAAAAGCAAACTATGGTCATTTTCCGGAGTATTGTCTCTCAAGTCGCAAACAATTAAAACTTTCATTGTGTTAAGTTCTCAATAGGTATATGACACAAAAGGAATTCGATTTCTCTTTATCGATATCTGAAAATTAATCAAAAGTAGAAATCAACTGCTGTAGAATAAAAAAAAACGAAAATATTTACAATTTCTTCAAATCTATACATATAAGTTCCAAATATCTGTCCTTGGGGGGCAGACCAGACTCTCCTCTCAAAATAACTTTCGCTTATCAAAATAACATTTATTCTGTAATCACTTCTAAATTAATCTTATATTTACAGAGGAAAAAACATCTCGTTATCAGTTTGTTGAGCATCTAGTCCTATATGTATGTATGTGTATGTTTGTAGATCTGTTTTTACCGACACTTACATTTTTTGCTTAAATTCGTTCATTTTATGATGGAGCGAAGAGAAACATTTTATTTTTCTTTCTGTATTTTTTCTTGCAATATTTGTCTGCATATTTGACATTTTACCTACATCCAACAATGTTCGAGTTATCCTAACTGAAACAACACACATTTTTTTCTATAAACACTAGTTGATGCCGGATTATCTTATCATTGGATACGTCCTCTTTGAGTGAAGAGGAATAGTCTTCATCGTCCTTAAATCAATAAATAATTTTTAATTTAATTATGTATACTATAGAATGGTTGTTCGTTCAGCAGAGCTGTTACAGCTATTGCTACCACCGATGCATACTAATTGACACATGATGTCGTCATCGGCTAACCCTCAGGAATTCTCATCGTAATTACCTAACATTCCGCCTGCACTGTTGATTAGAAGTTGAGAAGACTGTGGACTGAGTTGTGATGGTAGTGGTAGACCCGCCTGCTCCTGCTGATGAAGCTGTTTATTAAGCAATGGTATTGTGCATCCTGTTGAACCACATGGGGATGTTGCTGATGTTCTTGTTTCATATTTTGGGAGGTAGGATCTTGGTGGAATCCTTATGTAAATATTTGGTGGGGAGCGTGTTGATAACGGTGGCGGCGGTGCTGTATATATGGGTGGTTGTTGTGCTGGAGCTCGCTGTGGAGAGTTATATAGCGAGAAAGCTGGATTAGTAGTTAATGATAATTCACCGTACTGAAAAGTATAAGAGAAAAAAAATATTTTAATATATTTATCCTATTTTGTTGTGTTGCAAAAAACACATTCAAAATCCTATAGAAAAAAAAAATATGTTGAGTTTTTTGTAATAACTTTTTTTCGTAAGATATTTCTTTTTGTATAATATAGCTAGTTTTTTTTATTCTACACTTTTGTTTACATAATACACATTAAAAGTTTTGACGATATATTCATTAGCATTTGGGATGTTGCTTATTTGACTTCATTCTACACAAACCGAATTTATATGTGAACATCTTTAGTTAAATGTGAACGTAAAATCGTCATTGTAAAATAAATAATCTGAAAAGTTTGACTTGGCGATGAAGATGTTGAGAGAGTTTGTTATATGTTCGGGCGTCTAAAATACCACATTCCAATTTTGTTATGTAATTAACGGAGGTACTCACTGTTACCAAGGTGTGCGCGGGAATTAGTTGTTTTGTATTCTTTTGGGAGTATTGAAACCACACTTCACATTCTATAGTAGGTTGGATATTTATTTTCCTTTCCGGGAAACTATTTTCCTTTACACAACTCACTATTCTAATTACAACTAAATTTCGCAAATTTTCTTTTATTGAGTACAGTTTCTTTCTTTGTTTCACCGGTTGTTACACTTTCTCTTGGCGAGCTTTTCTTTTACCGGATACAAATAGCTTTTTTACGTTTAATAAAAATACCAGATCTAAACCGTGCCGTACTCTAACTCTACTTTAAGAGGATTCGTACCTTGGCAAATAACCGTGCGACTCTAAAATTCTAAAAACTCAAAAACTCCACTGCCGAAACCTGACTGCTTTTACTGCTTAAAATCGACTGCACTTGACTTGGATTTTTGTAATCGCAAGTCTAGTTGTTCAGGATAGGAAAGTGCTTAATTAGCATTCCTATCCTGAGAAAATTGTTTGCCCCTGGACATGTTTAAACATGCCCAGAATTATCGCGACGGACGATGGTTGAAATGAAATTTGATATTTTCATAAATATCAAACCATCGCCATCGTCTTGCTATTGTGCATACATTGTTGCGATCACAATGTATGCAGCTCGCGACAATTTGTTGTTAAGAGCTTTTTCGGTCAAGGCTTGATATGCAAAGGAATTTGAAGAAATTGCTGATGGCAATTTCTTCGCCTTGCAGGGAGATAAGCTAAACATGTTTTAAGTATGGTTAGCTTATGAATAATTAAATTTAATCAATTATAATTATTTTTAAATTAACTATTTCAGGCAATTTAGGTATACAACAAGTTCAACATCTGCTAAACGTCCCAACCATAAGAAAAATCCTCTCAGCATCTACTTCTTGGGCGAATTGTGGGAGCTAGCAGACAAGGAGTTGGAGGACCTAGTAATTTTCATATACTCCTGTGGCTGGTTTCAGCGCACCCCCTAAATAAGAAGTAACGTTTCCAGGTAGGGTCCCAAAGAGGTGGTATAACAATGAACCGCAACTGGTCTACGTAAGGCTGGTCGTAGTGGTTCGCGCGATGGCCACCACGCTATTTTAAGCTAACCTTATCTTGGCGATTTTGAAAATGTAATAACATTCTCTGAAGACATAACTACTACTTCTTCTTCTTATGTTCCCCGCAAGCGTCAAGCGTTGCCAAAAACATCACCGCCATGGTTCAATAAAGAACAAAAACGTTGTGGAAAAGTTATATGAGGGACAAAGACATTATAAGTCACAACAACATCCTTACATCATATAATGAGTTGAAAGATTTTTCCTTTATACTTTACCCTTGAACAGAATAACAGATTAACATTTTGTTTGTTTAAAAATATTGTATGCTGAACATCATCAGTTTCAAAGAAAATTTAATTATGGTGGTGAAATTTTTTAAAAATAATAATGTTGTGGTCCTAATTTATTATTAATACAATTAACAAAATTCATTTAAATATCATCTTGACGCAGTCATCAATGACCATTGTCTTCACCATGTTTGGTGGCTACGATTTTGACACTTCATCACCGCATTGCGCTTGGTGGCTGCGATGCATTCTGTTCCAAGTTTACGATGAGTATATTCAAAGCATGCCAGCGAAATTATTTAATAATCCACCTCTCTTTAAGTTCATTCATATGAAGAAAAAACGGACAACTAACCCAATACCATGAGGTACAAAGATTCTACTAGTGACGATTCATCTGAAATTTATAATAGGTTCGGTTTATTTTTTTCGCAATGCATTTGCCTCCTGAGATTTTAAACCTCAAAATAGCCACTTCAGACATATGAACGACTCCAAATAACGATTCATTCACTATCCGAATGGTCACCTCGTAATGGGCTGTTGCTCAACGCTGAGAAATCAAAATCTATCACCTTCTATAGTGGTACCTATGATATAGAAGATATACCTCCAGTATTTTTAAACGAACTCGCTATTCCTTATTTAAGTAAAGCGGTAAATTTGGGTATTGTTCTGTTACTTTCAGCAGTAGGTTACATTTAAATCTTAGTTTAATAACTTCAACTGCTCTTTCAAGATGACCATGAAATTCATGCTTTGAATCGTAAGGTAAAATTTGAATCAATATTTTATCTCGGTCCTCTTATAGAATATTCAATAGCGCGGAATTTAAAGTGCGCGGAAAATTAAAACCACCCCGAGAACAGAACAGTCGCATAAAGCTCTATATCTTTTCGAAAAAGAACTGGGTCATATTAGGGAAAGAGCTGTTGAATTTCCATCATCTTATAAGAAATTTAGCCAGAAGCATATAATTCAGACAATTACGGAAAAACTCAGTTACGTCATCTTTTCCAAGGTTTCTTGACTTGATAAATAATGCTACCCACTATAGTGTTGCGATGATATATATCAATTTCTCCCTCCCCTTCCTTAAAGCACATGTATCCTGAATTATGAAAATCATGAGTGATGTAAGAGGATTTTCATTTCTAACGAACAAATCGATCTGCAACACTCCACACGAATTCATTTCGCACAGTGAATCCTCCATGTCCATATACCCACAATGTTTATAGCAGCTATTCCCGGTGAAATAATTGACAGAGAAGAAGAATTATTCTTGATTAATATGCATACATTCATTACGATCTTGTACATCTGGCCAGGTCTTTGCCACAATCCATGAAAGGAATAAAGCTAGGAAGTTCTGAACGTACGAAGGAGGGTGGGTCTTGTCTCCTCCTATTTCTTAGCATTATACTATATATTCACCTAGTAGCTATAAAAAAACAAACAAAGTAACGACAAGGTTAAGAGAACGCAATTTCCATTATTCCATTATTTGCTGTTTTTGAATCGCAAGACAAGCATTACAACTTGCAGGGTGAACACCCCTCTAGGGGCAAGGGTGAAACTACAGACGTACACTTTCTACTTTGCAATAATAAAACTCCAATAACCATACAGCTATGTACAGTCTACCTTTCGGGTAGGTGTTATTCAAATGCAACATTGCAAAGTGACTGGTAACGGTAGAGCGATTGACTCCTCAATTCGAATGACAATAAGAAATGAGGAAAATTGATCTCAATTTTAATATAAGCTGCAGGCAGTCTAATCGAGCACTGAAGGTATTGTGAGGATTTCAATTATAGATAGAAGCAGTACGTTTTGATTGAGAGTTGAGATGTTAATTCTGGCAGGGTCGAATTGTGTTCATACAAATGGGTTAAATGATTCGAGTTATCTAAAGGCTGCTACACACGTTTACGAGAATGGTACGACTTGGCACAACACCACCAAGTCTGCAGACTTGCATGAGCATGTATAGCGTAAGTCGGAACTTGAGTTGAGACTGAAGTGGGGCCTGAATGAAATCGACAGAAACTATTGCGAACAGCTAAAGCCCACGACTATGCTATTGAATTTAACTAAAGTCTGGATAAAAGTCGTTTTGTGTGAAGGCAGAAATTAAAATCCAATTTTGCTTACAACTTGGTAGCCTGAGTGTTCCCCTGTAGGTTACTAGGGCGCGCTAATAACCTCATAATCAAACAGGGATGTAAATAATGGAGATATTATTCATCACCTGCTACGCCCTTGTGTAATTACTTGCTGTAACACACATCCATTACAACCACAACCGGCAGCAGACTACAGAGACGTAAGGCATTTGCGACCAAAAAGATCGCTGTTTTCCTGCCTTATTATATTCAACCCATATTAGCTTAAATTCGTTTATTCGGGAAAATGTTAGAATTTTTTGATTAATTAGGAATCCCCTGTCCCGAAATTTGCATCTTTAGCTAGCAAGTGTTGCATAATCGCAAAGCACATTCTCCACATATTTTGCATCTTGGTTGCAGATTTGACAGTAATCTTTTGAATAACCGCTAGTGTAGTTGGTTAACATTCACATTTTGGTT
Source organism: Dioctria linearis (assembly GCA_963930735.1). Classification (NCBI taxonomy): domain Eukaryota; kingdom Metazoa; phylum Arthropoda; class Insecta; order Diptera; family Asilidae; genus Dioctria; species Dioctria linearis. Next base: position 74,838,469 of record OZ005740.1, on the reverse strand, counting down.
ATTATCTGTTCAGTAAGAGTCTCTCTTATTCAATTTCAGTAAAATGGTTCCTTTGTTGTTTTATCCAGTTACCACTCTCATTACCTTCAAGCCCCTGATATACATTACCTACTGGTACTCAATTAAGAGTTATCCTATTTACCTTTGATATTTGATTTCAAACCATCTTTGAATTGAAACCGCTTTCCGAGGTCATATACCTACTTTTAACGAGTTGATGACATCTTTCTAGTTAAATTCTAATACAAGTTCCTATGGAATAGAAAGTACGATCGATCGTTCAAACTCTATTTTATAGACATAATTGACAGTGATCAGTCCCCTTTATTACCTGTAAGCATGATGAATAAAAGTAGAAAAGAAACCGGCTGCGCTCAGTTCATTTCGATCTTAACGAAATATACATCTAAAACCAGAAAATATGATTGAGAATCTACAGAAATTTCAGATTGACGAGATGATAATTATACGGGATATCAAGGATATCAAATACTATCTTGATATAGCATTTAAACTGATCCCTGCGAACATGACCATCTTTAGCCACATGGTACCCATGGCTCTTTAGAATATGGGGGCCCTCTAACAGAAACCATATTCTAACTTCCTTTGAGTTATTAACATGAATAATAGCGTACAATTCAATTGCAAATAAAACATGGCAAATACACCAATTGCAAACTCAAAAGCGAGTAAACTAGTTTCCAGTCCACATCGAAATGTCCTATTTAATGTAAAGCTCCGATCGTGCGAGTCTGTTTAGTTGTTTTGTAATCCAATGATTTAGTGGAAGAATTTTATTCAAACAGATTAGCCAATACTATTTTAACATGAAAGGTGGAAAATAAAAAAAATACTGGGTCAGTGTTTACACTTACACAATGAAATGACAATGACGACTTTATATAAAAATTTGGTGACTTGCATAGAATTTCGAATAAATCCTACTTTCAGTATCCAAACTCTAATAGCTAACCTATGTTGTAGTCGGTCGTTTATTGGTTGAAAAATTGATCAAAGGTTGGTCTACTATCGCATAAGGTATAGGGGCCTCATGTATATCGGGCCCTGTGAAAAGGTCCAGCGGGCTCATGCGTAAAGATTTCGAACATTGGAAAGTGGGATGATCTTTCGACTGGAACACAAATGATGTACCTAATTATTAGCATGGGTCCGATCTTATCTGCAGACTTGGCCTGGAGGATGCTGAGAATAATTTCCATGTTTTGTACGAATGTCCTGCGATTGCTAAGCATAGAACCCATTGGGAAACCACAGCTAGATTATGCTGAGTTGGGGGACAGACCGCTTCGAGGATTTCTAAACCAACCCAAGAGACTGGCTTATTTTTAGGAGTGGAGAATTAACAGAATAGTTTCTCTCGGTGGCGGCAGCGCTTTACTCTTTCGCATTTCACTCTTTAACCAACCAACTGAGACAATCCCTGTGTTTATTGTATTATAAGTATATACTATATAGTAAAGGTAACTTCTTGTAGAAAACTTTCTAGTCTCCTCCAAGGTCGAAAACTGGACTAGGTTATGGGAATATATAGGTTTGTCATAGCCGATACTCATGGGCCGCAGTGGTTAGAAGTAACTGATTGCCTTTATAACAGTAATGCTCGAAATGTGTCCGAAGCATACAAAAGCAATTTTATAATATAAAAGTTGTACCTACTGCGGCTTCAAGTTTGAAATGTAATTGAATTTAGCACGATGGAAGATTTTTTCTATAATGTAGTTGTAGAGCCACTTCGTTTTCTAAGTAAACAATTTTTTAGTCTCATATCTTACTGTGATAAACAATCTTCATCTTATCAAGCCCCTTCCAGCTACACTGAATGACGCAGCTACTGTAATTATCCTTAATTGTGCATTTTTGTTGGGATTTGATTAAAACCGGATGCAAGTTGCACAACTCTTCGAAAAACCGGAACTAAATTTACTTTAATTAAGGCAACAATGGTAGAAGTATAACAAAATATTCCATGGTACTGTATAGAGCTTAGATCCATTCTTGGAGAAATGATATTCTGGGAAAATTCTATCTCTCAATTGAAATATTAAAATCATCCCCGTAAAAGTAAGAAGAAGAAAAGAGAAAAGAAAAATATTTCCGGGTGAGGAGATTTCTTTCCTTCATTTTAATTTTTCAAGAGTGCTCGTATTTTCATATTTTTAATCTTCAAGTTCTCCGTTCTAAATTTTCTGTGTATTCTAGTCGACTCACGAAGGTAATAATAATAATTATTTAATGAGAGGGTTGCAGGACTGATGGGCCAGTCAAGCCATTTAAACGCCATTCAGAAAATGCATTCTCAAGCATTTTTGTTTTTGCATTCTAACGAGAACTGGGTCGCTTTGGATTTTAATCCAGGTCATGCTATGCTAATTGGTGGCTGGTCTTATGTAGTGACCTACAACACAAGCAAGGCAGCTTACAGTCTAGCACTAGAGTTATGAAGGTAGTATATTTACGTGACGCTGACGATATTACTTTTTAGTTTTGTTATCGGAAACACTTTTTGAATAGGAAATAAAGTTAATAATTACCACTTGTAGGTACAACTGTTTTATATTACTTCTATATGGCTTGGCTTTTATTGTCTTAATTGTAATTTGAAATTTTTTTTTTTTTAATTTGTATCACGTCAAATTTAACTTGCGATTTGAAAGGGTATAACTATGATTAACTTCAAATTGAACTGCTTTCGTGTTCCCTAGATTTGTTTATTTTTCAAACTAGCCGCGGGAAATAGAAGGTCCTTTTAAAGGACCAAATTCAATTAAACTTAATTTAATTGCGGATGTAAATAATTTTTATTTTTTGTTTACAAGATAATTACAAGATAACAGGGTGCCTGTGATAAAAAGGAATCCAGGTAATCATGCGTAAAAGTTTTGCCTTTCTATTTGGGATACTCCGTATAATAATTATAAGTAAAAGTCGTTAGTTTCTAATACCTTAACTTCCAAAACTTTGAGCACATATTTGAAAGTGACTCACTGTCAAACTACGATTTGAGCCTAGCTTTATCAAATATTCAACAATTCTCCCTCACGTCTAGCTCTGTCAAAAGAAATGTTTGAGTTCATTCCAATTATGTGTTATCCGCAATTTTGATTTTATATGCCTTCTATGGAATTATAAGATAATGTAGGTTAAAAATGGAGAATATTTCAAAAAAGAACTAAGCGCATCTGTTTTGAATGTACATAGCTTTGATTTTTTTAAAGTAAATGTTGAAACTGGTATCGATATCGGCTTCGGTTTCGGGATCATGCATAACCCAAGCACGTAAAGAAAGAACTAGTAAAGATTAGTTGTGAATTTTTAGAAAAAAAAATGTAGCTTGTCTTCTCTTAGAATAATCAGCATAATATGCAGAATCGACTTTTGCTTTTCGCGTCAAATCAAAAATATCATATTCCGGGCATGATCACCTTCTTTCTGTACAATCCCAAATTCGAAAATAAAATTCATCTGCTCAATTCACTTGGTAGCCGTAGTCTCATTAAATCCAATGTTGGGCATAATCTGATTTCAAATTCAAATTAATTTATTTTCAACAACTACACTAGTATGATTTCCTTATGAGTAAGTGTAGTATAGCTAATAATATACTTAATAATAACAGTAACAATTAAACTAAATTTCAAAAAAGAAAGAAAAAGTAATTCATAAATGTACAAGCACTTATACTAAATTAAACTAACAAAAGACCCTAATCCCTCAATACAAACTTATATTCTTAGTTTATAATTGTAGAAATAATAGCTTAGTAGTAGTTGCTATAAATAGTAGAAAATAGAAAAAAAAAGAAAGTAGGTAAAACTATTGGATAGATTGTAAATATGCAAAAAAATCATTGCGAAAACTGCGACTGCTGATGCTTCTCCTTAGATGAATTGGAAGAGAGCTCCACACCTTGGTGAACTGGACAAAGAGCTCCACACCCTGGTGAACTGGACAAAGATTTGGCTCTCACCAGTGCGCGAGTGGAACAGTGGCATAGATAAAGATGATGTTCTTGCAGATTGAGCAAAGGTCAATTTACTGTAAAGGTAATCTAGCTGTTTGGTTACAATTAAATTGCGAAGAAACATTACAGTTCGAAATTTAAAGTAAGACTTCAATTTACAATTCAGAATAGATGTGGAATACGCAGTGATATGACTGAAATGCCCTCGACAAAAAGCAGAGATAAACCCAGATGTCCAGACCTAATGGGGATCAACTGAAATTGATAGCATGTCTCTTTGAGATTATTCCGGGGCTTACACTTACCATACAATATAGCGCCTCAATGGTAATATGTAATATGTTTCTGCCTGCAATACTGCATTGTTTTCGAACTCTCTCACAGCCCTCCGCTTTTGCTTTCAATTTTGTCTTTACATCTCTCTTGACAAATGAGAGATTGGTAGATGGCTTGTGAGAGAAAAGCGTTAAGCACTTGTTTGTCGGTTAGAGCTTGTCGGTTAGCAGCAAACGTGTGCCAGAGTTTAATGCTACATTAATCTTACGCAAAGAGTGGGAATCCAATTTTCAAAACACCTCACAACCGTAGATAATTATTTCACTAACATAACACGGGTTTCAACAAGTACACATACAGGGCGCAGATTGATAGAACGGCAATATTGTTAAGCATTACGTTAGATAAGATGGAAATATCTAACTGGGTTTTATATACAATTATAGCGTGAGTTTTGGAAGCGTTTAAGTGGAGTGAATTATTAACAGACCATTTAGAGACTCTTGCAAGATCCTAATTCATTCTGTACACAGCATTCTCTATAAGCCCTAAAGGTGTAGATATGTGGAGTTGAATGTCATCTGCATACATATGAGAATTACAGTCACGGAAAGACGTTAATAAATTGGAAAATAATAATGGGCCGAGAATAGACCCTCGAGGCACTCCACTAAGAACGGCTAAAAAAATACGCAGTATCTCCACAAAACACCCTTTGAACTCGTCCGCTTATAATTAACCAATAATTTTGCAAGCAGGATAAGAGAAATTAAATATTATACACAGTTTATTTAAGAGAAACCTGTGGTTAACCTTATCAAAAGCTTTTGAAAAATTTAAGAAAAAAGCAAGTGAGATTATCACTGTCCAGGGAAGTTCTGATATCATCGATGATCTTTAACAATGCTGTGGTGCAACTGCGCTTTGATCTAAATCCCGATTGTAGGATAGACAACAAGTTTCTGCTATTTAAGCAGCTGATCATGTGACTATGCAGGATTTTTTTGAAGAACCTTAGGCAGAAGGGTAATATGCTGATAGGACGATATTGAGGAGAGGTGCAAGATCTTTTGGGGATTGGCATAATGTTTGCAGAGTTCCAAACAGAAGTAATGGAGGATCTTAAAAGGATGTTGTTAAAGGAATATGTCAGGCCTGTAGTTATAACGGGTATTACATTTTTAACAATCTTTGGATGCACATGGTTAAGTCCAACTGCATTTGATTTCACTGAAATCACTGCTGCATAAACATCCATCTAATTAACCGGCGTAAAAGAAAATCCTTCAGATAAATCAAGACCATTAAAAATGCTTACTAAATTATCGCTCGTATCAGAACCAACAACTTCAGTAGAATCTGAAGAGAATGGAAAGATTTTATTGAGCTTATTACGATCAAGAGTTGTAGTTATGTTTCTAGACTGCCCTACACCGGTGTGCGTTAACTTACGCCACAGATTTTTAGTATATTAAACTTAGAGTTGTGAAAATGCCTCTTAGATCTTGATATGTCGCTATTTACTCTGTTGTCTAGCGAACATACGGACATTCGATAACGTTTCCATCTGCGATATGCAGTATTGCGCAGTAAAATTAGATCTCTAATCCTCTATGTGAGCCAGGGACAACGAGGATCCAAAATACGCCGCGTTTTCAAGGGTACATATTGTTAATGTATAATAGTAATTTTAAAATTTATTTCCAAGATAAAACACAGTTGAGATAATTTAAGACTTTATTTAATTCTGTCCTCAAAACTGCTTCAGATACCGCCGAACTCGGAATGAGTTTCCTCTATTTGATGCTTGTCTCCCGATTTAAGACTACCTGGAAATTAACAGCTCGTGAACAAACAGGTTCAGTGAGTTTGTTATTTAGAGGTTCCTAAATATCCTAGCCTATGCAAATCCGACCATAACACCCTATAACATACCACCATGACAGCTCATTATGATACCGCACACTCAAACAAGCCGCAAAAGATTACTCGCTCTGTCAGCGATAGAACGATGCATCCCTTCGACCACAACCGTTAATAAATAGACCCACAAAGTACGCATATAGTCACCCAATCACAAAACACCTTTCAAAACAATTACACACCATTCAGCCTTAGCTCCGAATCTCGAACACTGTACTTCCACGCATTACCTATTACGGGCACACACTGCACTTAACGGACCTAGCATAATCAACTAGCTCAATTCCTAAGTAATTATTTTCTATCTGTACTAATTGTGTGAGTGTGGAAAGGGTTCATTTACTTTTATGTGACAATATTTATCGAAAAAATATCTAATACGTTCCATGATATACTGCAGTCGTTCGTCAATTGACATCATTGAATTTACATGTTCCCATTCTCGCCTTCAGCCAGTAACTCGCCATAATTAATATTATTGAAGTCATGGTAAGTAAATATGTTCTCACGTTGAGATGAATAGGAAATATTATAAATCACAAGTACAACCGTGATAGGCTGTAACATTATCACAGCATTGACTTCCAACATTACCTAATGCCACAACAGCTCAGGCACTTGCAGTAGGACTAGCAGCGAGTAGGTGCAAATTAGGTCGCTTCCTCTGGCGCGGCTGTTGCTTGCGACGAGGCTTGCAGGAAGGATGCTGAGTAGGTGGCATATCTGCTGACAGCGAAGAAACATCAATACGACGCATATGCCCATTAACAGGGTGCGACACATCAGGAGAAGAAGAGATGTTCAAGTTTCCAGACATGAAACACTTATGGCCAGTTTCACAGTCGAGTTTAAACCAAGATCTGATTAAATTGTAAACTAAATTAGTTATCGCCATTATTGCTAATTTTAGATATGCCAACATTCAAAAAGGATTCAAATTTTAGCATAAGTGAAGTTGAGCTATTGCCTTCCATAGTGCATAATAAAAGATATTGTTACCAAATTGGCCGCTTTTCTGTAGTCGAGAGGGAGACTGTTATTTAACATAAATGGTAACACTGAGCAACACATACGTGCCTGCACGTCGTGGCAACCAACAAATACGTGGTGGTCAGCACATTTGAGGGAAAGGTAGCAGCCACTGATAATTGGGTGCCTATCTCCGAGTTAATTTGGGTTCGGGCTCGAGATGTCAGTGGAAACAGCTGAGAACTTATCCACACGTACTCCGAACAAATCTTGTGGGTCGAGTCCAATTGTGTAACGTGTGTGCTCTGGCCTCCGCTTAATACTCGCGTACGCAGCTTGTGTTTCGCTACTCAATGAAAGAGCGATGAATGAGCGCTGAATACCAGTCTCAATGTAGTGGACCGGGTAGTATAGTATGGCTGTCAGTTTACGCGATTAGTGGCGGGGTCAGGTACTGTATAAGACCACTTCGTTCGTGATAACTGTTAGTAAGTGCTTTTGCAGTGGAGCTTTCTTGTCGGTCGTGAGTGCGATCTGCATTTAATGACAATTCCGGGCAGTGGTCAATGGGGTAGTGAACAAGTGCACCCTTGAAAAAGAACAACCACACTTTACAAGTGCAGGTCAGTGACAGGCAGCACAGTGTTTATTTTCAGGTGCAGTGAGGTTTTGTTTTGCCAATGGTGCTATAAGGAACCGCGTTAGGAAAGTTTTTCCTACATAATGAACGTCCTTCTCGGTGCCTAATATGGCAAGCTGGCGATGCAACGAGGGATCTATTTCATCAGCGAAGACATCCAAAATGGCCTCGGTAAGTATTTATCAAATGTTATGTTGCGACTGTAGTGGTATCTGTCACCCAAGAAGGGGAAAGCACAAATGCGCGAAAGCTTTGGGGTCTATCCAAGAAGGTAAACAAAACGTTTTGGGTGCTCCTCTGGGTTATTTTTCTTCTTTCTTTCCAAAATCTATTTTGGTGTTGCAAAAATGGCCCTGGGCGATCGAGTTGTCAGGTGCGACTACAATTGATTACAGAGTACTGTGCTATTAAAGTTTGTGATCTTGCCCACAAGTAATTTATTGGGACTTTATTTTGATTTAATTTGATGTCATTTCCCAGGGTGCCTTTCTAGGTAACAATCCTCACAGTATGATCAGATATGATATGGTACACACTCCACAACCTTCTGAATATGCTCTACTTGTGGTCTCCCGACGAAAACTTAATGCGTTCAGGATGGTAAAGAAATAAAATGAAAAACTCGAGTTCGATTTTACTTTGGACTAATTTTATTCTTTATGTTCTCTATCCACACTTGTTGCTCGATCGATTTTACTTTCTAGAAGGAAGAAGGAATCCGTTCTCCGGCTCTACTATGACGGAGCGATCCTGGAATTCGGCTAATTTTCCATGGTATCGCTCATTGGTTTGATCTTCCTTCTATTACAATTTGTACAATTCAAATTCAAATTTGCGATTACAGCAATTACTAATTAAAAATTCATTATTAATGCATAAAATTTCTAATTAATTTATCCGTCATTTCTATTCTAAATTTTTCTAAATTTATGTATAAGACTGTATTCCTTAACTAATTCATTACTTAACTACACTACACTACACTTGCCCTGCCTATAATTGAAAACATCACAGGAGATCTAAGTAGGCGCCTGGAAGCCCAGCTGTCTCGGAGTTTGATTAATAGGTAAGCGCTTTCATTTTTGTTTTTTCTTTTTCGTTTCTCATTGTGTCATTTGTAAAAATCATTTTAGGTGATTCTGCAACAATATATAATATAGCACAAGAGAGCGGACAAGAATAGATTCGAAAACAAAGTGACAAAGTTCTTTACTTAAACGAAACCTAGCATACAAATCAACGTCGTCCCACTCATTAAAATGATTTTGTCGATTTCTAACTACTCTCAGAAATCGACAGAGTTGTAAATTTAACTTCAAAAAGACTTCATCGCTAGAAATGTCTAAATCTAAATTCATGATAAAATTATTTTCTTGATACAAACAATGCTCCTGTCAAAATAAAATGTCACACTTTCGAAATACTTTTATCTTGAGTTTAAACCGAGGGATAGTACGGTTTAAACTCTAGTTTAAACCGGGGTTTAAACCAAACTGTGAAATTCATTCGTTGAGTTTAAACTAAATATTTGGTTTAAACTCAGACTGTGAAACTGGCCATTAATGTCGGAGGCGATAGCGCCAATAAGCACGGAGTCGTCCTTAGCAGCTGAATCGTACCAACCCGCAAGATCATTCTTGACCAGCCGGATATTGTGCTAAATATCTCTATGGATTGGGTTAGCACCAGGTGGTGAAAGAGGCGCGCTACAATTGTTCGGCGGGTCGCGAAGATCATCAACAGTGGACGGCAGACATTCGAGGTGAGTAGAGCGAGTATGCGACTTATCAAGTTTATTGTCGAAATCTAAAGAACTGCCTGGGAAGGCGTCGACGTGGAAAGCTGAGATTTTGTAAACGCCGTTTTCATAGAAATTGCAAATACACGTTTGAAAATAGACTAAATCGGGCAACTACTTCGTACGGTTGCCGTACAAATTTTTCGTTTTTAGTTTTTTAGCCTGAAAACGAGTATACGTAGAGAGCTTGAATTTAGTACGTAGTGTTTTCATAGCAATAACCCCTTCTTGTTGTTGCCATACAAAATTGTGGTTTTCACTATATATTTGGAAACTGCCTGAGAACGCATCCACTTGGAGAGCTAAAATTCTGTACATGGTGTTTTCATCGCAGTAGTAAACAAAAATTACAAAAATGGTCTAAATCGGGCAACCACTTCTTGATGTTGCCGTACAAAACTTTAATTTTTCATTATGTATTTGAATACTGCCTCCCACGTCGACGTGGAGAGCTGAAATTTTGTAGACGGGCCTTTTTGAAAAAGTTTAAATTAAATTCAACAAGTAAAAAAGGCAGAATTGCTTCAAGACCAATTCTTATGATACCCCAGATGAATGCACGTATAAAATTTCGTATGGTCTATGCAAGTGTGATTTTTGAAGTGGTTTTTCTCATGTATCTCTAGAACAATTTGTCGGACCGAAAAAATGAATATAACCAATTTTATTGTATTCCGTGTTTTGAAGAAGTTTTTAGTACAATAAAAATTTCTAGGACTGATCGTTTTCATAGTATATGTAAAAAACCTAAATTTTTATATGGCTACACCAAGAAGGGATTGCCCGATTTAGTCCATTTTTGAAATCTTATTTTTCATTACTATAAAAACACCATGTGCCAAATTTAAGCTCTCTACGTCTACGTGTTCTCAGGCAGTGTCCAAATATATAGTGGAAAACGACAACGGCAACTCCACGAAGGAGCTGCCCGATTTGTCTCATTTTCGAACGTAAATTTACTTTTTTCCTAAAGTCCGTCCACAAAATTTCAGCTTCCTAAGAAGTGAACGCGTTCTCGAGATATCGTGCGCACAGACGGACGGACGGACATTCAAAAATCAAAATAACTTTTAATATTATGCGTGCTGTCCAATCCATTTTGCTCTACGATCTTTCTTTCGAGGTGTTACGAACGGAATGACAAATTTAGTATACCCTATAGATTTCATCCAGGGTATAAAAATGGAAGCAATCGGGCAACTTCTTCCTATGTTAGCCATACAAAAAATTAGGTACGTGGTATTTTCATAGCAATGGTAAGTAAAATTTTTAAAAATGGAATAAATCGGGTTGCGCTTTCTTGGTGTTGCCATACAAAGCATTGAATTCCACGATATACTTGGAAGCTGCCTGAGAAGGCATCTAGGTGAAGAGCTCATATTTTGTACACGGCGTTTAAAAAAATATATAAATTTGAGTTCAAAAGTGGGACAAATCGCGCAACTCCTTCGTAGGGTTGCCATACGAAATTGTCGTGTTTTACTATATATCTCCGCACTGCCTGAGAACGCTTCGACGTGCGAGCTACACTCTCCTATACATATGAATCTATTCACGCGCACCCATCACATACACACACACACACACATAGGTACACACAGAGTGGGACCCTATAGTACGGAATCGCGCGATCAAGTCAGATAATAGCATAGATATTATGCTTCTCTAAATACTCCACTCCCACCCACATCCATCTAGGTATCTATATTATCGCAGAGAAACGCCGACGGGCTCCCCTAGCATACTCATATAAAACTACACAAAACACCTCCAATATTGTAATAAAACTGGTGTTAAATATGCTTAGCCATAAATTATATTAAAATACCATATTAGACTAGGTATACTTACTTTTGAAGATTTTTTATTCTATTTGCGCACTCTCGCCGAGTAGTTATAATGTACGTAGCAAACTTTTTGTTGTCGATCTGTTCACTTAATCAAGGAGTTCTTAATCGGGGGATTACAAAAGGTTACTCTTGGGGACTGTATTCACTCAAATTTCCTTCTTCTGTCTTTTGGAGTACCACAAAGCTACATTCTTGGTCCTCTACTCTTCAGTCGATATAATAACGATCTGCCGGATATAATTCAAGATGTCAACATCCACATTTATGCTGACGACGTTCAAGTTTATTTCAGTCGCCCACCTGGTCTTATCGGAGACTGTGCGGCTCGGATGAACGACGATTTACATAATATATACACCTGTCGATTTACAATAAACTTGAACTTAATCCAGGCAAGTCACAGTGTATCGCCTTTTCCTTCGGCACTCTTGACTCTTCATCCCTTCCTTCTATTCTTGTGAATGGATCTTCAATCCCCTATGTGGATAAAGTCCGTAACCTTGGGGTCACCCTTAACTCCAATATGAAGTGGTGTGATCTCGTCAACTATAACCTATCTAAGATCTACGCCACCCTCCGTCGTCTATGGTTGTCCACTAAAATGCTCACCCCTAAAATGCGCTGTCATCTTGTCAAGTCCCTAATATTATTATTGTTTTCCCGAAGCTAGATTCGCACTGCTCCAGAAAATTACATGTTGCATTTAACGATTGTGTAAGGTTTGCTTTCGGCTTACGAAGATTCGATCATGTTCCTCACCTGAATTTTGCACTGCTAGGTTGCTCTATTGAAGTATATCTAAAGCGTAGAGCATTATTCCTCCTTTTCAACTTATTGCACAACTCTCAGCCCGGTTACTTGAGGACCATGTTTCAACCCTTGAACTCTGCCAGAGGCTATAAACTGCAAATACCTCGTTTTCAGACCTCCGCACTTGATGGATCCTATATTGTTCAAATCACTCCAATGTGGAATTCATTACCACACAATATCCAGAAGGCTAACTCGATCGGCACTTTCAGGCGTCTTCTTGTAAATTTTTTGACGTAAGTAGTTTTGCTGTTGTGACACTCACGCGCAGATTATATCTTTGTTATCGAAGTTATCTAATTTGGATTTATCTTATTTTATTCTCATTTGCTATAATTGTTTTCGTAATTAATTTGTGTATCTTAATATTACTTATTTATCCATAATTTATTTGTTATTATTGTTTATATTTTTTTCCGCATCTATTATCATTGTTGTAGTATTAACATTTAATTTAGTTTACTTATTATTTCTATTCAGTTGTATTACTGTATTTCCACTCTAATTGGTGCTAAGAAAAAGATATGTAAATCTTGTAGTATCTCTTCCAAATAAACAAAAAAAAAATGTGCATGTGTGGCGGTACTTCGTTAGCATATAGAAATAGTTGACATTGCTGACGTTTCCGCAGTTCTCTGAACCCCTTTCCCTTAACACTGTTTACCGTTACTCATATATTCGATGAAAAACTAATTTTTTTACTAAAAATTCAAATAAACACATCTATTTCAAATGACCTGTGCAGCTGGATTTATGATAATTTTAGACGACAGCACACAAAAACTTCATACATATAGATTCTTGAACTTTCAAATTACAAAAACACAATCATGTAGGTAGAGATACTATATAAAAGTTAAGTGGGAAAAGCTGTTAAATCTCAAATGTTTTGATGTCCTTTATAATATTGAAACTAAAAGTACTCACAGTTATTCCAATTTACTTCTGACAAGAAGAGAATTGTTAAAGCATTAGTTGGATGCTGTCTACTTGATATGGATCATACGAACCACATAATCACTTTAGTAATATTTTGAAAAGAATCTTTCTGCGGAGATAAAAACTGACTTGAACGCAAAAGATATGCAGGAAGCACAAAAAAAAAACTTGAAATACACAAGATATTCCTTAATCAAACAATTTCAATAGCTGAACTTGCAGAAAATGTTCCCTTTAATATGTAGAACCTTAGGTCTTCAAGAAAAAGTACATTAAATGGACTTTTCAAAGACGCCTTTGCTACAAGAATGCTTAGCCTTTCTTTCAGGACAAAGCTGCAAGTCATTCTTGGGTATTTACCTTAAGTCTACCGTGGATTACATAGGCAATATTGGTTGGAGCTCTAGTCTTTGTTCTGGTTAATTTGTGGTCAATTTGTCGCGGTTTAATATCAAATTTCCAATTTGCGAGCTGGGGGTATTACCTTTGTTTGGTCTGTGTCAGTTCAAATTCAGAGTATGATGTTGGACTTTGTTGATACAGTTTTCAATTAAATCTTGACAGAATGCTCGTGCCACCCAGCAGTAAAAGTAACGGTATTAGATGCCTTTGTTATCTAGTTTATCTTTAATATACTGCTGTCAAGAATCGTTAATACTACTACCGGTTTCGTCACAATGACTGACAAAAACATTCGTTTTTAGCTTCTTTTGGCTTTAAAATTAGCGCACCTTTCGATATTAAGAGTGATGAAGTTAGATCACAGCAGATAATAAGAAAACGATTTCCTTTCTGTAATGAACTGCATTGTAGTTATATTAACTTTGTTGTTTGAGATAAATAAACTGTTCCATTACTTGCATGTTACTTAGAAATATAATAACTCCTAAGTTCATGTTGAAATATTATATCAGCTTAAAATATTGGAAGATATAGTTTTCGTAATAAACTATTTAGGATGATTTGAGCAGTTGGTTGCTACATGGAAATCTTGGCAAACTAAAGACATTACCTATTCGGTATTCTTTTTAATAACCTAATGTTTCGTCTGATTTTAAATATTCAAAAACTATGTGTATACGTATTACACATGGTATTTTTCTTAATCTAATTATACAAACAAAGTTAATATAAAAAACAAAGTAATCATTAAATATATAATTAAATGGCAATAGGAAAATATACAGAACTTAAAATTTTGTTCAACTAATGATTTGTGTTTTACTGTGTAAAGATAAGAACGTTGATCATAATATTCTGCTTTAGAGCGAGTGCGGGTTAAATGTTTATGTTAAATGAGTGCAGGGCTTTTAGCTTAAAACACAGTCATTTCTATGAAGCACACTCAATTACACAGACTTTAAGCTTAATGGGATACCAAAGTAGAGCTATGGCGATTTAATACATAAAAAGTTACAGTACATATATACATAAATTATGACTTATTTTCTTAAGGTCGATGACGAAATTATCCAAAACTATCAAGAAATACTTCCCTAGACATGCAACAGATATTCTCATTACATGACTGCCCTAAATTGCTCATAACGTTCTAAAATATTTGCAGTGTTCTTATTTAAAACTGACAAAATTGTGACTTGAACTGGTCCTGATGCTGCCTGAACCAATACAGAAAAACGGTCTTCTGATAATCTTAAGCTTGCTTTCTTATCTTCCTAAACGTAGATAAATTCTTACACGCTTCTTAGAAAAATTATTCAGAACAAGTAAAAAAGCTAGCACTGGTCTAAGACCAATTTCTATGATACCCTAGATGAATGCTCGTATGAAATTTCGTTTGATTTTTGAAGTGATTTCTAGAAGGGTTCGTTGGACCGAAAAAATGATTAAGTTTAAGTTTTTTTATAAAATCGGGTATACAAATTTCCACCTTTCTAAGTAAACACGTCGTCAGGCAAGCGGAAAGTCCCGGTTTCAAACCCAGGACGACGCGGTTATTTTTTCTACTTGTATTTATGATTTAATTTAGATTCGTTAAAAATAAAAGCTCTTAAAAAAATTGTTCTATTCTCTATCTTGACCGATTCTAACAAGTGTGTGTTCGATTCCCGCCAGGAAAAAATAAAAATATAATTTTATAATTAAATTGAATGCAACTTTGATCTTGATGTAAAATTTTATTTCACTACCTACGAAATTATTAGTTATGTGGCAACTTCTAACAAAACAAAAAAAAGACAGAGAACACAAGGTTTTTTATTTTATTCGAAAATAAGAGTTGTCTATCCACGAAAAAATAAAATTTTAAAATTTTTATCCCTGCAATATAAGATTTTTTCATAAATCCCTATCCCCAGATAAACTTTCCGGTAGTTTTACAGCTTTTTGAAAACATTATAGATTATTGTATCGCCTCTAAAAAACAACTAAGCATTTTTATTTTAATGGACGCTTAAGAAAAACTAATGTTAATTATTTTTCTCATACTGCTTGTTCGGAATTGCGGCAATGTTTGTAAAATTTATAAATTAAGGGAAACACGTAATTAAGAAAATGTTTATAATGTCAAATCACAATGCACACAGTTTTCCTTCGTTAGAGTAGTAGTTCTGATTGCTTGAACAAAGGTACTGTAACAGCATAAGCACAGCTTTGAGCTCTCCTAAGGGTAAAATCAAAGATTCTATAATACAAAAATATTGCAGGCACATTGTGTAGTTTGGCCTCAGTGAAAAGTAATGTGGAATATCCGAGATTTCACCTCTGTTGAGAAATTATTAAAACTTCGCATTGTACACGGGCTCCACTAACCATGAGCACCACGGACTGGACCTGATGTAGAGAAGCCCTCTTACAAATTTACTGGAAATATTTTCTTTAGAATTTTTATGCAGTATTGGAGACCGACAACAATGCCTCTCTCCAATATAAAATCAACGATGTCTCGACCTGATGTAGAGGCCTCCTCCTTGAAATTTATTGGATATTTTTTCTTCAGAATTTTTATGCATTTGGTGGATAGCAGGTGCGTGGGGGCAGCTAATGATTTTTCCGAGCGTAGACACTACTTAAGCAATAAGCATCATTTCTTCTTGGAAATTTACAGAAAATGTTTCGGTAGAATTTTTATTCATTTAATGGGCGAATGGAGTTATTTTCAGATACAAGACTTTCGTGTGTGCCATTTTCGACCGCCAAAAATGCATACAAATTGTAATGAAAAAATATCCAGTAAATTTCTAAGAAAAAATTTAAGCTTCTCTAAGAAGGTTGGTTGGGTATGAACACCGACTTATAACAATGGAGTGAGCGTATTGCTATTTTCTTATAGGAAAGAATGGCACAAGTTTTACAGTTTTCTCGTTCGCCCTATGGCAGAGTTGGATTGGAGCTACCAACACAAAATATTTCATACTAAACCTTTTCTTATTCCATTTGATGTCTGCTGCAGATGCAATCACGGCAAAAAGAATAAAGTAAAGATAGTGTTTACTATGCTCCGTCTCTCTTGCCCATACGCAGGATTCAGTTAAGAATAACTTTTGAAAATTAAAGTCCGAATGAGTTTAAGTCCTTATAAGCGATTAAAATATCACAAGAAAATATATTTTTTTAATTTAATTCGATTTTCGGGTGTAAATTTCATCAGACTGGTTGAGTTTTACATGTTTTTTATGTAGTAAAAGTTTTAAAGGGTGCTCTAACGGTGATTTACAGAAACACAATATTTGTGCCACATGAAATAGCAAATCGCTCAGTCCATTGTTATAAGCAAAGAAAAATAACTAAAAGAAAGGATGCAGAAGAGTGTTCCGATTGTTTTCCATTTAAATGTACACGGCAAGCCAAGGAAGGAAAGAAGAGAAAAAAAATCAAACCCTCTTTGAACATTTTACGAATAAGACAAAAAATGTGAAAGCGAAGATTACATGCAACGAAATGGAATGGCAAATGATTTATTTTCGTAAATAAGAGAGAATGGGCGGAGTTTTCTGATTTTACGCTCATAAAATGTTCCGGTGTTTTTATGAAAACTGGTTTTTCTGAAATTGTCCCAATGTTTTTCGCAGGAATTCTAATGCTTGTTGGTGTAATCCCATGATATGTGTTTTTCTGTTTACATTTGTTTTGCTCAAAAGAGATTAAGTGGGGGAATCTCATGCTCGATTCGGGGAATTTTATTTGACAGAAATTTTACATCTCCTTTTAGTGCGTTGTTTATTGCGAAATTTATTTTTTCTTCCCAAATGGAGGTAGGGTTACCCAATGTACATTATTATGAATAGTTTGAAATAATTTTTAAGGTATTCAAGAAGATTTTATCATTCGGGTAATCCTACGTTTTCTCAATTTTTGTTTTTAACTCGTTGTCTCAGTCGCACTACAATAATGCATAGCCAAGTTACTTTCCCCCCTTCATGCAAAAGACAAAAGTACATATATGAGATTACCTCTTTCGGTCTAAAAAACACGGAAAATTTCCTATTTTGTTCGCCTCTGTCTCTACTTATCCTTATTTATACTTTGGTTATAAGTCAGTGGATATGAAACACTGTGGAGTTTCAGATATTCAATTCTATTTTCGAGAATTGAGTTCTATAGACAGGCTATACCATATGCCTGAAACATCTTTGTATTATAGCCTTTGGTAAGATCCCAGTGTGCAAGAAATCTCATTTATCGTTACCTAAATCCGTTTTCTTAACGCTTGATGACAAAAAAACGGAATTTTAAATAAAAACAAGAGAATACGAGTAAAAACTTCAAAAGTTCATTCCGAAAACTTTCCGAAAGTGAGAAAATTTTATCATTTGAGCGATAAAATGGCATCGAATCTCCGCGCGTGGTATACGTGTTCTTTGAAAAAAAACGGGATTGAGATTTTGTCGATTTCTGATGTAATGTTGCATTTTGTATTTGGTCGTGCGTGAGTGAAGAAGCAGTAATTTTTGCAAATAATTGTACAGGAAAAACAAATTTACGAGTTGAAAATATTATAAAACAGGTGATAAGCTTTGCTTTGTAATATTATGAGGTGCATTAAATAAACAAAATCAAGAATGTTGCATTGTTTAAAAAAAATGACTTCTGGCGGGCCTAGAAAATTTGCTAAAATTGGTCCAGGTAAGGGCATTTTTCATCCTAAGATATTAAACAGGTAAAAGCCTTACTTTGGTTATTAATCTTATATAGGCTGCAAGCTTCCAGTAACATCAACGCCTCTGTATGAAACAAACCAGAGCCAACTTACCCCAATTGCACCAGAAGCAAACCCTGAAAAGTCGTCTATATTACTGAGGAACAACTCTTCAACTCCTCCGATGAAGAGTGCACCCAATATATTCAGGGCGGTGTCGGCAGCGAAACTCAACCCTCAAATACTAAAACTTATGAAGAGTTGCAAACTGTGACATCTGCCGCTCCTGGTAATATCAAAAGTTTATTTAGCAGTCACATATTTATTTTTTTTGTTTTTCAGATAATACAAAAGTGTTAACCGAAATTTTGCAAAGAATTGGTAATCTTGAGAACAAAATAACAAATTTGCCAACGTGCTCGTGCAGCTCTTACTTTGAAAAAGTACGTAATGATATCAAAGTTCTGACCAAAGATGTACTACGTCCAAATAAAAAAATTGCCGTAGTATCAAATTAAGATACGTCACATGATTTTGAGCTACTACCACAATTTACAATTAAGGAGAAGCAACTATTTCTTCAATTAGAAGAACGAATAAATAATGAAGAGAGTGCTGCAAATCAATTGGTAAGAACAATTTTAATGCCTAAGCTATATTTTGATTCAGCCATAATGTGAGGCTACGTATATTTTAGAATGACTTTTTCCGAAAACTGGGGAATAGATGCTACTCATTTCCTTAAAAGCAACCTGAGGAACTTAATAGTAGATGACGTAGCCATCCACTTTTCATGGTTTGGATACCATAACAATATAAGAATAAAATCATTCACAATTATAAAAGTATTGAAAGGTACCTTCAGTCTCGCAAGTAACAGCGCTTAATAAATATATTTTGTATTGACTTGCAGGAGTATGTTACAGCAGATTTCATACATCCTACGTGGATATGAACGGCTCCTTAAAAAAATATTTTAATTACGCCAAGGACAGGTTTGCAAAACAAAATAAAAAGGATACTTTGACGTCAATAAACAAATCTGGAACAAGCAAATCACCACCAAATATGGAGAAATCATATCTGAGCTCAACTTAAATTATAATATAAATATAATGTCATTACATAAAAAACGTACAAAAATAAACAGATATGTCTAATCCTTATCCAGATAGATTTTAAAAAGCAACGCTAATTAATTAAAATCCGGATGTCACTAACATTAACGATACGAAATGGATAATATTCTGGATCCGAACTCGATAAATTTTTCGTTAAGAAAGAGATCAAAAAACGACAAGTTTCCGAGGTTTTTATTGGCATGTAAACGTATTACTCTCTTATCGCTTCTGCGATGCGATGTGAGGGGAAATATCGTCAACTTGTAAACCTTTTCATACGTTGGGCAGTCCGATAACTTAACGCTGAAGGTATCACTGCGATATCATTTCATCGCTAAACCAATAAAATCTTCTCATTTTCGAAACGAAATCGAGAACTTTTGCACACTGGGATCCTTCTTTGTTCAATTACAACCAAAACAAGTGTTCTAATTTATTTTGTCTATACAGTATTTTGTATATACAGTTGAATTACTTCAGAATCGAAATTATTATTTTATATTATAAAATATTTATGTAATAAGTTAGCTCCGAGAATAAAACTGCTTTATAAGAAGCTCGGACAAAGCTGTGATTGAGTACAAAAAAAATTTACATCAGAACCAAATAGTATAATGCGTGACCACTACGTTTATTTCTCTATAGGTGTTTACAATTCTCATGAATTGATAATTTCATTCTAGCAACTAAAAAGCTGTCAAATTGTTCATTGAAATATTAAAGGCTTTTTTTAGTAAAAACCAAAATCAAAATCAATCTGTTGTCAGGATTGTCAAGCATATCCCAGACATTGGGATAAAATACGCGAATTATACCTTACTGTATTACTCGCGTATATTTTCTTTGATCTGTGCGAAATGGGCGCATAATGTGATCTTAATCCACATAATACGTCTAATTTCCGATGAGCCAAAGCTACTGTACCGCTCACCTGATCTGTTCGCATATGTGGGGGTGTAAACAATTTTTTCCTCTTTCTAATACAACAGCGAAAAAGAGCTTGTTGAGTGAATTCTGGAATACTTACCGGGCAGTGATTATAACATAAATGTCGCAGCTTTATACCAGAGTATAGAGAAAAAGTGTTGGTTTAGCCGCTTCATGAATGCAATGAGACATCATATGAATGAAGAAAGTATTGTTTTCTATTGGCATTTCGTTGCAATCATGTATTTCAAAATTTCATTGTACACATTGCTTCCCTTACAGTGTTTTTACACTTTTAGACTCAATCCAAATGTGCAAGGTGATTTTTAATATTTAATAGACATTTTTACATCTATGTATCAAATGCCATTGGGAATGTAATTAGCAAGTGGCTAATGTTGTACTCAAATAGATATGAAAAATACTGGCGATTTGAGTTGTCAGTTCTTTTATGACAGCGTGAGTGTGACGAAGTAAGTGCCGCAGAATAACACTGTTGTCCTCATTTGATGTGCATACCAGAAAATGATATATGAAAAGAATTATGCTAAATCTGCTTTTATTAGTCTCGAGCTATTCCGTACGTCAACACAAATTTAACCCTTTGCACTCGCCGCAGCGGCAACAATGTAAGGTATGCAAACAGCTCCATTGTTGGCACTACGGCGACATAGTAAGATAAGCTAATACTCCGTTGTCGTCGCAGCGGCGACATCTAAAATAAACATTGTTTTTTTTTATTTAAGTATATATATTTTTTCCCATTTTTTGTGGGTTTGTTTGTTTGGATGTCGTACATCTTTTAGTGGTGTTGGTTTTTAGGAGAGGGGCTCGCATACGGCGGGGCAGGAGGGCAAAGTTTCAATTTCTTTTGCTTATAACTCCTTGTCGAAAACGCGCACAGAGCTCATTAAGGACTTAAAATTTTTCTAAAACTGCTGTAATTCTTTTTTTTTACTTCTGTTTCGATCTCCATACCAACTTTTTTAGTACGTTACTTTTTATTTTAATTAGGTAGGTACTAAATTTTTGCACCGTAAATCACCTATAACTTGGTAGGATTAGCTCCGATTGAATAATCGATTGCACTGTTCTTCTCAACAACGTGCCAGCTACAATTCGTTGAAGATTTTTTTACAGGGGGCACTTAGGTGCGGGTTAGGTACCCGGCGAGGGGTCCTTCCAAATGAGAGGTCTCACTGAGTACTATCAAGTGGGTTTATTTTTTTTTTTCCAATTAAAAAAACTTCATCGAGACGTTTTTTCCGCCGAAGAATCCATTTTCATACAGCTGGGTTCAATTCCCCCAGTTCCTACATTTCGCATATATTTCATCATTCGTGTACTGCTGTGAAAAATTTTTCCATGGGAATTTTTGTCCCCGACGCATCAATTCTTCACGATTACGAATGGAAAAAAACTCAACTCTTCCACTCAAAAGGCGGCAATTTTTCTCCTTCAACAGAACGCATTTTTTTTCTTTTTCGATTATCTCAAAAACTATTCATCAACCCAGAAACTAAGTACATACAGGTCGAGGCATCGCTGAGTTGATATTGGATCGAGGCATTGTTGTCTATCTCGAATATGCATAAAATTTATTAAGAGAAAATTTCCAGAATAGTTTTCACTTAAAAAATAATCAAAAGGAATTTTGGAAGTCTTAGTATATTTAGCTGAATTATGGGGTGGAGATGGATTTATATACTTGTACACACTTAAATAGAATAGAATAGCGTTTTTTAGGGCCAGAAAAAAATTCCAGATGTTTACTGAGCGGTAAGGGAGGGGGACTAAATTTGGTTCTAATGCAATATGACTAATCTAAATCATTTTCAAATATGCATTTTTTTAATGCTGTTTGAGTACCCACATGCCTACGCGGCGAGGTGAAATGGCTTAGTTAAAGCGGCTAGAGTTTTAAAAATGGCTGTTATTTCCTCCACTCCCCCCGATCGAAAAAACGTAGCGTATATTCGTCGCAGGATGTAAAAGTAGTAGAACCGATTTCAGTCAAATTAAATCGGTTGCTTTGTGGAAGTTTCAGGATTTCCGTTTTTGCATATGTATGGTGGATTCCGACACCACCGTAGATTCCGTTCCTTTCCCACCGTGGGATTTGAATTTCATATCAATGATAGCCCTCGCTGGGAAATTTCATTTAAGACCTCAAACTTCGAACGACGTCACTTTCTTCATGAACTATAGTTAAGCATTTGAAGTTGAAACTTTGCCGCCTCGCCTCTCCGAGAGCTTACGCCTCGCGATAAAATGGATAGGGTGAAAGCAGCGCGCAAACAAGAAGTATGTAAATACCAAGTTTGGTAAAAGTGTTTTTTTCGAAATTACCCCCTCCACCTTCGAAATCCGAAATCGAAAGTACCCTATGGAACAATAAATTAAGTTGTGAATCCAATGACATAAGAATCATAGTTTGCTGGTTAAAAAGGGTAGGAAGAGATAAATTTCTATGAAAAGATGAAGTGGGTTGGAGTGAATAGATTTATTTTAATGCGAAGAATCGTTATGTCGACGAAATTTGCCACCCAACAAAAAACGTTCACAACAGACCGCTAATGCATTCACATGAAAGAACGGGCAAACTATATGCAAAAAGCAGGAAGGGGGTGTATATGTCCCAAGTCCCAAAAAATCTTTTTTAACGGTGAAAACGGCCATATGAAGTTGACAGGATCAAAACAAGAACCTCTCCACTCAATTACACTTTCTTCCCTCTTTAATTTTATACCCCACACACCCCATTTCGGACAACCCCTCGGGGAGTACAAGTCAGCACCCCCCCATCCCCCCACCAACAAAACGAGAAGAAAAAATTTCTTCATCTATCTTCTACCGAATACCACAAATTCAACTAAAGAACAACATCCTCTTTTTTTTTATGAATTTTTAAATTCACCGTATACCGTGTAAAATCACGTAGTACTATTATTAGCAATTTTTATTTTCGTTCAGTGCTGCTGTATTTTTTTGTAAAAGATATAAAGCATTATGCTTCGACAAATTACAATGGATAATATCATACATAGTAAATGAAAAATATAATTATGTGACAAATTATTAAGAGAAGTAGTACTTTTTGCAAGCGACCAGATTCATAATTGCAAAAATTTTACCCCGTGCACTAAAGTGTTAATATTTTGTTCATGGTTGCCGAAATTAATATAGGTAAATATAAAATTAATTAATATAAGATATTGTTAACTTTGTGGTTTTTTATTGCTCAAAATTGTCTGACAAAAATATGGCCTCAGGAAAGTGAATGGCAAATTTCTCTCAAAGTTGTTAGTCACCTCACCGATAGTTGTAAGTGACTGTACCTAATAGCAAAACAGTCGAGCTCGAATTCCTGTGCGGGTGCCCCGTGCCCACTACACACCCTATGTATAATGTGCACACGATACACGAATGTAGGTCAGTCTCTTAGTGTGTGGCTGTCAGCTTTATGTTTACTTTCTGAAGTAAGCTAAGTAGGCATGCCGGTCGAGTAGTTTTCGCAGCCGATAATATAATTTAATCAACGCGTAGTGCAGTGCGTGAATCGGTTCAAAGAATTCAATTAAATTCTATTTAAATAAGTTCGTGATACAGGTGCAGAAGTTTGAAAAACTTAATGCCCTTGTTTGTGTTTCGTGTTAGTGTAGTACAGCGCTAGGGCTCCTGAAAATGAATGCCTCAACTGGAGCCTACAGCGAGGGATTGGGAGATATTGGACAACGATCAGCCAGCAATTCAGGTAAATTCAAGCCTGACAACTATGGTGAGTACACAAAGTTTTATTTTATCAATTTAAATGGTGATTGTTATTGTGTTATTAAGTAGGTTATGTTCTATGTGTTTTTATTGCATATGCGTCGATGTGGTACGATGCGTTGGTAAAGCGCCTGTAATAATTATGTCATGCTAGTTACAAGGCATGAGAGTAAATGGTAGTGAGATTTTGTAACACTTTTATGATTTTATCCCATGCGATAAATTCGGCTGAGATTGTAAAGTGACTGGCCAGCTGATATATCTTATGACTAATATCTTTTGCCAGCAGGAAGAAATATAGAATTTGCTTCTTATTATTTTATTTTCTTCATTTTAACTAATAACACTAATTTATGGTAGTTTTAATGCTGTGCGTAAATTTTTATAAATAGCCCCAAATAGACAAGAGTGGAATTTTAAACAATATTGGCAATTTTACATGCAAAAAAAGTAAAAAAAAATGCAAATAAAAATAAATAAAAAAAACTTACAAAATTTCAAATAAGCAGCCAGTTTATTTCAGTCATTATGATTATTTCGAGAAATGTTATTCCAATTCAATAATCTTTGGTTCTTCGTGAAACTTTTATTTTATTTTCTTGATACACAAGTCCAAATTTAATATCACTATCTAAAATTTATTTCTAGATTCTATTGACAAATAAAACTCAGCTCTTAAAATTTGAATTACAAGAATTTAATCTTTTCTTTAACTTTTTAGATGCCGTGCACATGCAAATCAGACTCGTAGAGAGAGGTCACCGACTGTGTCATGACCTTTTCGATGCTCGACAAGGTCATAGAGTGGAAGTTCAATTCGCCGTAGGAAATTTTTGTTTGATGCGTTCGGCATTTCAGAGATAAGTCTTTTCTTTTTAATGCTGTTTCCCATTTGTAACTTTTCCTTTTTTCCGGTTTTCCGTAGGAAAAATTATGCAACAATATCTTCAGTACAATCGAATGACGCTCAAGATTGCCTAGCGTGGTTCATAGCAGTCATAGCTTGTTATAGTCAGGATCAGTCATCGGTGGATAAGTAGGGACACATGTTGTATTGCGAGGCAATTAGGTCCTTTGTACAATAGGAAGAAAAGAATCTACCTCTTGAGGGGAGGGGAAGTAGAAACGACAACAGAAATATGTTAGGGGTGTTACCGGACTATTCGGCCGTAGGTAACCATGCTAAAGGCTGGATCTAGAGTCAAAAGATTTCTGTCGTAGCTGTAAAGCTCCCGAGAAAATCGAATCAGTTCGACATGTACTTTGCGAGTGTCCTGCTCTAGCGACTTAAAAGTGGTCGCCCACTTAATACCTACTTCTTATATGAACTGGGTAGCTGTAAGATAAAAGAGCTTACATAGATCGTGAAATTCTTCAGAGAATCAGGGTAGATCTAGGGTTATTCCTAGTACGATAGATTTCCACGGATCTATGGTGTACAATGAACCTGTCAATGGTGGTTGCCGGCACCCCTATAACCTAACCTAACCTAACCTGTCATCTCAAAAAGTGGGACATACCTCATGCATACCTGTGTAAAGTACCTATATATTTTGTGAATGTGAATGATTCATGATCAATTAGGTACTGCTGTATTTCGTTACGCGACGATTACACGAGTCAGTAGAACTGACGCACAATTCTGATTTTGCTGTAAATTTTACTGACTAAAAACGCTATGCGTTCCATCAATTGACTAGTAATTTCATTATAAAATGTCATTAAGCGGTGCAGACATTCCTCATTTGTATGCATTACTAATGATTTCTTCCTTATTCTGTCGTTATTCTCTACAAAATAAATATTCAATGCATATTATACTCTTTTCAGTCATTTTCCACTCAAAAAAGAGAAGATTAGAAATAAACACAAATTTTCAATAGCATCTACCACCATCTTAATTTTACGTTTGACGGTTTATTGACTAGTCAGTATTGACTGGCCAAAAATTTTAAGAGTACTGACTAATCAGTTAAAAATACTTGTTAGAAGGGGAAAACACGAGTCTTTGTAAGTATCAAAGTCAGTACTTCTGACTCTTCTGATCACCGGGTTAGAAACATTTAGGCTGTATAGGCCTACATGTACATGGTATGAGGCAGGTAGTTCCCAGAAAATTTTTTAGCATCATCTGCAGCCTAAAACTATTCTGAGGATATTTTAAAGAGTTTTATCACTAATTTACTTCCAATAAAAGAAATTTTTTTCTGCCGTATTACATAGAAGGATCTCTTGAAACGACAATCACTGCTAATGAGTTTTTCACTACACTTACAGGTTCTTATCACTATATGACAATTAAAAATTTGTGTTGCTAATTAATAGCAAAAAGCAATTTATTACCTTTATTCCATGCTTAGCACGCTTGAAATAAAGATCCATGCTTCCTGATGACACCATTCATCCACCCATCTCTATTTGGAAGTACTTCAATATCTCCATTCCATACTTATGAACTGACCCCGACAGTCACTAGTGGGTACCCCGAGTTTATGTAACATAATTGATACAAATTGCTTCAGAGGACTTCGACTCTACATCTTGGAAGGGTATACATCCTTTTATGAGCATACTAATCTATTGGTAAAAACTTTTGCCAGTAACTTGATCATTCCCTGCACCAGTAAATTTGCCAAAAGTGGACATTTTGAAAAGAATACCCCCAGAGTCAAGGACCTCTTATATCAAAACTAATTTGTAAACTTCCTCTCTAGAGTATACGGTACATATTCAGAGCGATGGAAAGTTTCCATGGAATTTCATTAATTATGTATCCGCTGTAGATTTAGATAGTAGAAAGATTCTACGAAGGAGCCAACCAGAAAAAGAAATTTTTATGCATTGTCAAGACAACTGATACTCACTGGAGTATAGGTAGGCTGGTGAACGATTCGGAAGAACTCATGGTAAAGTTGCCGAATATTGTAGCATGTCTAATCATCGACAACAACTTTCTATGGCAGTTGTAAAATTGTGAAAAAGCCAGCATGGTCGTCAGGCAACATGTCGAGGTTTACTTAACCAGTTTTCATCAGGATTTTTTGGAAATCCCAGATGGTGGTTACCATTTGAATAGATAGACCTAGCTATCTTAACCTTGCTGATTGGGAATAACTTTGAAATTCGACTAAATTGAAAATGTCCATGATTTATTGAGGTCATTTTCAGGATATTTGGAGTTTCCCTTACTTTCCCTTTATTGAAATAATTTGGTACACGCAACCACACGCAAAATGATATAAAGATGAACACTTAATTAAGTTGACTCTCGAAACTTTATTTTGTTATTATCATGAGCTATTTACTATTTATTCTAGTTAAAGTAATACGCTTTAATGAATTTGCATAATTTTTATATGAAACCAAGTAAGGTGCAAGATAGTCTATAACAGCCGACGAAAAAAAGAGTCTGTCGTTTAAAAACATTCATACTGACCAATAACAAGTGTCATGTTCAGCTGATAATTGAGTAAATTATTTTGGCCCAACTTTCTTGGGAAAAGTTTGAATCTAAGCTTTAGCGATGATAGAAAGATTTTTAGAGCGTGCGTCTTAAGGCTACACCAGCTATACATAATTAATATGGTACTTATGTAATACAAATGTCTATTGTCCTACGAAAACCGAACACTTTAACTCTTGTCAACATACTGTGAAATATTT
>OZ005740.1:74747748-74810499 GCA_963930735.1 Dioctria linearis | reverse complement strand
TAAGGCTACACCAGCTATACATAATTAATATGGTACTTATGTAATACAAATGTCTATTGTCCTACGAAAACCGAACACTTTAACTCTTGTCAACATACTGTGAAATATTTTATTAACAGGCTGTTTAAAGTTTTAGACCTTAAGTCATCATAGCTTTGTAGACATCATTCTGTCTTTATAGATTCTATATTTTAATTTATTATTTTAATTAGAAAATCATCATAAAAATGATTCCAAATATCTTCAAACCTGTATCTATATCAAACTATACGTAAGTAATAATAAAAAACGTGTGTTTAGAATCTAGTTTATTATTAAAATTATAAAAATATGAAAAATCCAACAATTATAGCAATTTTCAAGCTATATTGATTTAGGCTATATTTTTAGCAATTAAAAGTATCCAAAACTATTTATAGAATGAAAAAAACTTTTTACCTTAAATTCCAATATTTGGGGATAAAATAAAACATAATATCCACTTCTTTTAATAAAAAACAAAAATTCTAACAGACATATAGCATGTAAATTATTGGCAGTCATTGCACAATGGACGAGAATATTGCAGGCAAACGGCCTGCTACACGCAACACAAACATAGGTTGTCATTCTATGTTTTTTGCGGGCCAAATTCTACATAATCTTCTAGTTCCGTGACTGACTGCTTGTGCCTGGACATCTACTGTAACCATATCGTTAGATAAAACTCGAGTCATTGTCGACCTCAGTTCTCTCGGTAATTTTGTGTTATTTACACGTCTTTGCATATGTGGCACCACGAGCGAACCAGCCAAACCTTTGAAAAAAACTCCTCTGTCAATATCCTTTGTTTGGTGCATGTTACAGAGAATGTACGCATTCATGCCACTCAAGTCTAAAACTCGATAAAATAACACGATTGGCCATCTCCTTGTTCGGCGACTACTCGAGTAAATCGAACATTTCTTGTTAGCTTCATCAACGCCGCCTTTCGGCTTATTAGTATACTCATCAACCTGATCAATATGATGCATGGAAGAAATAAGTATCACTGCTCTATTTTTCTTTGGCACGTAGGAACATAAAGTTTTTTTTTTCGTAAAACCAAATAAAGTAGACTGAACTTCTCCACTCTTCAGTGGTTGAAATTCGCGTGGGAGCTCCCTTTTATTTTTTTTCACTGTCCATACATATGTTAGCTTCCACCTCGACAGTTCATCTACGAGCTGCATAGATGAGAACCAATTATCAGCCGTCACATTACGGTTGCTTCCTTGGATTGGTTTCGTTAGCCGTAGGACCCGTTGAGTTTGAACTAAGAATTTTTTTTCTTGTGCTGTCAATCCTGTATCATCGGAATCTTTCCCCAGGGTAGACATAACCATTATAAAAATTGTAGTTTTTAGCATCATATAACGCTCTTATCACCAGGCAATATTTCCCTGGTTTCTAGGCATGTTTGATATCATGTGACTTCTTCCTCGAAACTTGACTTCACGGTGACACATTCACTCAATTCATACAACTGTTCGGAATTACTAACAAATTTGTTGAAAATGAGGAATATAGCAGCTATATTATCATTTTGTTTCCTCTCAGCACGATCATTTGGATTGTCAAATCGAAGACATACCAGGGGCCGGATTCTGTAGCACGGAGAATTTGGGAATTTGGGAGATGAGAATTTCGTTTTCTTAGAATTCCTAATTCCCTAATTCTCCATTCCCAATTCACTAACATGGTTGGAGAATTAGGGAAAACGTAAGAAATGTGAAAAAGTGCGAATCGCCTGGGACGATTAAGGGTATCAATTTTTGTTGTAGAGGGTTAGATTTTTTTTCATATTTGCGGTACATCCGTCTATTACCTTCTACTGTCGAAATAAATAGAATTTTCTGTTTCGTAGGGGTAGTTTTTGAGAGATGTAGGAGGGTAGGTTTTCTCGAGTTTTTCCGGGATAACGAGAGAATGGAGAGTAGAAGGTGAATGTATGTGGTATAAAAAAATGGGAGTTCAGGGCAAACAAGATAGGTTTAGGAAATGTGGCGAGAAGAGTGCGGGGTAGAAATGGGGGCTGATTAACGGAAATTTAAAAAAAAATTAAGACAATATCAGGAGCTGTAATAATTCGCAGGGGTAAGGTCAGGATCTGTAAGCCCAAGAAAAAAAAAGAATTCACTTTGGTAATTAGATATGCATGGGTATTATAGGCTATATTTTATTTCGATTAACGGTAATTTGCAGATTTGAGCGGCCTCGGCGGTAAATTTTGCTATCGCAATATTCACGGGCGCCTAACTCAATGTGGGAGTGCTGTAGAGTATTGGAATTTTTTTTGATAGATTAAGGGTTTAAAGTACAAAAATATAGGTGAACAATTTTGCGGGCAGGGTGTTTTGGGGGTTGGGGGTCTTACCACCCCTCATAGGGGGTTGTCCAAACTACGTCATGTTTGGTACCAAATTAAAGAGGGAGTAGAGGGTAATCGGGTGGTGTAGTTTATATTTGATCATTTTAACGTGATAGCTGAATTTTGACCGCCGAAAACGATTTTTTTACACTAGGGTCATATACACCCAGTTCCGATATTTTGCATATATTTCTTCCGTTCTTTGTTTTACATCCATTAGTACTCCGTTGTGAACATTTTTGTCATGGGAAGTAAATTTCCACAACTTACTAGTTCTTCGCAATGATGAGTTGAAAATATGTCAATTTTTGTACCAAAAACGGCTATTTTTTCACCTTAAAATGGACTGATACACTTCTTTTACAGTTGTCTCCAAAACCGTTTATCGGATTCAAAAATTAATTACATATTTAATTAGGGGAGAAAATTTAGATGCGATTTCATCCTACACACAAGCTTTACCGTGTATAATTAAAAATTTTACAGCATCTCTTCTGTAGTGGAAGACGACCAAATTGATCATTTTCGCGTGATTTATAATTTTTAGCGGGTACCTTGAGAGACAATATCCATGTTCCTCTGTAAGTATTGCGTGGATTTCCATAATTATTTTTTTAAATATAGCCAGGATATGCAGTGAATACATAGCTCAATTTGAAATTCCTAGATACCTAGATACCTTCATAAAACGCAAGAAAAGCAGAAAATACAACTTTTCCACTTACTTTTCCACTAGCAAGACACCGGAGAATTAACAAGTGGAATGGAGAATTCGGGAATTCTCTACTTACTTTTCGTCTTAATTATCCACAAGCAAAACACCGGAGAATTAACTAGTGGAATGGAGAATTTGGGAATTCCAAATCAAATTCTCTCTCAGTTCAGAATTTTTCGTCTTACTTTCACTTCTCAAATTCTCCGGTGTTTGCTTGTAGAAAAGTAAGACGACAAATTCTCAACTGAGAGGATTTGAGAAGTGAGTACGGAGTTCCCAAATTCTCCATTCCACTTGTTAATTCTCCGGTGTTTTGCTTGTGGAAAAGTAAGACGAAAAGTAAGTAGAGAATTCCCGAATTCTCCATTCTACTTGTTAATTCTCCGGTGTCTTGCTAGTGGAAAAGTAAGTGGAAAAATTGTATTTTCTGCTTTTGTTGCTTTTTATGAAGATATCTAGGTATCTAGGAATTTCAAATTGAGCTATGTATTCACTGCATATCCTGGCTATATTTAAAATAAATAATTATGGAAATCCATGCAATACTTGCAGAGGAACATGGATTTTGTCTCTCAAGGTACCCGCTAAAAATTATAGATCACGCGAAAGTGATCAATTTGGTCGTCTTCCACTACAGAAGAGATGCTGTAAAACTTTTAATTATACACGGTAAAGCTTGTGTGTAGGATGAAAACGCATCTAAATTTTCTCCCCTAATTAAATATGTAATTAATTTTTGAATCCGATAAATGGTTTTTGAGATAACTGTAAAAGAAGTGTATCAGTCCATTTTAAGGTGAAAGAATGGCCGTTTTTGGTACAAAAATTGACATATTTTCAACTCATCATTGCGAAGAACTAGTAAGTTGTGGTATTTACTTCCCATGACAAAAATGTTCACAACGGAGTACTAATGGATGTAAAACAAGGAACGGATGAAATATATGGAAAATATAGGAACTGGGTGTATATGACCCTAGTGTAAAAAAATCGTTTTTCGGCGGTCAAAATTCAGCTATCACGTTAAAATGATCAAATACAAACTACACCACCCGATTACCCTCTACTCCCTCTTTAATTTGGTACCAAATATGACGTAGTTTGGACAACCCCTATGGGGGGTGGTACGACCCCCAACCACCAACCCCCAAAACACCCTGCCCCCAAATTTGTTCACCTATATTTTTGTACTTTAAACCCTTAATCTATCAAACAAAAATTCCAATTCTCTACAGCTCTCCCACATTGAGTTAGGCGCCCGTGAATATTGCGATAGCAAAATTTACCGCCGAGGCCGCTCAAATCTGCAAATTACCGTTAATCGAAATAAAATATAGCCTATAATACCCATGCATACCTAATTACCAAAGTGAATTCTTATTTTTTTTTTATTGGGCTTACAGATCCTGCGCTTACCCCAGCGAATTATTACAGCTCTTGATATTGTCTTTATTTTTTTTTTGTAAATTTCCGTTAATCAGCCCCCATTTCTACCCCGCACTCTCCCTGCAAAATTTCCTAAACCTATCTTGTTTTCCCTGAGCTCCCATTTTTTTTGATACCACATACATTCTCCTTCTTCTCTCCATTCTCTCGTTATCCTGGAAAAACTCGAGAAAGCCTACCCTCCTACATCCCTCAAAAACTACCCCAACAAAAAAGAAATTTAAATTTATTTCGACAGTGGAAGGTAATACGCAGATGTACCTCACATATGAAAAAAAGTCTAACCCTCTACAACTAAAAGTGTTACCCTTAATCGTCCCAGGCGACTCGCACTTTTTCACATTTCTTACGTTTTCCCTAATTCTCCAAACATGTTAGTGAATTGGGAATGGAGAATTAGGGAATTAAGGATTTTAAGAAAACGAAATTCTCATCTCCCAAATTCCCAAGTTCTCCGTGCTATAGAATCCGGCCCCAGCACGATAAGAAATCATCTCTCTTACATTCAGCATCTTACAACCTGTACCAGCTGCAGCAAACAAGTAACTTGTGTCTTCATGATTTGATTTTAAAATAGCAGAATAAAACAATCGACCCAAAAATGCTTTGAAACTCCAGCACGCACAAGTCTTTTAGTTCAGGTCTATTGTGACATACAAATTTGGTCCTGTAACTAAAAATTTTCGCATTCGTCCAAGTCAAAATTTGTTGGAGCATTTAATCATCAAATAGCTTATTCCAAATGTAGAAAGGATTTTTGTCATCGTCAGCCGTCAATTTCGAAGAAGCAGCACGAGATATAATATTGTGTTGGGATGTGCGAACCCTAGCAGTAGGTGGCGTTTTACTCCACTTATACCGATTTTTTCCATAGTAAAACTTAGATCGTAATTCCTGAAGAGGCGCGTTGTCTGAAATGTCACTGCCAACTTCTTCCGCAAGGTCTTCATAGTCGTCTACATCTTCATCCTCGTCACTTTCATGATGCTGCATAAGCCCCGGCTCAGAATACAAAAACTGTTCAATATCCTCCTCATTTTCCGAGATGTCTGAAGCTAACAACACTGCATTCAATTCTCCTTCGAAAGATGGATCATCTACCCGAAACATTTTTCTAGCAGGCCGCTCAAGTGAGCCTTGGGATGGTCGTTTTGTATTGGAACAGCCCGCTTTACTATTATCTGACATTTTACATATGAAAATCTAATGCAAACAAAAACGTTTAATAAAAATAATTTATATGGCAATAAACGGACGTGTAGTCTGACACACTACAGCCAATGTTTCGATGACTATTACTCACCTCTCATGCATCGAGCGACACGACCTCTTACGTCGCTGATTGTTTCGCAACTAAAACTGAAGCTACTGAGCCACTCAGTCGCAAAGAGAGAGGGGAAGTGTGCGAAGCTAAGAAACCGAAAATGTTGCGGAGCCTGTGAGGCTCCACGTACATACAAAGGTTAACAATTGCTTGATAATTAATTACTGCTAGCACACAGCTGTTCGTAAACAATTAAATAGTTGTATAACACTTTCTGTGTGAGGTACATAGTTAAATGTTGAACAATTACTCCTTGCTTAACATCTGCTGTGCTGACACTTCGAGCTCTGCTTCTGCCAGCTAAGAGATTGGGCCACGACGTTATGGTGACCAACCACCATCTCGTAAGGACATGGGAAGCAAAAGAAGTTAGGAATGGCAACATCGCTATACCCACGAATATATGTGTCCGATTATTTCAATTCTGTAATATTTTGGTTCAAGAACTAGCAACGAATAGAAGTGTGAGTTTTTCGAAAAAGGAACTGAAAAACGGGGGGATTGAGAAATTTATAAGACTATAATGCTGCGCAATATGGGCTTATGATTTGCTGTTGGTGACAAACTTTCACGACTGGCGAGTGAGATATGTTTTTACTTATGTGTTAAGACCGCTTGTACCGGTACATACATCCCTCCATCCAATCCTTTTCTGGGAAGGTAGGACTTGCTAATGTGTCGAAGTTCTTCCGTATCCACAGGGAACCCATAGGTTAACAAGATTACCAAGACGACAATGCCTGGAATTCCAGCTCTGTATCATTCGTGAAAACAGCAGACCGCCCCACAGGGTTGGACAGATTTTTCTGGCTATTCAGGTGTTAAGTCTGTTAGGAGCTCCCAATTTACATACCGCTTGGCGAATCGACAAAATTTTTGATTGCACACAAATTTTATTCAGTGTAAATACGAGTATTTAGAATACACCTTCCGAGTAACTTTAGGACAGTCCTACAAATTGCAATTTTAAGGTAAACAAGTAAAAAAGTTGTAATTGGTGTAAGACCAATTCTTAGGGATACACTAATTAGATGAATTTTTTGGTACAATAAAAACGGCTAGAACTGATAGCTTTTGGACTATCCCGTTGTCTAGCATTTCTCTTAATTGTTCATTGATTACTTGTCTCTGGGTCTCTGGTAATCTATGGGCCTTTTGGTTTATGGGCGCTTGATCTTGTATTAAGGGAATATTGTGGGTGATAGCATTGTGTATGTTAGCTTCTCACCTTTGGGAAAGAAGATATCATTGTACTCGTAGCAGAGTTCGGATATCGAAGCTTTTTCTTCCGCATTTAGATTTAGGTCTAGGCTGAAATCTTGGTCTAGCCTGTAGACTCGCGGAGTATGTGTGGGATCTACGTGATCCGGAAATTAGTATCTTACGTTTTGTAAGATGGCTGTATTTTCCGAAAAGCTTGCGTTAGTTTTGGGTAGTTGTACTTTTTTGTACCTATTTTCACTTACTTTACTAATTGGCAGGGTATGCGTGGATGAAAAGCTCTTTATGTTTGAAAACCATATTCGCGATCTACTAAATGAGTTTGCTCCATTAAGAACTCGCGCAGTTCGTTCGGATAATATTCCCTGGCTCTCGCCTGAGATCAATCGCTTGATTGACGAGCGCAAATTTGTATATCGTAGGTTCGTTGTCAGTAAGAATGTCATACACCGCTCTGCTTACAAAAGAATTCGAAATCTGGTCAACTCTAAGAGTAAAGTTGCCAAGCACAAATATTACGCTAAGAAACTCAATGTGAGACAGCTCTCTTAGGATTAAAACGGACCTCCGGCTGGCAGTTGATAGACACGAAATTTGCTACTTGTCTCTGTTGGATTTTTCGAAGTCCTTCGATAGCCTACTACTTTTGGATAAACTCTCTGACAGATTCAAACTCAGTAGGGTTGCCATTAAATTCACCTACAGTTTCCTATCGGAACGCACGCAACAGGTTAAAGTGTTGAGCTCTTTATCTACAACTACTAACATGTAAATTCTGGTGTTCCTCAGGGCCCTATATTGGGACCACTCTTATTTGTGCATTTGTCAATGACTTGCCGGAGGTTATCCAAGGCTCGAGCATTCAGATGTATGCAAACGACGTACAATTGTATATATCTAGGCCTGTCGGTCTCGTTGAGGACTGTGCTTCTAGACTAAATGACGACATATACAGCGTTTACCTTGGGCTATAAGTAACCATCTTGACTTAAATGCGACCAAATCAAATTACATGATTGTTGCACGAACTGGAGTCGATATATCTGACCTTCCCACTATCGGTATCAACAATAACCCTCTGGTTCGAGTATATAAAACTAAAAATTTGGGAATTATGCTTAACAGTGGCATGTCTTGTTGCGATCACACGAACGCTGTCATACAAAAAGTTTATGGTACGCTTAGAAGGCTTTGGCTATTTGCTGCACTCCTCCGGATCTCGACTAGGCTTAGACTAATAAGAGCCCTCATCCTACCATTTTTCATGTTCGGTAACCTTATATACCTTTCCATGGATTCCTATTGTTCCAACAAAATTAATGTGGCGTTCAATGACTGTACAAGGTACGTTTACGGCTTGAGCCGGTATGATCATATCACTCCGTATCGCTGTTTATTACTAGGTTGTCCCCTAGAGTTTTATCTTAGCTATAGACAATATGCTTCCTTCATAAATTAATTCGGATTAAGGAGCCTACCTACTTAACACATTTCACTTGTCCCTTGCACTCAACAAGACGTCTTGACTTACTATTTGCACGATTCACTAGTCTAATTGGCGAACGTTCCTTCTTTGTTCAAGCCTTTCGTCTATGGAATTCATTGCCCGCTGATTTACAGCGTGTGAGCTTGGTTGGCGTGTTCAGGAGGCGTTTATTTCAATATTTAGCCTGTAATGACTTCGTAGGCATGTGTGCGCTCACTTGACCTTTTTTTTATCTCTTCTGTTTTTTGTTTTTTTTATTTTTATGTAGGTTCTGCAGAATTTTGTTTCTTATCATTATTATTGTTTTTTTATTATTTACTGGTAGCTATGTTTTCTTTTTTATTCTATTTCATTTTATAGTTATTATTTTTTATTTTAATTTTAAGTTTATTAATTAATATTTAGTTGTATTTATTGCCAAATTTTGTAATTTGTTATTATTGTACAAACTGAAAAGATCCTTTTTCAAGGTCTTGTTGTATTCTGCCATAATAAAGGATTGTATTGTATTGTATGTGCTTCTTGCTGTCTTACTGAAGGAGTACGGTGTTTTAGGGGTACTTCACATTGGTCCGAGTACTCGCGCGCATTCGTATTTTGGCTAATGGGCCGTGAAAAATTGGTTTTCTTAATATTACCTGACGGTGGAGCCAACTTTGCCTGCAATGAGACCTTATGGATCTCGCACGCGTCTTTTATAGGGCTCTCGGGCCGCGTTTGATTCTTAACACTAATGTAATTAAGTGGTGGAGTCAACTTTGCCTTTGAATAGGTCTTACTGAGCTCGCACACCGTTTTGATAGGGCTCTTGGGCCACGGTTGTTTCTTAACACTAACTTTACTAAGTGGTGGGGTCAACCTTGCCTTTAAATAGGTCTTATTGAACTCGCACGCGCTTGTGATGGGGCTCTTGGGCCACTGTTGTTTCTTCACTCTAACTTTGTTGGGTGGCGGAGTCGTCTTTGCCTGAGAATTGGTGTTACTGCGCGCACACGCACCTATTGTTGGGCTCCTGTGCCTTGTAGTTATCTAGGTATACTTGACGGAGGAGTCATCTGTATTTGGCTTAACGGCATCTGGTTGTCGCTCG
Organism: Dioctria linearis; assembly: GCA_963930735.1. Classification (NCBI taxonomy): domain Eukaryota; kingdom Metazoa; phylum Arthropoda; class Insecta; order Diptera; family Asilidae; genus Dioctria; species Dioctria linearis. The sequence continues at coordinate 74,800,828 of OZ005740.1, read as the reverse complement.
AATCTCTGATTTGGTTCTGGGGCCATGTAAAATTTTTATAACTTATTTTATTGGATGGTGTAGTCATTGCTGCCTCTACTTGGGTCTTACTGTGCTCGCACGCGTCTTGTATCGGGCTCTTGGGCGTCGTTAGAAATTTATATCTAGGTATTCTGGATTAAGAAGTCTTGCCTGTCTTCTGTTCTGCCTTGGAAACCTCACTGATGTTTTCGTTACTTGCTTGCGATTTATTCGGCTTGAGAGCGTGTTGTGTATCAGTAGCTTCTCCTATTGCGATGACGGCTTAGTCATGTATAGGTAGCAGTTGTAGTACTAAACTGGTGATGACTACTTGGAAATTGTTAATGTTGAGTATGGCAACTAGCACTGTTTCTTTCCCAGTAGGGAGTAAACTGTTGGCCAGGAAGACTCCATTGCCTATCTCTCTTGATAGACAGAGCATTTCTTCCCTCACTCGCAAACGGGACTGTGGTGATCATTTGTGACCTAGCAGGTATGCATATTGGTTCTTTTAAGATAACCAATTGCTGCCTCATTTTGCTTGTCTTGTGATAACTCAGACAGCTCTTTTCGCATTCCGTCGGCTCTTGTTGAACCTGGCAGCCAGCATTACGCTTCTGAGATGCCTTGGAGACACTGCATGTAGATAGCTTAACCTGTTTAGATGCCATTTTTTCTGCGAGTGACCTCACTTCGACTGCTTTTCTGGAATGCAGCTTGTCCGCTTTGCATGCCAGGGGCAAAGTAAACTCTCCGGTATTTGCTTCCGCACAAGGCAAATTGTGTGCTTTATTTGGGCCTGCAACATTACAATTGTTTGATAGGAAATCGTTCCCTAATAGGCCGTCATCGGAAAGACCTGGCAGGTTTTGTACCACCTGAAACTTGCAGGGAATTTTATTTTTAAAATTGATGTTACCCTTGCAATTTCCCAATGTCTTTCCGGTTCCATAAGGTTTCTGCAAAGTGCATTCCTCATTGGAATTAATTATATCGAGCTCTTTAATTGCTCTTTTCTTAATAATACTATCCTCAGCGCCGGTGGCCACTACTAGTTTTTTCTGGCCGTTAAGGCTTATATCCGTTGGAAGTTTCACTGTAGGGACACTGGATTCGGGCGCTTGAGGGGACCATCTTGATTTGATTTTTGGGTTTATAGTAGAGCCGGTGAGTTTTGGGTCTAATGTATGTCGCTTCCCTGACTTTGGGCTTCCCATTTCTTCTTCTGGCGGAAACTTTCATCTGCGTGTCCTGGGCGACCACAAAAGGTGCATTTGAATCTTATAGTAAAGACTTGAGGCCTTTTTGTGTTACGTTGTTCTTGTGTAGGTCTATTGGAGAGGCGTGAGGAATAATCTGTTGGGTCTGTTGGATTTTTCTGCAATCACGGACGTCATGTCCTTAGATTTTGCAGTTTGAGCAGAAAGGGGTGTTTTTGCGCTTAAGGCAATTTGAATAAGTATGACCCTTTCGCTGGCAGAAATTACACGTGATGTTACGAACCAGTGCATCTGTGTCCGAGAGAACCTGAACTTTTGTATGGTAACACCATGAAGGGGTTTCCAGATTTAGTCCAATTTTGAAGTTTAATTTACTGTTATTATAAAAACATAGTGTACAAAATTCCAACTATCTACGTGACGCGCTCTCAGGCACTGTTCAAATATATAGTGAGACACGAAATTTTTGTATAGCAACCCTATGTAGCAGTTGCCCAATTCGTCCCATTTACGAACTCAAATTTGCATTTTTTTTTTATTAAATTTGTGTGTAAAATTTTAGCTCTCTACGTCGACCCGATCCCAAGCAGAGTTCAAATATATATTAAAAATCGAAATTTTTGCATGGCTACCCTACGAAGGCGTTACCCGATTTGTCCCATTTTCGAACTTGAATTAACTTTATTTTTAAGGCCATGTGCAAAATTTCAGCTCCCTTCCTAGCTGTCGTGAGGACGGACGGAGAGACGGCATTATTTCTGTGCGTTACAAATGGAATGACAAGCTTAGTATACCCTATTATTGTAATCTAGGGTATAAAAAGTATCGAGAAAACTGCTATGAAAGAAAACTGATATCAAAGCATGTAGTATTCAAAAGACATACTTTTAATGTTGCGATATGCTCGGTTTCTTCCAAGTTCATGAAAGCTTCCGAGCAACAAAGAAACCTAAACAAATGCTGTGTGAAAGAATATAAACCGCAGACTGGTGATTGTTAAGTAAACAATCGAAGGCTTCCCAGGAATGAATCACACTCCTATAAGTTATTCTTTGGAGGATCAGAAAAATATTGACACTGATTCATTATTTGGTGATAGCATGGTTTTTGAATGGCAACGGATATTTGATTGCATATTAGTGGGTGACCAAGTCCACAGTTATACAACATATCCATTGACTTGCTTGATCTTCCATCATACCTTCTACGTACGGTTAGTTCCGCCACCAATTTAGGAATAAAGTAGAACAGAAGTAAGACGAATTGTGATAATGTCAATATGCAATTGGGAAAAATATATTCTGGATTGCGAAGACTTTGGCAAATTTCTTAGCGCGCAGTATTCGTTTAATACTAGTGAAATCGTTAATTTTGCCTGATTTCACTTCGGGTGGCATTGTTTTTCCCTAGCTGAATAGTATGTATGGACGTAAATACATTGAATGACTGTATTCAATTCATTTTTAGAATACATATACATAGATACAAATGCTTATTCGAATCGAGCTTAGAATAACATTTTTATTCCAATTTACCATTTACATATAATTTCAACGACAATTTTTCTTCGCATTGGAGGCTGCTCGATTATATCGACTAGAAGCTTAACAGTTTGATTATTATTGATTATTTCCTTTTATATTTATGATATTAAGGGGAGGATGTTACTTGTTATCTTACAGACTCGACACCGTAAGCACCACAGTTCATACCGGGAATGGTGTCTGGGCTGCTAAGAATACAAAAGCACCGTAGAAAGGTATTAATTTTTTTCTTAGGAATTCACTCGAAAACGTTCCGTCAGAATGTTTGTGCCAAATTCGTGTACACCTACGAGTACAACGCGACGCACGGTTAAAAGCTTTGAACAAAACCGTCTGCCTGTGTAGCGAAAATTAATTTTTTACTTTCGATTTTTCCGGGGGTTTTTCTTCATAATAATTTTTGTTTCGAATTTCCGCTGGCATTCATTTCTCTCTTAACTGTTTTTCTTGTTATTCAATTATATTAAAACTTTTCGGTTTGCATTTATAATTCCTCTTCGCCGAGATCGGTGGATTGTCTAGCAGATAACTTGTAGCTCACTTAAATTTATAGACCATTGGGAAGGTCCAACGATTACCTATCTGCCAAAGTTGAAGTCATCATAATTTGGTGTAACGTTCAGAAGTTACAGGGTGATCTATAAAAACATACCCAAATATCTTAAAGTCCCGTTATTTCGGAAACCGTCACGATTTCCTCCCCCACCCATTCAATTTTTTGTTTGTCTAAGCGTGTTTTTCCTATAATTGGGTGCATGCTTCGTTAGGTTACCAGTCTTTTCTTTTTTTACATATCGCGATAAAGTTCACAAAGGTACCTCAGACTCAGCGGCGGCTTGCCTAATGCTTTTTCAATTTCGAACTGTTTCCGGGGCTTTTTTATTACTTCCGGGGAAAACAATCCATTATTGGTTTTTCTTTTATAAACTTTAGCCATAATAACTTGTCGATGAAATTGGAAGGATAGCGTGGGTAGAAATAAAACAGTGTATCATTTCTATCCACCCCAGACTGTTTCATTTCTACCCACCAGCATTTTTTCAATTTATTTAACTTTTCTTAAATAAATTATTTTCAAATTTTCAAAGCCTTAAAAAGAACTTTGGATGTACATAAATAAACTCTCCACTAACATGTGTTTCACTTTGCGCAGTGTGTCGACGAATGAAATAAAAGAACCCTTGTGAAAAAGGGTTTCGTTCTGTTTCAATGATTTCTCTTGCTTTATTTGTAGTGACAAATTACTGGTCTGTTTCATTTTACCCCACGTTTCATCTCTAACCTTCTTCTCCTATTATTAAGCCAAGCTCAGGGCATTGCAGGAAGAGATAGGGAAAGGATTAACGGATATATATGCAATAATTTTTTAACTTACCTATTTCTCGTCGCTGACACAAGCCATTTTTCTTTATCCATTATTAAGTAGTATAGTATCGCACCGATTTCCCTGTGAACCCCTCTGTGACCCCTTTTTTCCCCTTTCTCAAATGGTAGTCGTCACTTTGGATTAATCGCTTCATGTCCCATGGGAGCTTTTTCTACTTTTAGTGTTAGTAAGTGGTCTCGGCCTAATCAATTCTCGTCGTAAGTATCTCCATTGAGACAAATTTCTTCATATCTGGAGAGAGAACGGAAGAGAAAAAAGCGATAGCGAGTGGGAGCGATCGACAAAACCGAAATTTTTCCTCTAAGTAATGAAAGATGCTATCGAAGTACTGACAATAGACAGGGTGCAGCACGTGGCATATCTCAATACGCTAAAAACCAGAAAAGCATTCATAAGATTGCTCACAATTTCGAATTTCAGACATTTAAGTGATTTCAATGCAGACATTGGTAGAGAAAATGTATTGAAAGAAGAAGGTCACAAGAAGAAATGCTTGCAAATCAAAATGACTTCAATGGTTCCGCCAAAAAGTATAAAGTACTGCTCTCAAGGAAATATATATAAACGAATAGGGTAATTAAGTGTGATAATAAAAAACCGTTTATAGAGGTGTATACCTTCTGCAGGAATGCTGGAATATGATTTTCCGACATTCCTGATCTTGGAAATATCGTAGTATCACTGTCCCAATAACGAGTCATATTGATTACTTATACAGATGTGAATTACATTTACTTCGAATAAAGTCATATTGGAAGATTTTATCACTCCTAAGACATAGTCCTAATGGCTCTGTTTATCCTCTACCCGTTTTCCATTATACATACTTATATATGTGTACATTAATCAGTCTGATGACTTGCAGAAATGGAGCACAACTAGGATGTTATCACCTTTTTTGAACGGGCAATTTAATTATTTACAAAAAGAAAAGCAATACTATCTGAGGACGTGCAACTGTTTATTTAGAAGGTACAGATAAAAGTTTATTGGGGGCTTGGGAATATTCTCAGCTTGCCTTTATTAAGGTGGCCATATATACTCTTTTCAGTCAAGAAATTAGCATACATTCTCATTTGGAAGAACTACCAGAATCTACTCTTTTTGTAAAAATCCTTGATTATATTTATATTTAGTTTATTCGTTACTTAGAAGGGGCAACGCCATATCTGGCCCATTCTGATTGTATGCAACGTCAACACTCCTATTAGTTCGATCCGTTTCCATTTGTCATTCTCACTCAGGGGTGGATTGGCCCAGGGGGAAAAAGGGAATTTTCCCCTTGGGGCGGTGAGATTATACAATTTGGGCCGGTAGTATTAAACTTTTATTTTAAAATAAAACTTTTGAAAAAAAAATTGATTATGGCCGGTAAAGCCTTAAACGTCACGTACAGTATAAAATTAAAAAAATATTAACATAGCCCAAAAACACACCCACACATAAAAAACGATATGCAAACAATAAATATAAATAACAACAACACAAACAAATATCATCACAAGTCAAAATCAGTATTAAAGAATTCATTTACAGAATAACAACACTTATTAATTAAAATACTTTTCACAGATTTTAAAAAAGCTTTAAGATTTTTTATATTTTTTATTGATTCCGGAAGATGATTAAACAACTTGGGTCCCCAGTAGTTTATGCTTTGTTGCGCTAATTTACACGACAAAAAAATGTAACGATATTATTGCTAAAATCATACCAATATTCGACATTTACAGCTTACGGCATTTCTTCGAATTAGCATTGAGTGAAGAGTGCATGGCATCATGGTATTTGGGCTGTGCCCCGTGCGCTAGAATTCCTAGTATAGGAACCGTCCATTAATACAAAGAAATATTTTTCAAAATGGGTTCCTCGAGTTCAAAACTTAAGGGAGGTGCACAAAAACAAAGAGACAAGAAAACACAAAGGTTTTTAAGGAAATGGATTCTGTTTCCGACGCAGGGACTGAGGAAGATTATGATGACAGCTTAACAATAGACGTAAGTATAGCACAAAATAATAATGCACTCTCCCATGTACTCCCAATGAATCACTGTTTTATTGAGCTCTCAGCACAGGGTGTCGGGATTTAGATGGGTTCATATGCGAAGCACGAAACACTTGTATTCTTAACTAGCCGTTATTATTCTAAAGTGTTACTGTTTAGAGACTTAAAATTTGGCGCAAAAACATTTTTGATTGTTCTTTTAGTCTTCGAGCTAATAGTTGATTTTGGAAAAATTAATAATTTTGCAAGGGTGTCGTATGTTATTTATTAAAAGAGATATCGAAATTCTGTAAAAATATTTTTTAAGTCACTTTGCTAGTAGATTGACGTGAGACGTGAGGTGATTTGTTTTAGATTCTGACGTTTCGTCTCTGAAATACCACCATGAGGACCAAAAAGTTAAATACGGACCTGGATTTTTTATTTAATTTTTTGTCATCTTTGGGCATATCTTATCTAATAATATAATAATAATATCTTAGGAATCGCCGCAAGTGCAAAAATTGAAAGATGATGTTGATGAGACGCCTGTGATGATTCAATGCTAACTCAAGCAATCGATGACATTACCATTACTCACGATTACGAGTAACCACTTCCAGAGATTTTCAATCCTGATTACCGCAAATACGACTACTTTAAAAGACCAACATTAAATGAAATAAATATTTTCTTCACCCAAATTCTAAAATAAAATTCAGCATAGAAAAAGCTTTCAAGAGAAAAAATGGAACGGTCAGAAAATGGTTGACATACAGTGACAAGAAAAGCTCTGTTTTCTACTGTTTGTTTAGCGTTTGCGAGAACTAATGAAGCAAGTTCATTCATACTCGGTATGTCCGGCTGGAATCATACATACCAAAGAGTTGAACAAGATGAAAAATCTTTTATGCATGGAAAATGTTCTGAATCATATTTTATGCACATACATGACAAAACCATCGGGAAATTATTATTTTCCAGTCAGTTGGATTTAAGAAACAAACAAGTCATGAAAAGGCGCTAAGTACTAGATCGAGTGATAAATGTCATTAAACTCATTGGAAAGAGAGGTCTTAGTTACAGAAGAAATAAAAATGAAGCAACTTATTCTCTACTTGATGAAACCTTGGACCATGGTACTTTTTTGGAAATCATATTGCTGCTATCCAAATATGACATTATATTGAAAGAACACGTAGACAGCGTGGCAGCGCAAAGTACGGAAATGCATGATAGAGGCCATAAACATCGTGCAGGTTCTTTTGTGACTCTTCTGTCCAAAACAACGATCAACTGTATAATTACGATCTTGAGCAAAATGTTGAAAAAACAAAATTCTTCACAAGTGAATAAAGCAAATATGTATTCCATAGAAATCGACACAATCCAAGATATTTCCGTAAAAGATCAGTGTTCTATCATTGTAAGGTAGGTTTACGGCTGAAGCACATTTAATTATTTTATTTTCCTTATTTCAGTTCAATACTTTCTATTGAATTCCATTTTAATCATCTTTTTTTAGATATGTTCATGGTGACGCAGTTTGTGGAAAACTTCTTTCCGTTACAACATGTCACGACACAACAGGGGAAGGTTTTTTCAACTTTTTGGTCAATGAACTTCAAGAAAACAACTTGAACATAAAGAGCTGCGTAGCAGATTGGACAGATGGTGCAGCCAATTTACAAGGCGGATACAAAGGTTTAGTAGCAAAGATGAGAAATGAAAACCCCAATCACGTTCATATTTGGTGTTATAATCACATATTGAATTTAGTTTTCACTGATGTCTTGAAAGGACATATTAAATCTGCATCATTCTTTTCGTTGCTAAATTTAGTTGCAATATTTTTTAAAGCTTCTTACCAGCGAATGGATACATGGAATTGTATTTCCAATGACGTTAAACGTAGAAAGCTTCAAATCATCGGTGAAACACGTTGGTGGGCAAAAGAAACTGCTTTAAACAAACTATTTGGGTATTACGGCAACCCAGAATCCTGTTTATATGTAAAAGTTTTAGAGGCGTTACATATTATCGAAACGAGTCACAAAATAAATCCCGATGTCAAGTCAAGAGCCAGTAGCTTGAAAAATGGCCTCTTAAAATATGAAAATCTCCTGATCGCTCATATATTTTTAAGAATATTTCAAATAACTGGGATCTGCAGACAAAAGGTTTTGACTTACTTAAATGCAATTGTCTGGTAGAATCATCATTAACTCAGCTAATTGAAGTTCAGAGAGATGCCGAAAGCACCAAAAAGATGACGGACACATTTGTTGAATGGGCAAATATACAACTTGATCTAGTCGAAGACTGCAATACACTATACATTGAAGAAACATTGCCCATTCACAGAAAACACACGTGAAAAGAATGCAGACGAAAACACAGCAGATGAGAAGCCGACTGATCCTTTCGACAGTTTCAGAATTGAAACATATAATTTTCTGTAAGATGTAGTGATTGAGTCCATGAAACGACGCTTTACAAATAAAACACGCGCGCGTGTGTGTGTGTGTGCCCCTGCCAGCCTGCCTGTGTGTGTGTGTGTGTGCTTCTTTAATAAAAGTTTTTCTATTCCATTCTAAGTAAATGCTGTTACTACACATCAATTGAATATTCGTAATGAATAAAAAAACGGAATGCTGGTAACCCAAATGCTTGGAAGGTTAGTATATACATACCTACCACTGCCTCTTCTTAATACTAAAAAGAAGAAGAAGAGTTAATTAAATGTGAGAATGTCAAATTGCGTTGTGAATTGCAGTACAAAGTTCGGGAATTTTAAAGTCGATTATCTCAGAAACTATAACTTTCCGCACAATTTTGTTTTCATATTTGTGATTTGTGAGTGAAACGGGAGTAGTGTACAAAGTTTGAAGAAAATCGGTTCCGGCTGATACGAAAGTTATTTATTTTAAAAATATTTTTAATATATGTATTTTATTTCCTATTTTTTAGTCAAAAACTCTATACAACTCCACTCTCCATTCTCGACTCTTGACGGTCGAATCTCGAATCCCAATTCTTGAATCGCGACTCTCGAATAGCGACTCTCGAAAGTCGAATCCCGACTTTCGAATGTCGACTCTCGAATCGCCATTCACGAATTTGTCGATTGAATAACTCACGCGTTCTACTGGATATTATGTGTAACCAATGCAGAGGGATTAAAATTTGTCATCTGAATGCTCAAACTCTATATCCCATTTCTCCCTGAGAAATCCCTAGAATCTGAGGAATACACTCTCGGTTCCTTCCTGGATATTGAGGGGGCTTGCAATAACGTGAAGACGGAGGTTATATATAATGGGCTGAGAAGGGTGGGAGTTGATAAGGGTCTATGTGACTGGATCAACAATGCTCCTCAGTAGGAAGATTAGCTCCCGCTCAGGTGACGCTATTGTGAGAAGAGTAGTCTATAGAGGTACACTGCAGGGGGGGGGGGTGCTATCACCACGACTGTGGCTAATGGTAATGGATGAAATCCCCATCAAATTAGAGAGGAGAGAGGAATTTAAGGCAGTTGCCTATGCGGATGACATATGCATCCTCGTAACTGGAAAATTTCTATCTGCTATTAATGAAAGGATCGAGTATAAGCTGCTTAAGCTGGATAAGTGGGCCAATAATAGTGGATTGAGGGTAGGGCTGCCATCTGTAAAATCATTAAACTGGGACAACAAGTTCGAAAGCCCCGGACTTTTTAGCTTGAAACCCGGACATGCTTGCCGAATAATTTTCTATTTTACTTACTAATAAAATAGGTTCAAATTATTATAAAAAGACACTATTCTTTATTTATTTATTATAAAATTAGTCAGTTTACAAAAACCAGTAAAATAAAACGATGTCAATGAATTAAATTAAATCCCTATTACATTTAGGAACATAAAATTTTTTTCCAAAAATTAGAAATACAATCTTACTTTTGTAAAAGCAAATCATAAATTATTTAATATTCTAAAACTAGTAAGTTATTACAATTACATTTAGTGTGCCATATAGCTTTCAAAATAGCTTTCTTTCTTGGGAAAGGTGAAGCTACATGTCGAGAGACTTTAACTTCCAGAGACCACTTTCTCGATCGCTGGACATCCAGAGACCCATGTATACACTTTGGAGATGCAAAATTCTCTAAAGATACCAAATCACTTGAGATTTTTTGGTCTCCGGCTCCGGTCTCCCGTCGTGTGTTTCAAATCAATCGCGTTTCCATGTTCGGTTTCTAGTTTTCGAAGTTTGCTCATTTTTTGTCCCTAGATTTCCGGAGACTATTGTGTGTTTTGCTCTATCACTTAACTGTGAAGTGAGTTTGGCAAAGTTTTTTGTTAATTTTTATTTAATTTATCTTTTCTAATAAATCGAAAATCGAATAAAATTAACACTTTCCTTGCTGAAAGTTAAGTTTTCTTGTCCTGCGATGCATGCTGCCTGAATTAAACGAAATTTAAACAGGCTTTGAAGTCCTTAAAACTTCCCGATTTTGGTATGTGTACTTACTACACGAAATGAGAACTTTGAATCCAAATACCCATCACAGAGGCACGGTCTTTAAATTATTTCAGAGAAAGTTATATAAAGAATGCCTTTTATAAGAAAAATAAATAAAAAATATAGAATTCGTCTAAGACTAATTCTTAAGATGCTCTTCATGAACGACCATATGTAATTTCGTATGGTCACCTATCTGTATAAGTTTGATTTTTGAAGTGTTTTTCCGCATATGGGCCGTTTATTTTGAAAGTGGTACAAGTCCATTTGGGTATAGTATTTCTATCTTCTTCAGAATTCTTTACAAAATTTAATAAATTTACACTCTTTACACTCTTTAACTTCAAACACATAAAACTTCACTGTTCGATCCAATAAATAGTTTTAAATTATATTTTCAAATGTATTAAAACTAAAATATTTCAATATTTTGTCGTAAAAAATAACCGGCCAAGTGCGAGTCGGACTCGCGCACGAAGGGTTCCGTACCATCGTACAAAATTTAGTACAATATCCTTGTTTTTATTTTTTCAAATGAGAGTAGGCGTCATTTGAAAAAATATTGCTGTCATTTAAAAATCATTTGAAAGAAAATCCCTACTTATGATAATCACGTTTCTTGTATGGGGGCACCCTTTAATTTTTAATTTGATATTTGGTGTTATATCGCCAATAGAAATACACAGTCTGTGAAAATTTCCATTGTCTACCTATTACCGTTCACGAGACATAACCTGGTGACGAACGGACAGCGAAGTCTTAGTAATAGGGTTCCCGTTGTTATTCTTTGGGTACGAAAACCTAAAAATGGAATTGCACTGCTTTCAAAATAAACGGCTCATATATTTCTGAAACTATTCGACGGAAAGTATAAATGATGATGACCAATTTCATGAGATTTCATATTCTGAAGAACTTTTCAGTGCAATGGAAACATCTACGACTGATCTATTTTTGAAATTATGTTTACTATTTTCATGAAAACACTGTTTACAAAATTTCAGTTCTCTACGTTGACGCGTTCTCAGGCAGTGTGCAAATATACAGCGCAAAACGAAATTTTTGTATGGCAACCCTAGGAAAGAGTTACCAGATTTGTCCGACTTACGAACTTAAGTTTACTTGTTTTTTAAAGCCCATGTGCAAAATTTCAGCTCTTTAAATTCACGCGTTCTCGAGTTATCGTGCGGACGGACTCACGGACAGTCGGACAGGCGTAGACAGACGGCCGGTCAGATGAACATGCAAAAATCAAAATAACTTTTAATATTCTGCTTAGGTCTCCAATGCATTATACTCTACCATCATTACTTGTATGCGTTGCAAATGGAATGACAAAGTTAGTATACCCTATGATCTAATCATCCTGGGTATGAAAATATTAATGATATTGTTAGTAAATTATTAAAATCTCAAATTAGAATAGCAATAGATTTAAAGAAGAGACATTTTTTCGTGAATAGAGATCTGGTTATTTTTGAAAAAATCACATAAATTTGTTGTGTTATCCTTTATCCCGTAAAATTTTTCCATATATTTTTTTAAAGCTTTTTCACTCTCTTTCTAGCAATCTCTTTCTTGACAATTAACACAGATTGCTGGAGACTAAATATAAATTTCGTGTATATGTTATAGTCAAAACACGAAATCCGTCAAAACCCGATTTTACTAGGAAATTCTAGTTCTAACAAAGCGCTCTCGGTAATTCTAGTTCTAACTAAAAACAGTTAAAACTAGAATTAACGAGAGCGCTTCGTTAGAACTAGTGTTAACTAAAGAATATTTAGTTAATTCTGGTCGTGGCTGCATTCTTGCGTAGCTCTTAGTTAAATCTAGAACTGACTGGTTGCTATTAGTTAATTTGCGTTACAATTGAATTCACTCGCCATCTATCGCCGTCTATCCAACGCTGTTGGACTGGATGACCGCCATCTCAAATTTGTAAAAGGTCTTCCTTGACTATTCCAAAGCCTTTGACACGGTTGACGACGTATTGTTATTAAGTCAACTTGCCTCTAAACTCAAATTTTTCTAATTCTACATGCAAGTTGGTTTGGTCGTACCTCAACGGGTGTCAGCAGAATGTAGTCTGTTCTAATTCTGCTTTTGGCTACTTACCTTTGCGGAGTGATGCTCCTCTGGGCTCCATCTTGTGACCCTTGTTATTCACTATCTTCATTAGTGATCTTCCAATGATTTTGAAAAATTGTGACTAACACATGTATGCTGATGATATTCAGCTCTACATCTCTAGGCTTCTGGGATTGCTGAAGGATGCTATATGCCGTATGAACGAAGATCTTTCTGATGTGCTTAATTGGACTATTAATAATAGTTTGAGTTTAAACGCATCTAAATCTAATGCTATCGTGATCTATAAAAGTGAATTGGATTCTTCCTGATTTCCAGATATTATTCTGAATAATGTCATAATTCCTTATAGTACTACTGCAAGGAATCTTGGAATTATTTTTGATCATGCTTTGAACTGAGCCACTCATATAAATGCGCTTGTCTGCAAGGTATATGGGCTGCTACGTAAACTTCCTACCATTGAAGCCGTTACACCTGTTGACACGGATTTGGATTTTTCCCAATCAGTAAGAACTTATTCTCTAAAGATTCCTCGTTCCACCTGTCGCTCAAGTGGTCGTCAGTTTTTTGTTCAATCTATAAGACTTTGGAACTCTCCTCCTCTTCAACGCAGATGGAGCAGGGACAATTACAGTTTTCGCGGCAATTTATTAGAATACTTGCGAACTATTTAATTGATTGGTTGAATAAATCTTCTTTGTGGCATGTTTATTCTAACTAATACAAATTATTTTTCTGGATATATTGCTTTGCATAGTTTAAATTTAATTTAAGTTAAATTTTTCAATTTTTATTTGAAATCTTTTTATTGTGCTCCTACACATAATTATAAGATCTTGTCTTACTTGTGTAGCGCCTTAATAAATACTATTTGAATTTGAATCTGGACTCTCGAATCTCCACTCAAAACACACAAGGAAGAAAATTTTACCCCTTCGGAAAGCTCGCCTTTCACTCACCCTAAATCAAAACACTCCATGTACATCCATCCACGTTTACTACCCTAAAACTCTTTCGTCACGAACGGAACTCTCAGGCACTTGGACACTAAGTTATTTAGACATACATAGATTAGTGAGTTGATGAAAGTTATTTACAAATCGGCTGGATACGGCTCTTTATATCATCAAATTTTATGCTACATAAATAAATGGTCTACGCGATCAGCTGCGGATGTGAAAAACTCCAGACATTCTTAGTCCACCGAGTACCCACCTAGTTACCAAGAATTTCAACAATCGGTATTATTTGTTTACAACAAGTGCTCAGTTATGCTGCCCGTGAACAGCGTATCCCAGACAAATCAAGTCAATGAAAATAAAGTATCTGATACTTCTTGCTATATCAAGAGTTTTTTAGAAGAGAATATACAAGAGTTGGATAATAATAAAATGCCACGTATTCAAGGGTGGAAGACGATATTTAATGGGCTCAGAGAAATTCACAACGAAAATGCGCAATTAAAATTAGTTCTTGAATTGCTGGGAACAAATGAAAATTGTGAGTGTGTTTTCAGCTTAGTAGGAAGCTATTGGTCGAAAGATAAAAGCCAGATTCAGGTTGAAACACTTTAGAAAGCATCATGAAAATTAAGGTTAGTGTTGATGTATCATGCATCGAATTTATTATTATAATATAATAAAGACTTCCAACAAATTATTAGATAGGTAACAATGATAGGTAACAAATGTATAAACTTTTTACTGTGATTTTATAACGAAATAAGATTTCAGGAGAAGTTTTCTCACGACGATGGCATCGCATTCCTCTAGTATCTACATATATTTACTTACTGTACAAGAATCTCTAAAACAGTAATTTAGAATACTTTTGTTTTGTTTGTTTTGTATTATTTATTTATTAATTTAAAAAAATTTCTTTCTTTTGTGTTGCTTTATGAAATTAATATAAAGATTTATTTTGATTCACTGTACCGCTTACTTTTTTTATCATTTATAAAACATTTTTGAATCACAATGAATCAATATGTCACACATTGGTGGAAATTAGACAAAGATATTTGCAGGAATACGCTCACTAAAAGTTTCAATCCTTGAATAAGAATTAATTAGCCATTGCATCTTTTCAGTGTATCTGTGTCTGCGTGTCGGTTCGGTCATTTCCCAACTCTTATCAAACCAGCATGTAAACCAGGTATTGCACTCTCCAAAATTCATGCTAGTAATACCTTGCAGGATGTAGGAAGCCGTAGTTAGGTAGGTTAAGACTCGATGTATGAAAAATAAGAACAATGTAAATATGATTTGGTCCAATGTCAGCGCGCGAATAACAAGTTCACACAAAAAAATCAATAGAGATTGTTTCAAACAAAACAATTAAATTACCGCTAATAAAAATAAATAGTTTTTATTGAGACAGAGGACTCAAGCAGTCAACCGACAATGTTCCTGGGGATCCTTTTTAATTACATCGAAGTTTTTCCACAGGATACCCAAAGTTCCTTTTCAGAGAATTCCGCTTAGATACATACCACCAGGAACATTTTTCATGGTGACAGCTGGGTACGGATGAATTCAATTCAAGCTTCGCTATAGCGCCATCTTCATCACCCAACGTACAAGAGAGAAAGACACCAACTGGAATCATTTATGCTTCTGAACCCAGTGGTATCGTTATCCCACACCTTGTGATATTAGAAGACAACGACTGTAATCTTACGTAATTCCGCCTCCAATCGAATCCAGTGCTAACCTTGGGATATCTCGGAGCACACGCTGTGCTCTGTTCCAGACATCAAAGAAACAATCGGACTGTCATTGGAACAGCTCCTCATATATAATAAAAATCCTTTCAGAGTGTCTTCCTGAACTTTGTTCAACCTAGGTGAACGAACGACCTGTTTCTACTGAAACGGAATTCTCATATTAGTTGATCTCCTGGTGGCAGTACACATTGGTTTACCTGACACTCGACTATAAACAGCGCTAGAACTCCTGTCAAGCCTCAAGTCACAATTAATAAGTCTATGGTTATCAGAACGGCCCTATTACTCGGCATACCAGGTCCTGTTAAGAAAACTATAGCTGAGCAGACCGCATTATTGCTAGTTGCCTCCAGTTAACTTTGAGAAGGCTGTGGTCTTCGAAACAACAATATCCTCACCTATCAACTTTCTGTGTCAAACCAACGAAGTACTCACGAATCATATAAAGTACGAAACTCGGATAGACTTATTTGAATTACACGGTCCTCTTATTGGACTGATCAACTACACAATCCATCCTAACCTATAATCGGCTCCGTCAGATTGGGAACATGACAAAATCCTGAAGTATAAAGTCCAGAAGTTGTAAAATACAGAAAAGATAAAAAAATTTCAAATACCGAAATTGTAAAATTGTTATAATTAAAAGTTTTTGTAAAAAATTTTAAAAATGGCATGATCATCTCTTCGCAAATCTGATATTTACAGATATTTACACTCGTCGTTGTTGTTGTATTAATCTGTGTTAATAATATAGTTGAGAGTCTTGTGATGACATATATTTATCTGAAGGAAACCTAGCATCTTTGTGAACGGAACAGGCTAACCCAACAATGCCTGCACATGGGTCACGATTTGTGAACGGCGGCCAAGAAACATTAAATGAAATTTTGAAGTGCTGATCGCGATTTTGAGATGAGTCAAGGTACAAAATGCATGATAATTCGAATTAAAATAAAAAACTCTAAATTTTGGAAATCACTATACATAGAAACATTTTTGCATTGAGGTATTATCCTGTTCTGAAATGTATGAATAAGTGCTTATCCCAGCAAACATTTTAGCGAAATTCGTTTTCAGCGAATTATTCTCGAATTCCGAAATTCGAGATTTCTTCAAGAATTCTTCGTTTAGAGATGTGTATTTGTCGGAAATATTCCCGAATTCCGAAAATCGAGATTTCTTCGAGAATTCTTCGTTTAGCGATGTTTAGCTGTCGTCCGTACGCACATTCCATTTTTTTTTCTTTTTATCGTTGCTCAATTCCGAAAAGCAATTAAAGTATAGTTTGCTTGTAATTTTATTGGAGATTTATTGTATAATGCCATTTGTGGTCTAGAAGTGCAGTAAAGTGGTAATATATTTATTAATAAAAGTGATAGTCCGTGATTTCAACTTTGTATCTATAATTTCGGTAAGTACTGAAACGGATTGTTAAAATAAAATAAAAAGAAGTTTAATAGATTGGGGAAATGCACCGTTCTAAAAAAATACGACGAGAAGCTAAAGATATTGTCAATTCGGTTTTTAAAGGAAGTAGTGAGTTGCCTGGTATTACTTCTCCTGCGTAATGCTCCCATATTTCGGAAATTCCTGAAAAAGATTCTATTCCTTCATGTTTTTCCTATGCTTCCTATAATAAAGATTTACAGCGCGATTCAAATTCTTCAAATTTAAATTCAGAGAATGAATTTGAATGCTCTGTGCTAGGTCTTTCGCAACCATCAAATGATAACATAAACCAATTATTAAGCGAATGGGCAACAAAACATTTAGTTGGCTACAATGCCTTAAAATATTTGTTGGAAATTCTTTCAAAGTCAATTAAAGATTTACCAAAAGATCCTAGAACGCTGAAAAGAACTCCAAAGGAGAGCATTGCGAAACCTCTCGGCGATTGTGAATATTTCCATTACGGAATAAGGGATGGATTAACTGATTTTTTAATGAGTAATTCTTATGACAAAAATAATTTCATTTTGGATTTGAACATAGACGGCCTTCCTGTCGCGAAAAGTTCACGACAACAAGTTTGGCCAATTTTATGTAATATTGTCGGAACTAGATATGTTTTTGTGATAGGCTGCTATTAAGGCATGAGTAAACCGGCAAATGCCGATGATTTTCTATCTACTTTTGTTTCAGATTTGAAGGAAATTATTCATAATGAAATGATTTTTAACCAAAAAAAATTTTTTTTTGAAGTTAGGACTTTCATTTTTGACGCCCCAGCTAGGTCCTTTGTTTTAAATACGAAGGGTCACTCAGGCTATTATCCTTGTATTAAATGTACTACGAAGGGGACACGTGCAGGAAATAAAGTAATTTTTCCCCTTGACAATAGCCCCCTTCGAACAAATGAAAGCTATCGTCTAAGAACTCAGGCTGAACATCATCATCAGCAAAGTACTACTATATTAGAATCTCTTAATATTGATTTCGTCAAACAGATCCCTTTCGAAAATATGCATGTTGTTTGTCTAGGAGTTACCAAAACCTTATTGCAAGCATGGATAAAATCAAAAGGTAATAATTTTTCTTTAACTTCATGGCAGATTACAATGTTCGATAATAAAATGAAAAATCTTAAAAAGCAAATTCCAATTGAATTCTGTAGACATCCCCGAGATTTATGCGATTTAGACCGCTGGAATACCACTGAATTGCGGCAGTTTTTACTGTACACAGGTCCACTTGTTTTAAAAAATATATTAGATGATGAAAGATACATACATTTTCTTAAATTTAGTATTGCAATTCGTATTCTCTTAAGTAAGGAAGATTGCTTTACTAATAATTCTTGTGCCCAGGAACTTCTTATTAGTTTCGTGAGAGATGTTTCTCGATTATATAATGAACAATTCATCGCTTTTAATTTTCACTGCCTGACACATTTAGCAGCAGATGTTGCATCATTCGGAAGCCTTGAAAACTATAGCGCTTTAAAATTTGAGAACTTTCTGCATAATTTAAAAAAGGACGTAAGGAAAGGCAGTTTTATTTGCAGTCAAATTTACAATCGCTTAGTTGAAACAAAACTATATCCGATATTTGAAAAATTTAATGGAACATCTTTTGAATCTATAAATTAGAACATTTCAAACTATCTACAAAGGCTCCAAATAATTATTACCTTTAAAGTGAAAATAAAATCTTTAAGGTGAAAACTATAAAGGAAGAATTAGGAAAACCGATTTTCGAGAGTTCGCAAGTTCGAAACATTCATTCGTTCTTTACTAGTCCTCTAAACGCAGCATTAATCAATATATTTTCTTCAGAATTAGTTCCTTTGAAAGTAAACTCGCAGGAAGAACGGCATAACCTGGCCGAAATTGAAAGAAAAATTGTGGTATTTCAAAATGCTGAAGACAGTATTTCATATTTAGTTCCAGTAATTCATTATTAAAATTTTTTAGTATTCCCTAGTCGAGATAATAAGGATATTAATAATAATGCGTACAAATAATAATGATAAAATAAAATATGTTAATATTTATTGAACTTGTACTCATCTAGGGTAAAGCAGAATTGGTCTTAGATCAATTATATCGTTTAAAGTCTTTATATTAGTTAATCCATTTTCCCTTTCTTGTTTCGATCCTAGAATTTTCCTAGATTATTTTTCCTAAATGTCTGATCCAAACACTTCAACGGAGGATTTTTTATATGTGCCAGTTTTGAAACGAAAATTAGGTATTAATCTTTTTATATAAACGAAAATATATTTCTTATTTGTTTTTTAATTTAGACTATTGTGAAGAAGAAATAGAAGGACTTTCAACTAGAAAAAAATATATAACTATTCTTCTGAATGTACCATTGCAGAGTATGGCATTCATTATTTATAAAATAGATTCTAAATATATCTTGTCATTTTTTAAAAAAATATTTCAGGAATTGATACATCTGCACAAGGAGGACCTCCATTAATTTGTGCAAATATTACTGCCCCTGCAAGTCCACTAATTCCACTCAATAAATGCAATTGCTTTCCACAATTTTCACAAGGACTTAATGAAGCAAATGTTTACAGACTTAACGTATAGTGTAGTCCAGCTACGAAAAGAGGTGCGCTCTCTTACAGCTATTAGCTCTCAGTTAGATGATGGCATAGTAAGTATTTCCGTTTCCAACAAAAGAAGATTTTCTTGAGTTTGAAAAAATATTGAAAGAAAATATTTAAAAATTCGAAGAAATGGTACAAACTTTTCATTTACTTTACGTACACCTATAATTACTAACAAAATAAAATATTTACTGCAGCAACGATCTTTTGTGCAAAAGGCATCTTCTGATCCAAAAAAATTTATTAAGGATTCTCTCAAAAAGATATTTACGGATGACATTGTTCAGGAGTTTTATTGGCATGGGAAAAAGGACAAGCAGTCAGCGAGGGAGCTCAGGATAGTTACGGCTGTAAAAGGTAAGTGTAAAAAATGCACTAACAGATTGCATTTATAATTGTTCATTTTCTACAGATGCATTTCACGAAAAGTTTCCTGGCCTTCCCGAAGAATTCTTCGAGAAAACAGCAATGCGTCATTTCCATTACGCGAAGGACAGGCTGACGAAGAAAGCTAATAATAAGCCCAAAATATAAATTCTCTTCCGTATTTTTTCTCTTCTTTTAATTTTTCTCAGAAGAGACTTTATTTAATTTTTGTTTAAAGAATTGTTTTTATTTCTATTAATTTATAATAAATCAAAGAATACAATCAGTCAGTTATAACATTTTCAATATATTGCAGAAAATTCCTTCCAAATTTGATAAATTTGTTGGACAATATTTATTTTCCAACCCCACAGAAAAATATTAAATTTATTGGATTTCAAAAGAATTTTCTGCAACATATGAGCAGAGTTTCCATTTACTCCTATTCCCTATTTTACCAATATGATATCATTTGATTGTGAATTTACTGAAATCTTTTAAGCCACACAAATTCCCGTCGATTTAAATTTGGGACGATGAAACAGTCTCGAATCGTTATCGAATCTTTATTACGAATCTTTATCGAATTGTCATTACGAATCGTTATCGAATCGTCAGGACGAATCGTTATCGAATCGTCATTACGAATCGTTATCGAATCGTTATCACGATTCGATATAGAATGCTCCCTTTAGTCGTGGCCGAATCAAAATCGAATCCAGAACGATATCGAGATCGAAGTCAAACTCCGTTAAAACGAATCGCGTTCGATTCGATTTCGAATCGCAATGTTTGCTGGGATATAAAGGTACATATCTAGGTCTGTGCCTAGGTCCGGAAATAAATGAATGTGTGTGTCGAAGTCGTAGTGTGGGGTGAATAAATGTAAAAAAAATTATATAATATTATTTCTTTTTAACGTAAATGAAAAAGTTCCGAGTTTATGGAGAATTCAAAATAAGAGAAAATCCACAAAGAAAAACAGAAAAGATATTAACGCGCGAGTTACGTTGTCGTCAACTTTGCTTAATAAAAATACTTTTTTAAATAAAAAACGTAAAATTACATTCTCTAAGAGAACGGAAAATGAAAACATTCCCATGGAGGCAGCAAATTCCCAGAACTTTCATGAGAAAAAAAACAGCTTTTGCTTTTAGGTAAAAAGTTGAGTTCTTGCTCGTATCTTAAATCGTTTAGTTAAAAAAGAATCTCGAACGGGATTTTTCTCTTAAGAGAAAAGCGAAAGTGTGAATTATCAAAGTAGTGACAATAACCAAAATAATTGTTCTTAAGAATTTTGGTGTGGTGAAAGATATTTGATTAAGAGAATAAAGAGTTTAGTGATTTAAAATAATTACTTTGTTTTCTTTACATAACTTTTATTTTTTCACTAATGATAATAACAAATAGTTAAGTTGCGCGAATATCATTTCTGGATTTTTTCTGGATTTCTTCTGAAGTTTGTCTCTTCTTGATTTTGTCACTTTTGGAATTTGTTTCTTCCGGATTTTGTCACTTCTGGAATTCGTCTCATCTGGATTTTGCTTTCTGGACCTCGTCACTCTGTATTTTGTCTTTCTGGATTTCGTACCCAACCCGTCAGATCTACAAATCGACGCGACAGCCACTCACGTTGTTCATCTCTCTAGATACGTGGACTGCGGATGACTTCTTCGTGAAAATTCAGGCAAGCCGCTAAATATTCAACCAACTTATTGTTTTAT
Source organism: Dioctria linearis (assembly GCA_963930735.1). Classification (NCBI taxonomy): domain Eukaryota; kingdom Metazoa; phylum Arthropoda; class Insecta; order Diptera; family Asilidae; genus Dioctria; species Dioctria linearis. The sequence goes on along the minus strand of OZ005740.1, from coordinate 74,779,215 downwards.
TTCATATCTTATAATTTTATTATTGAAGTATAATGGAAAGTACATCGTCCTATCCTAAACTTTTGATGCTACTATCCTTGACGTATCGATTTTATCCGAAATATTGTTAAATAAGATTTTAGAGAATATATGTATACATAATATATATAGTTCCAAATAGAAAATTCTTCAAATTTTTCACACCCACTCCTGGAACCTTTTCTCTTTGCACCAGTTTTACAGAACTATAACTGGTTTGTTTTGCGTGGATCTTGCAAGTTGTTAAAAGGTTTATGGAGGAATAATTAACTTAATATTTTGCTGGTAAACTGGCATTAATTTCTGTATCAAATTATGTTCTCCTTGTTATCCTCGAACATGACTGTTTGTTGCAGGTTGTATATCTCTCGGTGGTGTGGAGCACTGCTAAAATGTTTGTAGCTCTTTTGCAGTATTTTTAAAATAGGGAATTAAGTACTTCATGTAGGTTCATAGCCCACGAGTGCATTGATGTCTCTATGACTGTTATTTAATTGATGGCTTGAACATGCTCCACAAAACATATTTTGTAGAGCCTAGAACATATTAAATATTGTGTGTATTGCCTTCCATCGAACGGTTCTCATATGGGTTTTCATCAATATGTTACTCATTGAGTGATTTTTGGTTGATTATTCGCTATATCGATTAATATCGGTAGATCCATCTCCAATTCTCCAAGCTGAAATCGGGTAGTGATTATGTGTCGAACTATGAATGACTAAAGTGCCTATTCTCACCTTCCCAGAATTTTTCAAAGAAGGCGAAGAAGTTGGATTACCTTGTGAAGGCGATTATAAATGTTTCTTTATTTCATTCGGCACTAACAAAATGGCTAACTAACTTGGTTGGTCCGCAAGTAACCTTTATTTATGAAGAAACATCTTGGTCAAGATGGATAGAATGGGTGACAATTTAGTTTGTCTGAATGCTTTATTTTCTCGCTAGAAAATTGAAAGTCTTACTAAAATCAGTCAATAGATGTCATTTATTGCGAATTCCAAAATATTAAAACCATATTTCATTTTTACCTCATATTTTCATCCAAAGTCTGTTATTAATTACGTAAAAGTAATTTGCAATGACTTAAGACACTATCATAATACAGCTTATGTCCGCAGTTAAGTAGTGTACAAAACAAATGTGGCCTCTAAGGGGGCTTGTATAAAACTTCTTACATAGAATTAAATATGATAAAAGGGACAGAAAGCATTAAATATGCCAAGAAAAGCTTAAAGAGGGCTACAAATGAAGTGTGAACAGCTGTCTAATGCGATTTTCTCAAGAAGATTACAAGAAAATCTTGCGTGAAAAGACAATTTCCATCATGATATAGGCTTTACTCCATTTTATATTCTTTCATTTTTATAAATGTATCTATTATTTCTTTCTTTCTTTTAATCGGCACAAGCCATTGACATTAATTCTCAAGTTTTTAATACAAAAAGAACCTACAAAAGACAGGTGAGATAGCATTCTATAAGGTGGCAGTATTTATTGAGAACATACAAGAACCGTTATTGTATACCATCTTTCAATGGCACTGGGAAGGAAATTGAAAATTCAAGACACTCAATTTAATATCTTCTAGAGGTAATCAAGGATCTTTGCCCTGAAATAACTTGTAAACAATACCTTCTTTGGGAGCAATGCAATTTCCTCAAAGCTATATGCTATCACAAAAACAATATAATTTAAGAGTGGTGGAGGAAGCTTACCTGCTTTGAAAATGCTGGCGATGTCGGTGTCTTGTTCAATCTTGGGGGCGTGTACAGTATCCTCTGTGATTCAATATTTAGTATATCGAACGCCTTCTCTTCCAAATTATACTCATCCTCACTGTTCTCTTGTGGCACAACATCTGGATTTTTGTCTTCTAAGCTGGGATGGCTGCCCAGATTCCTATTGAGTGGCTCGACACTGCCCTTATCAGTTTCAGTGGTGGCTGCATCAGCTCCATTTCTTGAATATTTCGTTCGAAACTTCATGAAAATCACAATGCAGACAACGACCAAAATCAAAGTTGCTATAACTCCAACTAGAGCGCCCAGTAAGGGAGTCAATTGCATCAGAACAGCTGTGGATGATGCTGTCAGGAAGACGAAAAAGGTATAAATAAAAAAATAAAAAAAAAAATAAAAAAAATAGTAAATTTTGTTGTTGTTGATTCAGTTCAATCCAGAATGGGTGTAGTTTTCAACTTCTGTAGTAGTAGCAGAAGTAGTAGTGTGCTGCAGGGTAAAAAATACCCAATTTCCGGGCTTCAAATTATTTTTTTAACTCACCAGTCCGCAGCAATGGAGCTGATTGAGTTTTGGTTCGCAATCGAAACGCTCGATTGCTTGAACCCTGCCAATTGTACGAGGTCACGCGAATCACAAACACCGAATCGCTGGGTAAACGTTTTATAGTAAAATCCGAATATCTGTAGGATGTGTTGTAGAGAATTTGTCGGTTCAATTCATCATAGACGTCTACGTGAAAATGCTGTTGGATTCCACCATCATTTCCAGGTATGCAGAATATTTGAATTGAATTTGCTGTTGCATTGTACGCTGTACAATTTTTAACTGGATCTGGTAGATCTGCAAAACAGAAAAAAATAATCAGAGAGCGAAATTACCATTTGAGTATAAGTATTGAGAGAATATAAATATTACGGCGTACTACATTAAATACCAATATACAAAAGCGGACATTGTCTAGATAAAAACGTATTTACGGCTTGTAGTATCTATGTACATAGGTATGCATGTGTTTTGTTCAACATTTAAAAACGAAAATTATTGGCAAACTGACATTGAAAATGCTTTTGAAAAGCACAATGGAATTTTATCGGATTTTCTGAATTATTTTGTGAAATGGAATTCAATTTGTGTATCCTAAATTGGCTCACATTCGTCGATTTGAATAAACAAAACCGATCCGTTTGTCGTTGAATTGGTATGGAAATAATTTTCCAGCTTTGTACAGTATTATTCACCATTAGAAAATTTTGATTGATTCAATTATTTGAATGAATTATTGCTTCAATATGGTGGCTGTGATGGTGATCTGTATGTAGGAGAATGGTATCTGAGTGGGTGCTAAGATAGGAAGCGTATTTGTTTATTTATTACATATTACATTATCTACGAAATGAATCCTATTAGACTAAGAGCTGGCGACCAAATCATTTATGTCATTTCACAATGGATGCAATGCAACGTAACGTAACGGAGAGAACAAAACTGAGGTGAACGCTAGCTGCTTACAATGAACGCATACTTAATTTAAAATTGATAGTGAAACTTGGGCCAAAATTGAGTCGAAAAAATATGGATAAAATTATAAAACTCTGTTGAAGACCTAAAAATTGCTATCGGGAAATGCTTCTAAGAAGAAAGAAAAATGAACAAAACAGTAAAATAAAATAAAGAAAGATAAAGAAAAAGAAAAATTAAATTAAATGATAGTGATAATATAAAAATAAAGAAAAATTCAAAACTAAGAAATATATGGATACATTATGTTAAAAATAAAATATTTATACTAACCTATATTAGTTACTGCGATAATATAAACAGACATAAATAGATTACAGATTTCTCAAGCTCAGAGGCCATATGCCTAATTCTCGTTTAATAAATACTGAAAAAGGAGCCTCTTAAACATGACGGCTGACCCCGTGCGTTGTATGTTCGCAGCAAGAGAATTCTGCTGCGAGTTATATATATACGAACAAGGTAGGAACGTTAGCCCAATACTGTACTGTAGCGGAGAACTAAAATATCTACATGTCTGGCAAGAATCTTATACGATTGCAAAGATACCCAGGCTGATTGGTATAAATGAACCTATGAAGGAAGATAATTGCTTTATGCGCAAGATATGTTTAAGGGAACAGTTTAGAATTACATTCCTATATTTGGCTTATGTGATCAAAACATCGAAGTTCAAATACGAATCTTATGCAGTTATTAAATGCGATCTCAAATATTCGCTAACAGTTAGAATCTAGGGCAGTAAAGACTAAACTTCCATAAGTAAAAAAAAAGGTAATAACAGTGCTTTGAGGATTTTAATTTTCACACTTATAGAAAGAAAAAAATGTAATGAGAGCCAAAGGCGGCGGGTCCACTATACACTATTCCCAACACACTTTTTACATAATCACAGCAGCTCATTCGAGTGTTTAGTATTATTCCAAGAATCCTTTACACGCTCTAAGTGGGGTAGCGGGGTATTTCCGAGCACAATAGAAGAAAACTTTAAAGCATCCAAACCTCTTCGCTGTATTAGCATATAATTAGACTTTTTAGCATTCAATGTAAGGTCGTTTAATGCTGACCATTCATCTATCTGCTCAAGACCACTATGAATTTTGAGAATACAATCCTCAGACAAATCAACAGGACAGCTCATAAAGAACTGCACGTCAGCCGCATATAAATGTATAATAGCATTATGTATAACATCCAGTAATCCATTAATATAAAGGCTGAATAACAGCGGTCCTAGAATAGAGCCTTGGTGGTGGATTCCACATGTCAAATTTATTGCATTAGAAAGGCAATAATTAATTTTCACTTGCTGTCTTCGTCCAGACAAAAAGCTGTTAATAACTGAAAGTGCGGATGAGGTGATGCTAAAATTCAAAAAAAAAATTTGCTATAATTTACTGTGATTGAAACTATCAAAGGCCTTAGAAAAGACCCATAGTTCTAGAATTCCCATGTCATCCTTATCAAGCGCTATCGGTGGTAACTTTCAGTAAAACTGTTTCGCTGCTGTGTTTGCGAAGAAAGCCAGATTAACAAGCAGACAATAGCGAATGTTGCTCATTTAGATCATTTCGATCGAAATCACAACTTGGGGAATGTTTACGATGAATGCCCAAGCTTTTTAAATTCGACCAGAATTTTTTGAAGTGAGGCTTGAATCAAGCTTGTGTCCCAAATAATAACGCTTTGCAAAGCGTGCTTTACGGGTTACCATATTTCTAATAAGTTTATACTGTCGCTTGGCAAGCTAACTACTGGAGTATTTATACCTCTTATAAAGGAATTTACGCTCTGCTATAGGTGTATTAATTTCTTCCGTGAAACATGGAATTCTGTATGGAAAACTACTCCGTGAGGGAAGAGAAGCGTATTTATCATGCAGATATTGCATGATGGAATCGAACTTCCCTATTTGGTCATCCACATCAGTGAAATCATAAATTGCATTTCAGGGAAGAGTGGTACATTCCAGCGATATACCATTAATATCCATCCGATTATAATTACGATATAGAGTCGGTATTTCAACCCCCCTCTCTCCTATGATTTGTAACAAAAAACAAATCAAGTAATGATGGATTTTCCACACCGCAAAACGTAGGAAGCACATTTATTTGTTTCAAATACTGGATACTGGATCAGGTAAATGAGATTTTCAGGTATCGAGCTTTCTTGCAATAACTTCACATTAAAGTTACCACCAAAATTTCCTTTATTATATCGATGAATGATTCTATCTTCGAACTCAGTGGTATTATTTATAGAGAAGCAATTTGGAAGATAGTAAACTTCTACTAAAGCGCATTTATCAAAGCTAGATTGAAATTCAACGCATATGAATATAATAGATTACCACAGCACCACCAATGCGATTTTTCCTATCGTTACGATGTAGGGAATAACCTGGAGTGTCCACCAATCGAGACGGAATGCCCCGTGTAACCATGTTTCAGAAACCATTATAACATCAACACTTGACTTCACAAATATTACTCCCAACTCATCAAACTTTGAACAAATGCTATGTGCACATGTAACACACATTGAGTCCTGGCGCTCTGAAATAAAACACATTTCCCATGGTTTCCACTTGGTCCATATTATACAAATTTAAAGATTGAACATTATAACCAGAGTCAGCAGCATGCTCAATAGTCAATAAGAAAACAAGAGACATAATAATGCCGGAGAGTACACATGTATGATGGGCTGAGAAATCAAGGTAAGTACATAAAAGGTTCAAAACCAATCATGTAAAAAGCTCTTATTAGGATGACGAAAAATCTACTATACAAATAAAACCAGTAAATAGCAGCATAATCTAAGTGTACGGTTCGATTCATAAAGAAATAATTCAAAAAAATTAAGGAACTAGACCTAAATATAAGTAGGTGACAAAGAATGATTATGGTGACTTTGAGTTAGTTGTATTCAGGCCGATATCTTACGTATTAAACACCATCAGCTGTCGATACTCCTGGCATTGAAGAAGCGTCTACTAGTGTTTACAATTCTTTTATTGACGTAACACGCACAAGGTCACTATTACTTTACGAACGCAAACAAAACCATTTCGAGACATTATGCTATTCGATTTAAATACGCCATGATTTCTGCGAGTAAAGCTATCATGGGTGTAGACGTAAAACCAGAATTTAATTGATTTAGCTTTAATGACCCATGTGCTGACAACGATCTGTGAAATGAGGTCTTCTCACTTAGCGACGAGAACCGTACTCTTATGGAAGAATTGTTATTTGATCCCTTCACAGATGATGTATTGCTCTTGAGTCTAAAAGTATCGGTGTAAGGAGTCGCAGTATAATTTATGAGAGAAGCAGTACATTGGAAAATGTAACGGGTATTTTCATTTTGCTTTTTTGGTATACCAGTGATTACTACATTACTTAAACGTTGCAGCCGTTGGGCTCCTCGAGCTCCTTCCGAATAAGAGAAAGTAGCGGATCGTTTCATATTTTTAGATCGTTCACTTCTTTGCTGATTGGTGTCAACAGCGGGAGTATTACTCGATGATCGTCTGTGCCCACTCGTTGAAAGGTTTTTAATCTTGTTGTTTGTATTATAACCTTATAAATAAGGTTAATAAGTGTTTGTATTGCGCAATGAATATATGAATAATAGGTAGATGTATATAGCGCCACCAACAAAAAATCACTAGCGAACGGTCTAAGATCGCGGGTAAATAGCACACAAAACACTACCTTCACAAAATGAGCTTAGCCACTATCTTACGTCAATGCCAGAAATACAAATTTAACTAAAACTTAAGGAAGACCGGCAATCAATTGGAAAACTGCGAGCTCTGATACAATACGTCTACTCAGTAGCATAATCATCACAGGTTATGATCCAAGAAAGTGGAACCGAGAGTAGGACCTTGCTAACGAGTCTACCTTCTCAATCTCCCCGGGAATAAGACGAAGTTTATTGGAATAAAGAGAAAGAATTTTTATATGTCTAGTTAAGTAAATTCTTATGCAAATTTTCAAGGAGACAGATTTATAATTAGACCAATAAATTTGGGTATCACTCGCTTGCTGCAGCATCCCAAAATCTTTTAATTAAAATTCCAGAATACATTGATACAATATTGATGCCGGGAGTACTTGAATCCATACCCGTGGAATAATGAGCCAATATCTGTTATCCATTGCATCACCTGTTGCCTTAAACCTAAGTTGAATGTACTAAAGTCGGAGCATATAGAATAAAAGATATTGTCACGCGCCACAAAATGATACAAGCGACATCTGTTGGAAATGGAAACAACTTTAGGTTAGTGACAGCCTAGTAAACTTTGGGTTCAGAGAATGGAATATTCAGGAAGGTACTCACGATACTCACATCCAGGAAGGAGTCTTATTTCAGAGAGTGGAGTGAACGAAGTAAACTATTGGGATTGCGATAATTAGACGAACAGTACTCTAGCGATAACTAAAGAGTTGATTTGATAATTGCGTGTTAATTTGTGAGAGTAAACAGTAAAGTTAAATAAAGAAAGAACTTTTGAATTATATCCGAAGTATTGTGTTTTAAATAACGAACTAAGGTCACGCACGTAACAATATTTATGGTCAAAGCCCGCGTCAGATCTACATCATAATAATAAAAACAAAAGTTTAAAATTTGATTGTACAATTTCCAGTTCAATCAAGAGGCCTTCAACCTTATGCAACTATTATTCTGGTGAAATTTTCCCCCATCAATTTAATTCCCATAATGGTTCAGCAAGTACAATATTCAACAACAAAATGAAATCAAATACTCGTCCAATTAAATTCAATCTGGAAAAGTACTATCTGGCAAAGAGATTCCAAAAGATACAGAGCTGTAAATAGTAGAGCTGTTTACGGGTCTAACTACAAAAAACCGCCATAACAAGTGTAGAACAACAAAAATCAAGGCGTACTTACCAGCAACAATTATATGATAGAGGCAAGGTGTACTGTGTCCTATCAAGTTAGTCGCTATACAGGAAACCGTTCCGAAATGTGTAAACGATTCCACTCGATAACGATAAACATTATTTGGTGGCTGAGTTTTTTTCTTCTCACTAGTTGACCTGATGTCCTGCTTCTGTCGTAACGAATGCTTTCGATTCTTATTTAGATGCTGTTAATGCACAATATTGGAGTATACCATTTCAGAGTACGGTAAATTCTTTTCTACAAAGTTCAATTCAGTAGTGGTCTCCTGTTCGTCGTGTAAAGGCCATTCTTCGTTAGTGGATCTGCCGCCTGAATTTCCAGCTTCAGGATATATTTGTGGTAGTTCAACGACGGTTTCTAGTGAATTGTTAAAATACCATTTGTATGTTAAATTGGATGTGGGATTGGAGTCGACTTCACAAGATATGTTCACTGTTTGCTTGAAAGCTGCTCGTATTATTGTTGATTCTGCCATACAAATGGGGGGGTCTGGAACGAAAACAAAATGTAAAATGAAACAGTATATTGGAATTCTGTCTAGCGTATAAGTATGAAAATTTAGACGTGGAAGATGTGCTTTCAAAAAGAGAGCAATAGCCGTCTGAATAGTCCCCATTCTTGTACACAACGGTTTTATAAGTCCCATGATGACATTTTAATCAGGGAAGCTACTTACAATGCTATCTAATGCACTGAATTATTTGACTCCATCAAAAAGAACATACCTCTAAGAAATGCATCCTACTTCTAAGATCGAATAAATCTGCGCTCTCATCCTTCTCAAATAAGCGAAAGTTCATATGCATACATATAGTTAAAAATACACTCTCTTTGCATGAAAAGGATTCCACTAGGAAGCAAAATTTAATGTAATCCTTTGGAACCATCTCCACTTATTGCTCTGCTTCTCTCTTACACAATACTCCAACATTAAAAAAACCGCAAGAAGTACTTACATTTAACGTCCAGGTACACCTCATTACTAGCAACTGTTCCTTGTACGTTGCCAGCACGGCACAGGTACTGGCCATGGGTAATCTTGGAGATGCCCTGCAGGACGAGTGTTTGATTCGATATAATTATGCCACGCGATGAATGAAGTTGTTTATCCTGTAAATGGAATTTTTTAATAGCAATTTCGTTTCAAATAGTGCTAGTTACTTAAGTGTAGTGCAGGCAGCTATACTTGGAGCAGGATCGTGTTAGGTTCTATGTAGGTGTTATGTTCTGGATTTTGTAGTTTTAGTTGAAAGGATTCATGTAAAATATTTATATTTGTTATAAGTCAAGTACATATGGGGATATGGACATAAATACATATGCCATCCCATTGCAAAAAGTGTCCATTATATAGCTAAAGTTACAATATAAACATGATGCTCTTTCATGCAACTAGAAGTACGTGCTTTAAAGAATGTAAATTATTTATGGAAGTTATGTAGGAGGCGGAACATCTCAGAGAAGTTTTTCATCTTAAGTGCAGGATTTTATAAAGAGACGCAACATTTTGTATACAGAAGTACATATACAATGTGTATTTTCGAAACTTGATCAAACGAAATTTGCGGATACTGACACCTACACAAACAAAAAATTTTATGGCGGGGGGGTCCACATCAACCGTTTGGGATTTATAAGGTGATTAAGAAAAAAAGCTAGTTTTTCACAAAACACCCTGTATCTTAAAAACTACATGTCGTACGGTCACAGTTAAGAGTTTATTGTATGCAGAACTTCATTGTCTTTTCAACGACTACTCAACCAGCCCCGCACCCCTTTCCACTTAATTATGGTTGACTAAACTAAAAATTTCGGATTTTCTTACCAGGTTTTTTTTAATTTAACCTCTATTATTTTTGCAAAAAGGTCATTAACATAACTTTTTTTTATAAAAAGTGTAAACTGTAGACTATCCTCTTTAATTTGACCTATTACATCCTATGTACTGCAGCCGTTAAGGAGTTATTAGCTCACAATCTATTCAGGTAACACCAAAATTGGACGATATTTTTTTTAAATTTTCAGTCAGTAAAGGAACAAATTTAGGTTTGAGAATAGCTTTCAGAATAGGTCTTGAGCTGATAACTCTTAAAGGGCTTCACTTAGCACAACGGGCGTAATAGGTCAAATTAAAGAGGAAAGTCTACAGTTTACACTTTTTATAAAGAAAAGTTATGTTAATGACCTTTTTGCAACCATAATAGAGGTCAAATAAAAAAAAGGTAAAAAAACCCGAAATTTTTATTTTAGACTACCAACTCCTTAAATGAGTGTGGTACGGAGCTGGTTGAGGAGTCGATGGAAAGGCCATGAAGCTCTGCATACACTGAGTCTTTAATTGTGACCGTACCCTTTGTACTTTTTAAGATACATGGCGTGGTGAAAATCTAGCTTTTTTCCTTAATCACCCTGTAACTCCCAAACGGTTGATGTGGACCCCCTGCCATGCAATTTTTTGTTTGACTAGATGATAGTATTCACCTAGCCAAACCAAAATATATGTGGCAGGGGGGGGGGGCATATCAACTGTTTAGGAGTTACAGAGTGATTAAGCAAAAAAGCTACTCTTTCACAAATCACTCTGTATCTTAAAACATTTTTTTTTTACAAAAACTGTAAACTGTAGACTCTCTTCTTTAAGTAGGCCTAGTACATCCTATGTGCTAACTGTACCCGTTAAACAGGTATTTGCTCATAACCAATTCAGGTCATTTCGAAATTAACCGTTAGTTTTCAGTCACTGAGGGAACAAATTATCTTTGAAAATAGGTTTCAGCATAGCTTTGAAAATATAGCTAAGACCTAATAACCCTTTAAGGGCTACAGATAGTAATAGGTTATATGAAAGAGGAGAGTCTACTGTTTACAGTTTTTGTAAAAAAAACTTATGTTAACTACCTATTTATAAAAACAAATGGTAAGAAGATCCGAAATTTTTAATTTGGATAACCATAATTCTTGATGAGAGAGGTTACGGGGCAGTCTTTGGAAAGGCCTTGAAGTTCTGCATACAATGAGCTGTAACCTGTGATTTTTATGATACAGGATAATTTGTGAAAAACTAGTTTTTTTTTCTTAATCACTCTATAACTCCTAAACTGTTGATATGCCCCCTCCCCCTCATGCCTTACAATTTTTGGTTTGACTAGGTGAGTACTATCACCTCCTGCTCTATTGACCTCCTAGGCGCAAACACCGTGTATATGTCATATACATATACTTGTTTGTATGTGAAGAAAATTATTCTATGGTTATATGTATCTACATTATATTCTAGTAAGGAGGTATTTTGTATTTTTATTGAACATCTTACATGTACAGGGTATCTGAAAAAGAAATTTAATTATTTAATATGCTGACCGTCCGGATAACCAAAAAAAAACCTTCCAGGAATCGGAGGTAGGGTAAAAGTTTTTATTTTGTATTTTAGGAAGGAAACATCCTGTATCATCTGAATTTTATGCCCTATGATGATAATTCAACATTTCTTACAAGGATAGTTGGTCATTTCTGTGATGCTTCTCTACAGTTTCGACCTCTTTCTGTACCAATCAAGTCGAAATTTAAGATCTCTTCCTCATCTTATTTCATTTAACTACAATTCTGTTTTTTCTTCCATCTTTTCTTAAAAAAGACATCATCAACGTAAGTTTTCTTTCTGAATTCTAGAATTTCTACCATACTGAGTCTCTACCTAAAATGAACCCATTTTTGCATTTCTGTACTTGTAGAAATTGCATGGAATTTTTCGCTGAATTTAAAGAAGTTGGGGGTACCTATGTATAGGGAAATGAAAGCAACATTGCAATTTGGGTACGTAGTGTATGGGTAATTTAAATCTAAGGCTTCCTGTTCTTTAAAATCTTTTTAAAAAATTGGAGAGGTATGAAGAAATAAAAATAGGTCGAAATTATCTAATTCAGCGAAATTGTGATTTTGTTGAATAATTGTTTCAAGACGAATATTGTTTGGGCGGAAACTGCTGGAAATAATAAATATTTAGGTATATCAGTTGGTAATCTGAAAAACATAAAAATCCAAGTTAATTGGACAATTTTCATTTTTCTTGTATCTTACTACGTGTATGCGTCACGTTCCACTGAAGAAAAACAAAAGTACCGAAGTACCAAGTTGTCGCTTTGAAATCTGACAGTCAGGGTCTAATTGGCCGAACCTCACGAACATATAAAGCGGCATTTTGGTTACACTCATGTACACATATTTTATACACAATGCCTACCCCATTAGTTTCCTGCTCGGAGGATCTCTAGTAGAAATTTCTCACAGTTTTACCTTGGCTCTTGTCCTGCAAGGGGCTGTTATTATGTAAACCAATACTAATTTGACTGAAAAGCATCAAGGTGTTTGCAATTCATGAAGAAACATATTGAATATTAAGTCCCGATTAGCCTCCTGATGAGCATTCATTAAATCTCTTCGAAGGGCTCATTGTATATCATGAAACTGCTCCATATATACTAAACCAGCAATAAATAAATATTTATTCTTATCATCACCCTGTCAGATGACATTTCTACTAGGAAAATTAAAATTGATATTTGTGATTTATTTATTTCAATTTTTAAAATATCTATTTTAAATTAATTTTTTGAATTGTTTTTCCGCTGAAAACTGTCGCCCTTATACTGAACAAGAAGTTATGTCCATATCCTTACGCCTCAGCGTTGAATTCGGAAAAATATATGAAATCAGATTCTCATTTATGAACTCATCATGACTCTTTGATATACTCATTAATAAGCTCATCGTGACTCTCATTGACATGCGCATTAATAAGCTCATTGTGCCATTCATTGATATGTTCAATAAAACGCTCATCTTGACACTTATTATATACTCATCGAAGTGCTCATGTAATATTATAAAATGCACAAAAGAGAAGCAAATTATATATTTCTAAATAAGTGACAGAGATGCAGTATCTCATGCACACTATCTGTAAATAAGTAAATATATGATTTTTTCTCGATTTTGATTCAAACGCTCTTCATGATAAGTCTACCACGGATGAAGCCCACTAGTATACTGGAGACAGACTTGAGGCCTCGATATTGTGAATGTTATTATGTCATATTGAAAAGTAGATTTTCAGAGACACACTTCCGGTTTAAGATACTGAGGAATTAAGGCGGAATTACAATGGACGCAAAGGAACGCAACTGAACGGAGAGAAATGTCAAACCGGTTTTCTTTGTATGCTTTTCAAATGGAGTTGCGCACAGTGGACGGACGAAAACGCAGTCGTATGCAGCAAGTTTAATAAAATCTGAAATTGACGTAACTGAACGGATAAACATAACTTCAAATTAGCTTTGGGATTGTTTATTTTGTTCCGTCAAGTGAAACTGTGCTGCGGTAAGTGTGTAATAAGCAGAGAGGAAATGGAATGAAAAGAGTTTTTTGATTTTATCCATATTTGTTTATAAATTTTGGGTCAAACGACACTGTCACTTTCAACTAATCATGCGTCCATTGTAAGCAGCTATCCTCGACGTCCGTTTTACTGCGTAAACTTGACATTTCTCTCCGTTCAGTTGCGTTCCGTTGCGTCCATTGTAATTCCGCCTTTAATTAGAGAAATGTCATTTGATTTGTCATATGATTTGAGAAAGTTTAGCGTTCGTACAAAATGCGAGCAAATATTGTGAGATTACTTGTCTATGTCGAAGATAAAACCAAAGTATATCACTTCAACTTGATATGTGTGAAATATTAAATGTCAGAAAACATTGGAATATATAATTCTACTCTAAACGGTTCGTATATTAAATGATATATTGTTTATAACTAAAGTAATTTTGACATAAAGTCTGTATAGCACGAAATTGTTCGCAGTTTTAATATTGAGTTTCAATGTTTTATATACTGAGTGTATATCGAGCTGTTTTCTACTATAAAAAGATACACCTGTTTAGTACAAACTATAATATTGAACCCCAAATCTGACTCCAGTATTAAGTGGCAAGATGGCGGTCACTCACTTCTGGCGTGTAGTTTTCTTTTCGTATTAACATTTTGAGAGCTTAATTTTTATAATTTATAAGTTAAGTTTTATTTTTCTTCATGTTGGTATGTAAAGGCTAAAGCGGCTTGCTGTGCCACTTCTTATTGACCGCGCGCGCTTGATCATTGCTTTAAAAATGATCAAATGAAAAAAGGGTTTATTGGAAAATTCTTTATTATAAAATGGAGCCTAAGTTAATACGCAAACTACGAATTTTATACTTAGACACAGCACAACGTTTTTAAGAGTAAGTAAGAGCAACCTTATCCAAATGAATGATCATGAGCTAAAACGAAGACAAGTTTCGAACTCAGCGCCATGAGACGAAGGCCAGCGACATACATACTTTGCGAAAATAATCCCAAGTTAAATATCTTGACATCATATTATTATAATTATACCTAGATTCAGATATAGAGGATCCATGTGAATGCAGACGATAACCGAATTTGGTACTGTTCCTTAAATTATGTAGATAAACATTTTTTTTGTTTGAAACGTTGTACTGACCGTTTCATACCCGGAAAATTTTAAGCGTCATGCTCTGACAATAGCAAGGATTTTCAAGCTTCGGATGCACCCTAAAATAGTTCTTTACATATGAATGACAGCAAATAGTTCTTTACATATGAATGACAGCCATATACATCGTTTATTTGCATTCAACTTCTTCGGCCCACGGATAAGCAGATCTGCCAATGAAATCGCCGTTACAATTGGTCTCATATCCTATTTTTAGATTAAACTTTTAAGGCAAACGATAGTAGTCCTCATTCCGATATTGTCAAACTTTTCAATCTGGTACGCAGGCGCTCGGCACTAATCCTCTTTCAAAACATAATGAAGCTAGACCTGATTTCATTGCTTGTGATTATATCAACACTATTCCTTTATTTTTGATGTTCATTTTCTAACAGATTATGAGAGGCTTTCCTTACCTAAGTAAAGCTGTTTTCTTCCATTATGCGATGATAGCACTAAGTCCTATAAGCGTTAATTTTGCAGGTTCCTTTTTTCTGAGAGCCTTTCAAAACTTTCATATTTGGTATGTGAATTTTCTATTAAATTGTCCAAACACTGTCCTGTTTCGAAAAACGAAAATATTATTATTCATTTAGTATACTTCTGGATGGCGTTCAAAAGAAGTTGTTAGAATATTGCTTGACTCCTAAAACCTTTACCCCATACAATTTTTAAGTAACGTAAAATATTAAAAGCCATTCATCCATTAAGATATTTACGATTTCAATTGACTCCTGCAACTTGCAACTTTCACTATTTATCTATAAAGTAGTGTCAAGGTACACTATTTACGTTATCGCTATTGTAATTTCCACAACCATCCATACAATATGTCTTCGAGAGGCATAAAGTATAACTTAACATGGAACTTAAACAGGCATAAGATCCCTATGCCATATGTCATCATCAGCGACGTCATCATCATCATTGTCTGCACATATATTCAACAGATTGGGAAGGATCAGCAATGCACTGTAAAAGACCTTCGAACAGATAATAATTTTGCGCTGACTGAGCTCTGTTTGGAGGACTCCCCTTTTGTCTCTCATCCGGAAAATTATCTACATTCTGTTTGTCTATGCCCCCAAGTGCCAATGGAATTGGGTATTAACCTTCAAAATAAACACGAACCGGGTCTACAAAAAGACGGATTTGATTTATGCAAAGGAGGATCATCAACAAACTTCTTGGAGCAGAGGGTGTATGATAAAACAGGATTAAGGCTGGTATGGGATGAACGAGAGTTTCGTCTCTTCGGGACTCTTGTAAGATAGTTGGAGAAGTGTTAAGAGAGATAAAAAAAAGTAATAAACACGTTCAAAAAGAGGTACATACATTATGATACCACTCGACTTTTTTTGTCGCAGGATTCGCTTTTATGTCGCACTCCAAGTAGACGTCAGACCCTATCATCAAATTATTTGGATCGAGTGGTACACCCAGATTAAGTGAAACTATCGGTGCATCTGTGGATAAAAGAACTCTAGTATTCCTTGTTGCTTTTAAAACATAAAAGAAATGAGGAAATAAACAGAAAAACCAATAATCCCTGTGGCAAAATTCATACGTTTCACATCAAGTGTCCTGGAATCCTTCAGAAATAGCCCGGTGCTGCCAGCCGACAGTGAATCAGCTGTCACCGAGCAAATTACTTGTTTGCTATTATCCTCGGGCACAGGAACAAACACCAATTCCGATATAGTTATATTCCCGTCTGATGAGGTCTGAAACAGGAGAAGATTTATATCACAAAACAGTCAGTCAGGGATAGCTGAGAATATATGCGGTTACTTTAAAACTTACCGTTTGTGTGCCGCCCCTCATCATTAGTCCACCCTTGTTCCAGATTATCTGAGGTGGGGGTCGTGCACCAGCTGAGCTGCATGTAATTCTAGTACGTACGCCCGCAACCAAGGGGTGATTTAATCCTTGCAATCTGACGTATAATGGTGGCACTATAATGCGTAAAGATACTAAATAATGGAGATACACTAGCAAAAAAAGGTTGGAGGAAAGTTTATGATTAAAAGAAGGGAGAGTTGGGACATAATGGACTAAACGACGACCAGATAGCTGACAAAACAGTAGATTAAATTTTAGTTACAAATTGTATTCTTTGCATGTTCTACTTGCGGACACAGTAGGGTGAAGCAATGAATTTAGCGCTGGCGGTTTCTTTGTGGCTGGTTGACCTATTTGCAAATGTTGTTTTTTTTTAAGTCAGAGGATAATTGAATGGTGATAATTAGGGATGGGTGGTTCGCTAAAAGGGGTCGTTACCAAATCGAAGTTTTTACAGGTCATTAATTTCCCTGATTGAGTTTAATGACTAAAAAATGAAAATTTGTGTATTTAATGTTTTTCTTCCGGCACAATCGAGTTTTTTGTTTGTTTTTTTATTGTCGGAAACCAAGCGATAGACCAATAAAGAAGAATGTAATGAAAGAGTAAGTGTTAAAAGAGTTTTGGTTAAATTTAAAATTACGTTTTATTTTCTAATAAACATGTAAAATAAAGTCATTATTATTATACTAATAATACTACTAATACTTTTGGTGTCGTACTAAAGATTACAACTTCTTATGTTAGTACTACTCAAGGAAATATGTAGCAAAAGTAACAAAATAAAATATAATAAAATAAAATAAAAATATAGAAAACAAAAATTCTTAAATATACTAAACTACTAAAATATCTGTATTAAGATTTAAGAAATACTACAACTTTTCTAAAATATGAAGGCCATTTCCAAACTATAAGTCCTCTAATAACTTGGAAATTCCCTGATCGACCCAATGCGCTGAACATTACTTGGAAGAAAGTTCCAATTGCGAATAGTATGGACAAAGTAAGAACGCTCATCATATCGAGAGGCACACCTCGGAACAAGAAGTTGAAGATTTCTGGCCGACTGCAGGAAGTGCAGTTTCTCATGCAGATACATTGGGGTTTTTCCTATAATTAGCTTATGTAAGCATATTAGTCTACAATGATCAAGATAAGTCTCAAACGAAGTTCCAAGTAGTGGTGTTGCGTATTCAAATACATGAGCGTACCGCGGAAACTTGTAAATGTAGCGCACCATATCATTAAAAGCCACTACCAGTTTTCTTCCACATACAGAATCAAGCCCACTGTAAACGAGACTACCATAGGTAAAATGAGGTATAACTAGCGTTAAGGCTAATTTTTTACGAAGGCATGTTGGTAGACAGCTAGAGCTAATCCACAGCTGGCGCAGACTGCCATATATTTTCCCCAACATTTGAGTGGTATAGTTACAGCAGCTGAACTTTGAGTTAAATTAAATGCCTATGTTCTTAATGGAATCAACATATTCTAATTTCATATTGCTGAGCATCACCGGTGGGATGGCAGATTTTTCGATAACTCCTCTATACAGCTAAGCAATTTGATTTTGATTGGTCGAGTAACAAATTATTGTCTAGTGACCAATTGGGTATTCGCTGCAGATCCTCATTAATACGACACACACAATTTTCCATTAGTCCTATTAGTCCTAGATTTATAGATGAATTCTTTGCAATCTGCGGAAGCTCATTTATATATAGGCTGAATAAGAGTGGACCAAGGACTGATCCTTGAGGAACGCCAGAATGAAGGAAAGATGGAGTAGAACGAGAACCTTGTACCACTACAATCTGGCAGCGATTTGATAGAAAGTTGCCAATTAATTTTATAACTGATGATGAAAAATGAAAACTATTGGATAGTTTAAGAAGCAAATTAGAATGATCAACAGAATCAATTACCTTAGAGAAGTCGAGTAAAACTATAATTGATAGGTGGTCATTGTCGAGAGCCTAGTGAGTATCTGTTACTACTTTCAGTAGTGCTGTCTCACAACTATGCTTTGACCGAAAACCTGATTGCCACAGCGATAACATGTTGTTAGCCTCAATATGACCCATAACTTGCCTATACATAATTTTCTCCAACACCTTAGCAAAGAAATATTATTACCAGAAAGACTCACGAAAGTAGACTTTTATTTAAACATCTCATTCCGTTAAGATTATATGAAAGTATTAAGATATTCCCAAGACATCCATGTCTATTAGCAAACACAATCTATTTAATAAGCTAAATAATGTTAAGTATGTTAAAGAGGATTTGAGCAGCATATGCTTTATCTGTTACAAGTAATATGTTAAGGTTAAGGTAAGAGAAGAGTAGGAGAGACTAGGCAAATGGGCCCCTGCAGACACCGTGACCAGATTTTATATGTTGCGTCCTCCCCTAAGGCGGTTAGGCTAAATCCAGCTTCTTCATGAGGTCGATTATTGTATTAGGGATTAGCTTGAGAGCCTTAATTGATAATTGCTTCCCCAGTGATTTGAAACCTTAAAGCTGCAAGGGCGCGGCACTCGTATATGATATGATTTGAGGTTTTGTATTTATTTGCGAGTAGTCGACACAGTTCCTGGCGCGGAATCAAGGGGGGGGGGGGGTCATGACCACCCCAAAAGATCAAAGAATTACTAAAAAATATTCAAATAATTGAGTTATTAGAAAAAAATTTATATAATTCAACTTCAAAAATTATAAAAAAAATGTATTCCAAAATTGCAAAACAAACAAAAAATAAAATTAATTCAATGAACATTATTGTATGTATATATGTGTACAGGTTTTCTCGGAATTTTAATTGGCGTGATCCAGTGTCCAGACTGTCAGATGATTGTAATCGAGAGTTCTACGAATGTGGGAAGTTACTTTCAATAAAGCAACATTACAGCTGTGTCCAGCTCTGAATTCTGACTAAAACGGTGTGAGCAATTGATTTGATTCCAAGTAAATTAAGAACTCTTCGTGCATAAGTTTCTCGGTCGAAAATAACTTGAGGCATTAAGAGATGAGACTTTAGCAAGGGGCGGCACAATCGTGCTTGTCCATATTATAGGAAATCTAGAGGATGTTCAACTCATATTAAAAATATTGAGGGTGGGATAAGCGAGCCAAGGCAAAATAATTTTTATAAAACGTGACGATATTTGATCGCGTCCGACTGCCTCAGACTTAACAGCATTAATGGCGTTAACAACTTCGACAGCATCAACACAGCTAAAGCTTAAAGCACCTTCATATGTTCAAGAATCTGCCACCCCAGAAGTAGTGGGAGTAACGTTTGAATTAGCATGAGTAGTGAAGTACTTATTAGGAGAACTATCGCACACTGGGGCACCATCCAGAATACGTCAGCAGTTGTCAAGTTTTTCCCCACTGTTTGCGGTAGTTTAGAATCAAGTTACCGATGCTTAGCGGCTCGAATTTTATTATTAGTAAAATTTCTAATATCTTTGTAAGCATCACGATTAATTCCGGTCCTCATAAAAAACTTCTGTTTAAAAAATTGCGTTCAACAATCAATCCCTTAATTTCCGCAGACAACCATGGACAATAGGGTGGAGCGAAAATTGCTAAACAAATTTGTTTTCCAGTAATCACTTGGCCTATATATGGAATAGTTGACTCTTTTAGAAGTGAATTACTATACAAAAAATTGGTTTACTGAGACTTCATCTTCGGCTGCCAATTTGACATATAAATTTAAAAAAAAAAGTGAAATACTTTTACGCAGCTCTTCGCTTAATTTCATAATAATTATCCAGAAAACTTGCTTCCTGAATGAAAATAACCCAGAAATCATCCCATGGAGGTGGCTGCAAGTCGAGTTGACCACACATCCACCCTTTTAATCATTATCTTTATATTCAGTTGTCTTTAAAAACTTGGTGATACTGATCTCTTGTCTCGAATTTTGGTAGGGATATTCTGGAGGTATTTCTAGTCCTAATAAATCCATCTCTTGCTTCATAGCCACATACTGCCGCTGATGCTTCTGTAACTAATTTTATACAGCGCTCCACGGCTTGGGAATGACACAGAAATTTTAAAATATCAATTTCATTAGGAACGTTATAGATCATTTCCTGGAAATCACTGTTCAACATTTTTACTCTCAGATGCGGCTCTGTAAGTGTTATTGACTGCCAGTTAACTAGTTCAAAGTAGTCATCTGCATTAAAATTAAAATGGGGAATATCAAATTGACGAACTTGGTTTTCACTATGTTTTGCTTGTCTGCATTTTAATATCCTCGGAAGACCTACTTCTCTAATATGCTTCCTTTCGTCAGCTTGCATTGTGAATAACAAATTTTCAGGGTGACCGTAGTAACCATTTCTTTGCAGTACTTGATCTGCTACCTTCTTAGGCTCTTCAGGCGAAAATCTACTTTTTTTATAATGCCAACCTAATGACCTTAAGTGCAAATCAGGTGGGTGCGCAGACTTTCATAATATATTCTGTAATTATATTTAAATTGTATGAAGGATTTTCGGTAGAAAAATACAATCTCAAGATTCTGTTGGCAGTTGTTAACCATCTTGAGTATGCCATTTTGCCTGGTTCTCGTTGTGTTAGACTTGGCGAAATTGTTGGGTAAGACCCATATCACGAAAATTAACATCTATTTTTTTTTAACTTCACAACCTGTTGTTTTTCGCAGTTTTCTAATTTTTTTCCAATTTCCAATTTGGTCCAGTAGTTTTTCCATCTAAATACTGCAATAGATAGCAGTACATTAGCGTGCACTAAACACACAAACTACTGCAGAGGACGTGCAAAGAATTTTCAAGTTGCCGTATTGTTCCACTTTTATAACCTGTATTTGCCACTGTCCCGTCGCATCCAATTGCTTGCACCTCGGAAATATCTATGTTTTTTTCCAGAAATTCCAATAAGCTTCTTTTAATATTTTTAGCACTTACAGATGACGGAGTTATGGGACCGAGATAAACCGAACCCGATTCTGAAACTAATACTATATATTCTTCTGTGATTATCTTTCTTGAAAGAGTATCTCCTTCCCTTACTTGAATCAAAGTTTTATCATTCCTTCCATCAAAATATATTCCACAGACACAGGTTATTTCTTCTTCATGCTTCTTTTTTAAATTCTTACGAGTCTTAACTTTTTCTCTCCTAATTTTACTCCGGTCTATTATTTTGGATGATTTTTCCGCTGTTATTATTTCCATGTTTTTTTTTTGGCAGCATTAACAAGAATTGCAGATCTGTCTGAGCCTCCTGTTCGATCACAAGCCTGTGCTAAAGAGGGGAGTTTTAGAAGTAGAAGGCGCGTTTAAGATTTTAACATTTTTTGGAACTTTAAAGTCGATGCGCGTTGGACGAAACACTGAGGCTCCTGCGGTTCCTGGGGCAATCTTTCCAGGAATTCGATGTTACTTGACAAATGTCATCGTCCTCTTTGGATTTATGCTTCGTTCTCTGGTCAGCATTCTTTTTACGCTCTAATCTTTTTTCAAGGATTTTATTTGTCTTTATACCAATAACCATTTTCCATAAAGTTCTCTGGTTTGTTAAAAAGCTAATTTCATTTATAGCTACTTTAATTTTACAAGAACACTTCAAAAACGAATAGTTTTGTGACATATTTAACTTGTCATCCTTTTTTTTATAGGCTTTTTAATATAATGATATTTCTTGTGATACTCTTTTATATTGTGTAAAATTTGTTGGTCATATAATACAGAAATTGAACTGTTTTCCAAACTCGGCTCTTGTCTATTTAAATTTAAAAGTTCTTGTCTTAAAAACATATAATATCTAATAATGTCGGCTTAGGTTGGAAGCATATTGTCTTTAAACGTTTTTGGATCACCAAACATCGGACTGAACGAGTCTAAACGCGTTTGAGGCTTTTTTTCTTATAGATATAATATAACAATAAACTTATTCTGCTACTGCTAAATTGAAGCACCTTACCCTGCAACTAGCCCATCCGCTTGTTGCCAAGGAATGGCTCTAGATGATTATTTCCGAAGAATATGGTTAATTTGTATTAAAATTAAAATAGTAAGAGCTCGAATCGGCCTAAACATTATGTGCATTTACTTAAAAAACTATGCAAGTTTTTTGGCTATTTATAGTACAACGCTAAAAAAACAAGGTCGTTTTGGCAGCCAAAGGACAAATACGATTAAAATGAGATTTTGCACAATAATTACATTTAACCAAAGGCAACTATTCCGCATATAGGCTACATGAAATTCAAAAATGTTGTTTTTCGCTCCACCCTAATGGACAACTCTTCTGACTCGGAATACATGATCTAAGGAGCACATATTTATTAAAGAGGTAGGATATATTTGAGCTTAACAAGGCAATTTGATTATCTACAAAGGGATAATAGCTAACGGATATCCAACCAATAGTTGCACATTCTATAACCAGTGCAGGCATATTAATGCTATTGAAATCTCTTAATGTGAAAGAATTCAATGGCTGGATTGGATTGTCGGAAAAATTATAAGTTAAAACGAGAAAGTCATGGTCGAAGGAGAACTTAATTGATTCTGCAGCAGCACCGCATCCGTGTCGGAAGTAGCAAACAAGTTTAACAGAGATGGATTTCCTGTGTTACAGTATGCTGGGAGTTCAATAATAGCATTGTGGTGTAGAGACTGTAGAAGAAATATGAATATACTGTGGCCGTGGTCTAGAGAATTCACTTGAACAGCTGTTCAATAGAAATAGATTACCTGTCAGAGTAGGCCAAATTAGAAAAAAAAATGAATCCGAATTTTGAAAGAAAGAATTGCATGTAGAATTTAAGAAAATTGAGCATTTTCTGAAGGAAAAATGTTTACATCTTTCAATAACCAAGCACGTGGTTTTTTACACACTGTTGAATAAGGGAGTGGCTCACTGGCGAATAAGGGTGTATTGAACAGCTGCTCAAAAGATTGGTTTATTATTATATGCTCGCCAGCCGTGGTGTGATGAAATCGAATCAATCTGCGTCTGCCTACAGATACGGACTCCGGCCGCACATGCTCTATTGCAACTATTACACAGCTGAGAGTTATTGAGCGTGACATGGTAAGGTTACATTTTAATCAAAACTATCTTATTATTTTGCTAAGTAAGGTATATAGTAAGTGTAGCCTTTGGGAAGGTAAGTAACAAAGCTTTAAATTACTAGAAGACTATTTTCCTATATGGATAATAATTTAGGCTCTCAATATATAAAAATAATGTCCCACAGTGTTCGTACAAGCTATTCTCCGAAACCGTCCAACCGATTTCAATCAAATTTTGCGAATGTGTTTCATTAGCTCCAGCTTCAAAGATAGGATTATTTTGCATACAATAGATGGCGCTGTTCAATTCAATATGTTTATTGCTGGACGAAAACTAATCTTTTAAAGTATCTACATAAAAAAAAATCACATGAGCTGTTGTCGAGATCTAGAAAACTCCCTGAGAACACGTCCACGTGAAAGGGTGAAATTTTATACACGAAGTTTCCATACAAATTGCAAATATAAGTTCAAAAATGGACTAAATCAAGCAACTCCTTCGTAGGGTTGTCATATAAATATTACATTTTCTAGTATTTATTTGGACACTGCCTTACAACAAGTATACGTAGTGAGCTGGAATTTAGTACGTGATGCTATCATAGCAATAGTAAATAAAATTTAAAAAATGGACTAAATCTGGCGACCCCTTCTTGTGTTGAAATCTCCTGAGAACGCGTTGCCGCCGAGAGCTCAAATTTCATACAAGGCATTTAAAAAACATGTAAATGGAAGTTCAAAATTGGGAGTAATCGGGAAACTTCTTCGTAGGGTTGCCATACGAAAAATCTGGCACCACGTACTATAGCAAAGGCAAATATAATTGCAAAAATGGACTAAATCGGGTTATCTTTTCTTGGTTTTGTCTTTCACTATATACTTGGTAGCTGCTGAGACGGCGTGGAAGTGGAGGTCTCGTATTTTGTAGACGGTGTTTTCATAAAAATTGCCAATACAATTCGAAAATCGGAACAATCGAGCAACGCCTTCCTGGGTTGTCATACAAAAATTTCGCGTTTTACTATATATATTAGGGCACTACCTGTGAACGCGTACAGTACGGAATCGCGCGATCGAGTCAGATAATATCTTAGATATTATGCATCTCTAATCACGCGCCCCCCCTTCTAGTTATCTATAGTACCGGCGGGAAACGCCGACGGGTACCCCATAGTAGCTTATATAAAATCAAAGTTATCATTTTTCCATGTGAATCGATATAGAATATTTTAGAGAACGGACTCGCAAACACACATGGATTTCCGTTTCATGACTTGGGAAATATTCTCGAGGGTTTTGCATATGCCAATACCTACCTACATATGCATATACTTTTAATAAAGGTAGACTCATATGCATACATTGATTAGAAAACTGTCTTTTTTCTGGCATGTAAGCATCTATCTACGCCAAGAGGGCTCAATAGCACGGGCAATGAACTCAGTTAAGAAAATAACTCACTAGCCTATAGGGAAAAAGAACAGCTGAGTGGAAAACAGCTCTTTTTACATAAAGATAAAAACAGGCGATTTTTCGCAATTAACTAAAAGAACTCCCAACCCAGCCTTTTGCATGGGAATTTTTAATTAATAAAGTGACAAGTCGGGAATGGAGTGAACAAATTCACCATGAAATTATCTCGTGTCGCAATAGTTTTGATCTTACTAAACCCACGATGCTCGATTGGAAGTGCAACAATGGCGTCCTATAATTAATTAATGGCACGCTTTGTTCCTACTATTTACGAATAAGGAGTGCTATACTCCAATTGTAAACGTACATAGCCGTCACCATCTCGGAAAAGATTTTAAACGAATATAGTGAGGAAATGGCATAATGATTGGGCCATCCCACAAAAGTATTCTTGATGCAGTATGTATACCGGTTTTCTAAGGAAGAGATGAGAAGAAGCATAGAGATATCTCTATACTTTGGATATGTATCTCTTTGCTTCTTCTCACCTCTTCCCAAGAAAACCTGTTTGCATACTGCATCAGGAATACGCATGTGGGATGGCCCAATAACTGAACTGGTGAACACTAATATCAGCACTTCTAGTGTTCTGTGTAGTATTCATTGATCTGAAAGCAATTTTTCATATAACAAAGGCCTTTTCATCGCAGGGATACCGGAGATTGTTTTCGCACCAATTTAGGATGCATAGTGGGACACCGGGAGAACAAAATGCTTTTAAGTGCAGCCGTATAAAAACGAAAAGTACTTCAGAATAATGTAAAAGATGTTATCAGGTTCATGTTTTTTTGAGATTTTGTTTTGTTTTTCTTTTTGTTGCAGTTGATATTGATATTAGTAAGAATAGCTTGCGAATGGTGAAATATATGGAAATATTGGAAAAAAATGTCCGCTACCATTGTAAATTTATATTAAGATACCGTCGCAATGTGCCTTGAATTTAAAATATATTTTAAAAAAACTTTTAAATAGATAACTTTTGTAAATAAAGTGCACTAAAAAGTAAAAAATTATTGTTTTCTTTCTCAGTGATATACACAAGAAAAGTTTAACTGCACAATAAGAAATACTACAACTCAGCTTAATTCTTAAAAGTTGGGTATCCATAGCTATAATCGCAATTGTCTAAATTGTCTCATGCCCAAACTTTTACGATTTAATCTGCGTTCTAGCATTCTACTCTCGAATCACGAAGCTCTACTCTCGCAACTCGACTCTCGACTCTGGACTTTCCTATCTCGAGTCTCGACTTTCCACCTTCGAATTACGAATCTCGATTCTCGAACCTCGAACCCTCGAAAACGGACCCTCCAATATCACTCTCAAATATCCGCCCTCAAATATCGACTCTCGAATCTCGAAACTCGACTCTCGCCCAACAAACAATTTGCGACCTTGCTCATAAATTAGACGTCATTTATACGACGTCTTTATGACTCTGACTGTGCACGTATGATTTTCGTATTTTTCATGTACTTTTAAATTATTTTAAGACAACTGTAGCTAAATATAGTCAATTTAAGACTCACATGAGCCAATTCCACTTGGACGTCATACATACGCCTTTATGGAAAAAATGTACCTGAGTAATTCTAGTTGTATAATCTTAAAAACGTCAATTGTACAGCGTTTTTACGACTCTGGCTGTTGACGTGGGTTTGTCGTCCTTTTGCCGACATTTTAAAGAATTCTGCGATTACTATAGGCCTAGGTACACTTGATCAAATTTGAGCTTGTATTAGTCACTTAACTTGGATGGCTTTCATAGTCGTATACGCCAAATGAAAAACGTCATTCTTACAACTTTTTTACCACTCTGGTTGTATACGTCGGTTTGTCGCCTTTTTCCCTACTTTTTAAAGAATTCTACGACTACTGCAGGCACACAAGATTAAATCTGAGCTTGTATTAGTCACTTAAACCTGGATTCCTTTCATAGCCGTATACGCCATTTTGAAAAACAAATACAAAATGTTCATTTACGTTCATGAGAAATCTTATTTGATCACATCACATATTTTTAGCTTTTAATTTTGTTAAATTTGTGGGAACTATCAGGTACCTCAGCATAAAACAGCGTTCATGTACAAATATTTTCCGTATTTTAAGCAAACTGTGAAAAATAAAGAGTGGAAAACAAGTTTCTTTACTGATCTGGTAAATTTTTAGTTCTTAAGTAATTGATATTGGTTTGATTGGGCAAATTTAAGTGCAAATTCCTAACAATATCAATTATTTTGAAACTGTGTTAAATATAAGTACATTAAATAAAGAGTTTATAAGAAAATAAGGCAGCAAAAGTAATTCTAGTTTGAAAATGTGAAAAACGTCAGTCTTAGAACATTTTTACGACTCTGGTTGTATACGTCGGCATGTCGCCTTTTTGCCGACATTTCAATGAATACTACGACTATGTAGGCCTCCTAGGCACATTTCATCAAATTTGAGATTGTATTAGTCGCTTAACTTGGATGGCTTTCAAAATAACAATACTGTAAACTAATACAATATATTTTTAAAATTTAGTATCTTCGAAGAAAATATGTTTATAATACAAAGATGTGCACATTTACATAATAACCCACTTCAAGATTAATAGTTTTATAAGATGGACAGTTTGTTTAGTTTGAAAAATGAATAAATTTGTTATTGATTTTTGAATATTAGTGTTGCATTTTATTAAATGTAGTTAATATTTCTTTTTATTCTATTTTTTAACAGAATAATGCTTTCCTCGCTGCTTAATTTGACACAATATAATCCTAACCCTGGTAGATAAAAGCAAATATATTCACTTCTGCTTTGCGCAAGTATAATTTCAGAACTTTGTACAATGTTGATACCAATATTTTGAATAAGGTTAGCAAATCATACATCTGCAACTTTTGATTCAAAATTCCTTAGAAAGTTCTTATTTGATATTCTTAAGCTTTGATTGAAGTTTAAGTAATAAGCGATGATATGACGTTTTTTTTGTCCAGAATTCATACGTCATTTTATTCTGGTTCAATTGGTGCTACAGCATTCAATTTGCGAAAATTAGACGTTAAACTGGCGTCATTAATGTCCAATAGACGTTTAATATGTGCGCAAAAAGGCGCTTCAGACCACATTTTGGTGGTATCTTGTTGACAATAATAGGTAGAATTACCTTTAGTTGGTTTGCAAGTGGACATTGTCGACAGTTGGACGTTGAACCGGCGCAATTGAAACGTCTATTGGGCTCTAACCAGTTTTGGGCTTGCGGTCAAAAGGCGGTTAACTGGTAATCCTTTTTCCCTCCAAATGTTTGTTGGGTGGAATCTCGACTCTCGAATCACCAATCTAAACGATCGGGTCCTCGACTCTCGAATATCAACTCTGGAATCTGGTCTCTCGAATAACGACTCCTGAATCTCGTCTCTCGACTGCCCAATCACGAATCTCGGCTTTCGCACCTCGACTCTCAAATCTGGTCTCTCGAATCTCGACCCTTAAAACGTAAGAATATTTTACTCCATCGGAAAATTCCCCATTCGTTCATTCCAAATAATAAAAAAAACCGTGTAAATCCAGCCTCCTTTACTACCCTAACACTCTTTCGTCACGAATGGTACTCTCAAAGGCTTGTACTTCTCACCCCACCCCAAAATCCCCAACACGTAAAAAAATGTTACCCCATCGGAAAGCTCCCCATTCACTCATTCTAAATAAAAAAACCAATGTGAATCCAACCATTTTTGCTACTCTAAAGCTTTTTCGTCACAAACGGCACTATCTGGCGCGCAGGCACTCAGACACAAAGTTTTTGAGTCAGGGGTCTGTAAGTTGATAGAAAGTTATTTAAAAAAAAATAATTCGGCAATATTTCATGAGATCCATGTTTGTATTTTAGTCCACATTTTGCAACTCTGGATAAAGGACCTATGTGACCATGAATTAATGCATTTAAAAAAAAATCTTTTCCTCCAATTATTCTTAATAAACCTTCAAGACCTTCGAGAAATATATTGGAAAAAGACAATCCACGAATTCCTTAAGGCACACTACTTAGTCGCTTCTGCTGAACCAGAGATTACGGGTAGAAGGACAAACATCCTTATACATATTTTCACCCACACATATGTAACCTGCATATATGTATAACTAACCAACGTCTCTTGTCATTGCTTGGGATGATTTGTAGCTTCCTTCCTTTATTTGAACTTTCCGATAAGAAAGGTACTGTTTTCAGTGAAAATTTGACATCTGACATTTTGTACCGTCAGAGGCTCCTGTTCGTGGTCATGAGGAGGGTGGGTGGATGAATTCCATCTTTTTTGTAACGGAAAATTCCTGATCTAATTCCTGATTTATGCTTGTTTTCAACAATGTGGCGTATATACCTAAATGATTGAAGCACGTCAGGCATGTAAAAGGAAGTTAAAATTATATTATTAAGTAATTTTATTCACTTTGCCACAGTGTTTTCCTTTTGTAGTGTTCAGTGAAATTTGTCGGAGTGTTATTTTATATATTTATATATTTATATATTTTTATATAATGTGCTAAGTGAAATACAGTTGTGAGGACTATTTATTTTTACGCTGCCATTAAGTTGTCAACTCTGCTTGGAATTATCATACATCTGCCTGGAATTTTTTTTTATTTTTTAAAACGAGAGCTGAAGTTTCCTTTACGGCCTTTTTTGTAGGTCACTTAGCATTAATGGCAAGTTTTTCAATCAATACTTAAAGCATGAAAAATTTCCACTTATTAATTTTGATAATTTTCGTTCTTGTACCAGTAAGTAAGTAGTATATCTGTGATCGATATGATCGATAGTTTTTTTCTTATAAGAATTAGAAGAAGGAGTTGGAGTGCCCCGGTTCAGCAGGAGTCTTAATTGACCTCCTTATCGGTTGATATAAAACAAATGCCTAACGATTCAAGATTTTAATCTTTGGGGTATGAAAGGAAGAAAAGAAAGGATATTGTGTAAATAAGAAATTTAAAAACAACATTAGAGGAGAAATATTGGCAATTTTGCTAGAAAATCTAACAACCGTGATAGACGTTGTGACAAAAGATGTCAGATTCCTGAGCGTGCATACTTTTTCAAGTTAATAGAAATTAATCTCAAAAACTAGTTTACAAAATTTTGACTTAAAATAAAGTTAATATGGACCCATAGAAATTAAAACAAAAAGCAAAGCTATAATGTTCATAGCCATCGGTAGGTGGGATAGAGTCAGAAGCATAACCAGGGACGGAGCACGGGGAACGGTTACGCCTCACATTATCAAAATATGGCACCCTCAAAATAATTTTCATACAAATTACTTTATTTCTGTTGCAGAACGAGGCGTTCACAATGCAGCGCAGAGTGAATTTCGAAATTTGAAATAAACATAACAAAACATCGAACAACAGGAAAAAAACTGTCGTTGTCAAAATAAGAAACTCGAAAAAGGAGACACTTTGCACCATCAGATTGCTTCGAAACTACCTAAAAAATAAGATACGCTTCTGGTCTTTAAGTTACGAAGTTTGCAAAAAGTACCTAATATTCTATTATTCCATTCTGCTCTACTTAGAGCCATGCACTACTGAGTGCGAAAAAAGGATGACAGTTGCCATTCTACGCAATTTTACTAGTAGGGCACCCAGGATTTGGTTTTAGGGGACCATAACTGTCCCTAGTCCAAAAGAGTTTGGAAGAATGGGGCTCTAAGGTCGCGTCGGGGCCCCATCTGACTACTTAAGAACTGCTTCATTTGAATGTCTTGAAATTCGAGTTTTACCTGCTAAATTCTCGACATGGATCATAAAGCCACTGTTTTCTTTATCTTCAATAAATTACGCATAATTTCATAAATAATGAAATCCATTTATTTATATAGTTGCAATCCGCGCAATTTGTTCCACTTTTGCAAAATTTTAAAGAAACCTAAATACTGTAATTTCCAATTAATACAGTTTCAATTAAATTTTTACCTGAATAAATACTTTATTTTCTTTAAATTTTTGATTTTCAAACAATGATGTGGAAAACAATATCTGTCGTGTCAATTTTTTGTTAAAATATGCAATTTTTCTACCGAATTTAAAAAAAAAATCGAATTTTGCCGTACGGTCGATCTGTGCGTCTCGTCCATTCCCTAGATGTGTGATTCGTACCCTACTAAAAAGTTAAGAGATATACAATAAGTGCTTGTATGAATGGAGCCATCAGTAAAATATAAAAATTTGATATATACCTACGTCCTAACATGAAATTGATACATTCGCCAGTAAATGCGGAAACTACCTAATTTTCGCCAATTTCCTTCTCGATCATACTCAATAAT
>OZ005740.1:74522890-74747548 GCA_963930735.1 Dioctria linearis | reverse complement strand
GTCCTTTAGAAAGCCCATCATTTTTACAAAAATCTGTCTTGCAGAGAATATAGTGGTGTACACAATATTATCAAAATCATGACTGTTAATCACCTACCGTGTGGGTGAGGAATTGTAATTGAGGAGCTCAAAAGAAGAGGGATACAAGTAACATTTTGTTAAAAATTGAGATATGTGCATAAATGCAAACAAAATGTGACAAAGGGATATCACTAAATTCCTATCCTGTGTTGTTTTATGAAACCCGTTATTTTAACGACTTTCAAGCAGAAGTTTTTGTTTAGAGGCAAAAAGGTGCAAGCGCACTTGTGCCCTTTACTGTTCACTTTAAGACTTAAACACAGTTGCGATGGCCGACAACTATTGCTGTAATAGGATAAAATTTCAGAAGTGGCCGTCTGCCGTGGACCACTCACTCTATTGCCTTAATACAGTTGCTTCGACAAACTTAATAATACAATAAAAAAGTGCAACTTCTGAAAATATTAAAAAAGATCCCACTAAGGAGGTACACTTTAGGAAAACCGGTCCTACAAGAACAACAAAGAAAAACAGGGAAGAGCTAGCGAGCAAGTCTTTAGATGGTATAGCATTTTGCTTTTATTTGCAAAGTACGCTACCAACCCCTTTTTTAACTTTTGGTAAAGTCTATTACCTGAGACAATTCTGGACACATAATTTCAGAATTCACAACCTAGTGTCCGGATCAGGGATCATGTTTATGTGGCCGGAAAATGAAACGTCAAGAGGGTTTCAGGAAATTATGTCATGTCTCCTGCGGTTTATCATCAACCTTCCATCCACAATTACCCACATTAATGCCTTTAGCATCTGGCCACTCTTTCGAGAATATTTCCCAAATCAGGAAAGAGAAACCCATATTTTGTGCATACAAGTTGGTTCTCTAAAATTTTCTATATTGATACTTATGAAAAAATGGCAACAATGATTTTATATAAGCTGTAAGGCCTAAACTACTATCCTCACCTTCCTAAAGCCTACACTCAGTTGCAATAGTGTATATGTGGCCGGAATCCGAATCTATAGGCAGACTGAGTCGAACTCATTGGACTATGGCACATTCACAATTTATTACTCAGCTGAGAGTTTTTATTTCTTTTTGACCTTGTCGAATGGTAGACTCGAACTTGAAAGTTTTAGAATCGGTCAGATGGAATAGAAAATTTTTTAGAAAAACTTTTTATGTTTACGATTCAAATGAAATTATTAAATAGAAGAGAAACAACAGCAACAAGAGAAAAAAACTGGAGGAGGCGGCTATTTTTTCTCTTGTATTTAATAATTTGATTTGAATCGTAAAAATAAAAAGTTTTCTGAAAGTTTTTGTTTTAGGAATCTTAGTCATTTGGTTAAGATAAATTTTTTTAAATACATTTGTTAGGAAAAGTATAAAAATTTGATTTCGGTTCGGAAGATAAAAAAGCAACCCGAAGATTATCAGACCACCATTTTTCTGTATGAATAGCAGTTTATGGCGGAGGAGATATTCAAATCAGTGTGTCAGTATTAAGTAAGAAGACTGCAAATATTTTGGAATGTCAGGACTCCGTTGGGGCTCTCATGTGGTAGTGAGCGAGTCTGTTTCATGGCTTGTGAAGTATTCTCGAGGGTTTTGAGTGGCTGCATTTTGAAGTCTACAACTTGCTCATTATTGAATTAAGAATCTGTCAATATGCCAGTCGAACGGATTGACATGAAAAATACATCTGGCAGAGCAGCCCATGTTGAACTGATACCACTGTAAGGGCTATAAAAATCACATTAGCTAAGTACAAGAATCCAATGGATTTCCTTCCAGTTATACCTCCAATTCACCACCAATTATTCAAGACCCTTCTACTTGAATTGGGCGGTAAGAAGAAAAAACAGCACGGTCTAATAAGGCACCCATTAGGACATTGTAACGAACCGGAAGGAGAAATGGAATGGGACTCAGTCAGTGATGCTGATAATATCTTAGTGTCTGACTAGAATGATTAACTCTCTTGATAATAACAAAAAGAGAAGATGAAGATTTTACACACTCAATATTGAATTAATTTTCTTTTTTGAATTTAAAAGTACCTTGAATGTTTGAACAATATTTTCCTTTGGATTTGTTTTTCATTTTGTATTTTTTTAAATAACTAATTTGTTAAAATACTAAACATTCGATTTTATATTTGAATAAAACCTGCAAAGGCATAGGGGTACAAGTACACGTGTTACAGGAAAGGGGTATAAGTGCTTGCAAGGGATTAAATTATTACATTTTTACTAACTAAACTAAAAACCATCGAGCATTATTTTAACCACAATAACAAGCTCTTAAGATATCCGGCTTATTTTTAGAATAATTACATATAATTAAGACTTTACACAGAATTTAAGATAACCAACCAAATTTCAAGTGTTATATCTTAAAAGTGTGACAAATGTACTTGCTTTTGAGCCCCTCAATTTCATATTCATATTTTATATTTAAAGGTATTTGTTTTATTTTATCGGGCTTTGTAATAATAAACGGATTACATTTTATTCCTGATTTGTAAATTACGATAAAAAACTGACGGGTTGTGAGGGGGGTCCCATTCGTCGCCATCCCCTCGGTGCGTCCAGGAACTCTACTCAACTCTGCATTGTGAATTCGACATAATACTTAACAGTAAAGCCTACTATCGAGTTCGGGAAAAGTAAAATTTATCGCGGTCTCTAAATATATCACGTTAAAATCGCTGGTAAAATTGTGACGTCTGTTATTTCGAAAAAACAAATTGACAGATATCTAAAAATTGTATCGCTTAAAAGGGTCAAATTGCTTATAAAGTTTCGATAAAGACAGATATGATTTTGCAATTTAAACAATTAAAATGGACTTATTTGAGCTAAGTGAGAACACGATTATCTGTGCGACAGCTCTATGTGTGCACATTTTTGTGGAAGTTAACAGTAGCAAGAACAGATTACAACTTATGCGAAAAACCACTTTTAGGTCCAAATTAGTAACAAGGAAGAAATTGAATTCGTTCAACATGTACTTGTCGAGTACCCCGGTATGATGAATAATAGACGTAGGGTATTAGGAAGCTACTTATTTTCAAATCTGGGAGAGCTGCAAAGTAAAGAGCCCATATATATCTTGAGAATCCTTAGGCAACTAGGGTGGATCTAGGGCGGTTTCAAAAAGGTTATTCCATGAAGTCAAGGGGCACTATGGACTCCCTGGAGGTTTAAGTGAAGCAGGCTGGGTGTATCTAGCAGAGGCCATTTTACCTAGCCTAACCTCTAACCTCACCTGTCTAATAACTGCTCATTCGCTTAGTGTGCTTCGTTAGGTCCATGATGGATATGATTTGATTTGCTCGTTTATTCCTACATTTGAGGATCTTACTTACTATAAGTTGTGTATACAATTTTGCGCTTTATCAATGGCACTCTTGCTGTGTTAATAGCACGAAAAATGTTTATGATAACAACATTATCTATTAGCATTACAGACCTTAGTACAAATTTAAGAAATCGATTGATTGATGGTCTACTAGATAATGCTTGGCTCTATAACTGAATCCACATCCTTACTAATGGTTAGTCACTCTAATATAATCGGATACTTACTAGAAGATCCACTAAGATGTTCTATTATGAATAACATTTACCTCGGAGTAGTTTTAATCCGCCCTAATATTGAAGGGTTTACTTGAAGCTGCAAGAACCAGTAATTTTATTTCCAATGCGACATGTAGAGCGTATTTATGATTGGTGATTTGTCGGATTCTATCATTTTTATATAATGCAATGTTGATGTTGCTATTTATCCGAAAGTTGTCGGTGTTCAATAAATATTTTGTTTATCTTAAATATTATACGTTTGTTTGATGTTATTATCGTTGCCCATTTCGCAAGTAGACAGAAGTTAGACATATTGACTCGGTTGGTTAAGCAATCGACAATTGTAAGAACCTTACCTAGCACAGGAAGTGTGGTCTTCATTGTCGTTTATTTAACAATAAA
This sequence comes from Dioctria linearis, assembly GCA_963930735.1. Lineage (NCBI taxonomy): Eukaryota > Metazoa > Arthropoda > Insecta > Diptera > Asilidae > Dioctria > Dioctria linearis. Next base: position 74,743,537 of record OZ005740.1, on the reverse strand, counting down.
TTCTACATACAACTGTTTGTTAGTGTTTGTTAATGATGTGAAAGTGTATCGCAATTAGCAAAAAGCTTCTACTTCAATTTCCTCCAAAAGCCTCGGACTTTGTCTGTTGTGGTCAGTTGTTGTTAAATGTCCGGTTAGTTTAAGATACATGGTTAAGTCCAGTAATGTATATATTTAGTCACGACAGTTCAGTTTTTATTAGAATAATGTAAAATAGTTGCGCATTATAAATTGATTAAAGTAGATTCGGAATGTTTTTGGGTATTCGAAACTATGAAAATGAAACATTAAACTCGCAAAAAGTCTTTAGGAACTCTCAATTTCATCATTTTTCTTTAAGTTATAACTTGAAATCCTGTATTCAGGTCGACCCAAAATTTCAACTGTGCCACTGAAAAAGTTTTTCCTTTTCCAATCTTAAGATAATTTAAAAAAAATTGAAAACATTAAAACCCTCATCAGTTCCCATTATTAAAATAAAAGAGACGGTTAAAAGCACGTCATTTATCATGAGTAAAATTTCATGGACAGGTTTTCTTTTTTGTCTTTTCGAAAGGTCCAAATTACTCAAATAACCGGAAGATACCATATCAGTTCGCAAGTATATAGGCAGATAAAAGCAAAGAAAATCTTTGAATATTCAATTTAATCTATCAACATGTTCGGCCATTAATTATTTTCAGGGATGGTGAGTCTCTTAAATATACCTTTCTCTATAGGCAGCTTAACCAACCGAAGAGATTCATATATTATACTACCTGTCGTACCTGGACTGTTGTGTCCAAAACAATTTCCAAAGATCTGATAATTACACATTGTGTTGTTGTCGGATGCCTGGGAAGCCTTCTTAAAAACCTGAACACGCAATGGCCATAAATGATTCCCCATCATCTAGCAGCCAATCATATATTATCTTTTGTTTGTACAATTCCTTGATTACTTTTGTGACCTGTGCGTATTGAATGAGACAGCCGGTAACTAGGGGACTAGATGGCTGCAGAATGGTTTATACATACAGTAATCCCTGTAAAGTGTCCAATTTGAACTTCTGTTATTACTTCCCTTGTTGTCATTTTCCTTTGAGGATAAACCGATTTAGAGACAAAAAGATTATTTGGATTATAGACTTCAACATTAGAAAGTCGAAACATGACTTTGCATAATAATTCTCATGCTTGCAACTACAAAAATAGAGACTGGAAAAAAAGACAAAAAGTCATCACAGAATCGCCGACTATGAAGATTAGGGAATTGTAGGGAGCGACTATTCCTAATATTTGTAAAATTTTGGACCGACGAGATTTTGTGAAAAATACGTGGTCATAAATATAACTTCAGGTTGATCCTAATAAGTTTGGCAAAAAAGTGTGATTTATGGCGACCAGGAACATAATCCTCAGATTAATACGCGCAGCCTGATCCGAGCATTAATTAACGGAATAAAACCTAATTGTACTTCGTACGCTTGGATTGGGTCGATGCGTTCATTTGATTATTACTATGCATAGCACGATGGAATGTGGGCAATAAATGTTCATTGCCCCAAAGGCTAGGATAATACTTACAGAAGACGTTAAATTAAGGTTCTTAGTTTCATTTTACTATGCTTTCAACTAAAGCCATGTTTGTTTCTGACGGTTTTGTATGTGTATAGACCCTTTATTTATTGAGTGTGACTAGAAAGATATATTTACTATGAAGGATTTAGGAAAGAGGTAGTTAATGTCCTTTTGCCCTTTTGTGTTTTATTGAATTATTAGCACATCCTAGCATATATTTCTAGCATAGAGGTTATAAGGAAGCAGTGAAATGTGTAAAATCCATATGCTTGCTTATTTCCACTTAGACGATCCATAAACGAAGTAAGTTCAAATATCCTTCATAGATTCAAAGTGAATTACAAAAGAAGAAATTATCACCAGTAATGAAGGTGAGCACCCCTTATCTGATCAATTTACTCAATTTCGGATGTGGTAAGGATTACATTGCCAAAAATGAGCTAAAAAGCTAAGTTAACTTTGGCATTACGGGGGTCTTAAATATTTCCAATTTAATTCGCTTGATGCAGATCTTCCATAACAGCATGTTTGTTAAATACAAAAAAAGAACTTTGTGTGTTTAAAAAAGATTTTATTATTTTAATTTCAACGTATTTAACTCGATGTAAATGAGCTCGTGAGAGACGTGCGGTCAATCACAGAGTTATTAACTGCTGGGTGCCTAGCCACAGTGATAGCAGGGAATGAGGCAGCTGATGTTTGTTCTGGGCTAGGAAGAAATCAGGTTCAAAATGTGTTGCTGGTGGTATTTCGATAGCCATGACTCTCACCTAACCTCCTAACCTAACTTTATGTAGATACATCTATTATCATAGTGTTGCTTCAATATCAGAGAGCGGAAGGTAAATATATTTGCAGTTGTTTGTTTTATAAATAAAAATAATGTGATATTTCGTTTATCAGTTAAATATGTTACAGTTTACAAAAATTAATTAAATTGCAACCTTTTACGGAAGTATTTAATTCATAAATATGTATATAAATATGTACAGTTGACGACATTTTGTGCTGTAAAACGAACTGTTGTATGTAAGTTCATTAAATAAAGAATTTCCTTCTGTGTATAAAGAATACAATTTTTTCTTTGTGGTTTAGTTCATTCATAAACATTATATATATATATATATATATATATATATATATATATATATATAACGTATTTTTTCAAGTAACTATTTGACAACTACATAGCCGAATAAATTGTCAGTACATCCTCTTTTGTAATTGAACAAGTAAAAAAGCTAAAATTGGTCTAAGATCCATACCCTACCTAGATACCCTAGATGAATGTCCTATGAAACTTCGTACGGCCACCCATTTGAGCAATTTTCATTTTTGCAGTTCTTTTACGCATATATTTCTAGAACGGTCCATCGGACAGAAAAAGTTATTATGACCAATTTTTGACAGGATTTCATCTTCTGAAGAAGTTTTTGGTATAATAAAAATGTGTAGGACTGATCGTTTTCACAGTATCCGCGGAAAACCCAGATTTTTATATTGCATCATCAAGGACGGATTTATTCCATTTTTCAAATTTTATTTGCTATTACTATGAAAACACCACGTATAGATTTTATCTAGAGTGTAAAAAGGCTCACAAGCTGTCAATATCTTTATTAGTTCCAGATCTTACCATCCTAAAACAAGACCCGCTCTAATAACAGATATATCTGTTACGTATTAGGGGCAACTTATAACACGACACCTCCTTGCTGCTTAACATCGCCCAGTTGCACTTCGCAAAGCTGGCGAAGGATTTATTAAGGCGGACACACCTGAATTAAAATGTATCTCTTTGTTTGCTTAAACTTTATTTTTTGTTTGTGCACCAGTCTTTATCTGCTAAGCAACTAACTTGAGTTTAAACCAATAATCTGGATTAATCAAACCACAACTTAATTTTAGCACAACAACTTGAACCAAGCTTTCACCAAGGTCAACACCTAATATTTTTGGACACCGCCAAGTGAAACTATAGTATATCAAAATCCTACAGACTACATATATCGTATTAAAATCCAACGAAAATACTTTTTACGAGGCGATCAGGTCGACGTTAAAAAACCAACTCTGTTTCGACTTTTAATTTTTCATTAATTAAGTCTCGGCAGTCAGGATAAGAAAATGCTTAATTAGCATTCCTATCCTGAGAAAAATATATTATCGTTGGGCATGTTTAATCATGCCCACAAAAATTTCTAGCCGGACGGAGGTGAAACCCGATATTTTCATAAATATCGAGCCACCAACCCGTCGTCTTATCGTCTCTTACATTGTTGCGCACTTGAATTCTCGCGTCGCTTTTATCTTTTTATTACTTTGTTGCGCGATTGAATTTATATTTTATGCTGACAAATCTTACTGAGGGTAAGATTTGTCATGGAATTCGACTTTATTTGTCGCCTTTTTCAAGTGGGCCATGCAAAGAAATTGCTGATGCAACTTTCTTTGCGTGTGAATAGATAAGCTGGTCACGTTGTTAAGTGTGACTAGCTTATAGGACCCTTTTCATGACTTGATTTTAATTTTCTTTGAATTTCTTTTAAAGTTTTTTAGGTTTTTTAGGTAATTTTGATTGTTTTAGGGCCTGATGTTGTGTATACAACATATCCAAAAAATCCTGGAAAGTTCATGGAACTGCATGTAACAACTGGATCTATTTACACATCAACTACGGGAGAAATGCTATCACACGTAGGTAATCATGATAAAATTAAAAAACGCAGTCGATCGGACGATAAGAGATGCATGGATAACATTAACACCCGGGAGATCATCGTGGAGCAATCTATAGATTACTTTGGATTACGAGCATGCTTTCGAATTTAATCGCAAGAACTATAAAAAAATAAAATAATTCCCAGAAAATAATTTCTTTTCGGCTTCCATATCTTGTTACAATTAACGACATGGCCTTCAGAACATCTGGTCTTGCTGGCCCATCGGCACAAAAACCATAGAATCTAGCAGAAATACTTAGTAATCCAGCTGGCAATAACTAAGATAATGCTGCCTCAATAGATTAGCATCACTCATACATACCTTCATCGACAACAATGGGGCAAGTTGTTAAGAATTTATGTTATAACGGTAGCAACTTTACGAAATCTGGTGTAATGGAAGGAGATGTCGATTCTTATATACACAAGACTCATGAATATCATCACGAAATGAAGGTGATTAGGTTTTTGAACATAATTTCGGCTAAAGTCAGGAAAGTTAGACAGTGGTCTAACGAAAAATCTTCTCACATATCCAACATTATTCGTTCTTTTCTCACACGATGCGCTTCCAGTTTCAGTTACTGTGTCTGGCCAATATTTTAAACTGTGAAAGACTTTACGAAACTACCACAAGAAAATATTTCAATCCTTTGAATATTCAATCCTTTGAATATTTCGTTGATATTCGGGAGTCGATCGTGCTTGATCAGCCTTATCGCTTTTCTTCTAAGTACCGAACATAAGAACTTTGCAAAGCTTTGTATCAAATTCATTTGAGACATGTATGTTTCAGTCGCAACAGTATTAATTTTTAACCATTTCAATAAATGAAACAACTAAAATAATGAAAAAGAAAACTCGCGATCAAGGACAAGATTGTAGTAGATACGTAGAAAAAGTCCGCAAAAGATGAACTTTCTGTGCAGTGGCTCCCGAAGTAGGTATTTGGATCACCTATTTTGATCACCGATTTTGAAAATGTGCTTTTAATAAAAATGCGTTTTAAGTTTTTCGACAAGTGGTGGTAAAGCTGCACGCAAAAAGTAAATAGCTTAAGCGTCGACCATTGCTACGGAATTTTGTACAACTAATGAAATTACATTAATTCAGGTCGAATGTAATGGATTGGAGTAATTAGCAAACCAAGTATGACTTGTAGATAAAAAACCATCATAATCATAATCATGGCCTGGGAGCACCTAGGTTGTCTCCAGATAAATCCCCATCAAACGTGCTTAGCAGGACATTAATCGTGGAGAAGCTTAGTCTGGCACTCATTCAGGAGCCTGGTTACATCAAGGCCACATCAAAGGATTTATGGATACTTGACCAAATTTTGGAGAATGACCTGAGTGGTTGTCGGTCGACGGTAGTGCTGAGGTAGTTGTTACCAGGTGAAGATGCCTGAATGAGTTGTACTTGCTGTACTTTAGGTGTAAGTCTTGAACTTGACAAGTAGAGTCAATTGGCGAGAAAAATGCTGTTTTGAGAGACTCAACACGCTTGATGAGGGCTTTAGTTAATTAGCAATAGGTAAGTAAATTAATCAATAGATGTATTATTCTCGGCTGGTGTTGTGATGTATTGCTGCGGAGTAGTTTCAATAACTACCGACGACTTGTTGGAGGCTTGAGGTTGCATAGGAGACCTGGCACGGTTGACAGGCGTGTGGCAGGTCGACGAGATATAGTTAGTCGTTACTCCGCAAGCCTCTGTAATTGGATGTTGACAAAATATCTGATCCGTTAGAATCAGAACGTTCTTCTAGGCTGCTAAAGACTGGAAAGATATCCTAAAATAATTTTTTTTTAAACAAACACACTGTTGTTTAAATTAATTGAGGACTGTGAAACTAATTATAATTCTATCAGTTTCACAAACTGATAGAATTATATCCTAAAATGATTATATTTTAATTAGATTGAACTATCTCCACGACAGTCCGAATGAGTTCGTTTTGGTGTAGAGTGATACACAGTAAGTACTATGTCACAAACTCAGATCGACAACAGATTTGACAAGAGAGGTTTGCTTCATCGATAGGCAGTTGCTTCAAATAATACGGCGAATGCGATGATACTATATTGAGCTCCAGAGTACAAGACCCACAGCTGATCGCTTCTGTCTTTCAACGTCGTGTTACGACAATGGTGAGGTCCCGTTAGAATCAAACTTGCGGTGTAGCAAACTGTCTTCCACAGGATCTTTCTTGACTGTCTTCACGTTGACCTCCGCTAGCGTATCACACCTAAATGTGACTCTCTAAAAGTAACTTAAGAAATCCTGAAAATCAAATTCAGCAAGAAAAGGGATCCTCATGAGCGCTGGCCCCTAACTGTTTAGTACGTCTTTCCACAATAAAAATATAATTATTTTCTTCGTGAAAAAAATTAATTGCTTTATTGCAATTACTATCTTTTTAATTATTTTTCTCTTCACACGTTGACGTTACAAATCTTTTTTTACATTGTTTTTTTCTTTCTTTTATAAATACATCGATTCATAGCCTACCTTCCAATGTGCCAACAAGGCATGACCAGCATGAATTGTGGTGAGTACATGGCCTGGTTTATATGATGGTTTGATACAGTTTGGGAAACGAACCAGCCGATATAGACGCGTCGCCACAGACTTCCCAAAAAAATCATGTAAGTTAATTTACAGTATGGAGCATAAATATCCTAGGGCAGCATTACACCGAATGCCATATATCAAAAGCTCTTGGCTTTACCCCTACCGTATTCCAAGCCGAGGTATGGGCCATATTAGAATGTGCCAATACCTGCATTAAAAGAGCCATAAATGGCTCAACCATTAATATCCTCTGGGACAGTCAAGCTGCCCTCAAGGTCTTAAAGTCTTATACTGTCAAGTCAGGGATAGTCTGGGAATGTCTAGAAACCCTCACAGCTTATCAAGGAGAAACAAATTATCCTCATGTGGGTATCGGGAGGAGGACCACAAAGGCAGTGAAATTTCTGATGGCCTAGCCAAAAGATGAGCGGAGACTCAGTTTGTCGGACCAGTGCCATTTTGTGGCACTTTAAAGTGTTACCTCAGAGTTGCCCTAAATGACTGGGAGAATAAACAAAAATCTCTGTTTTGGGAAAGGCTGCAAGGACTTCGGCTGGTAAAAAAGTTTATCGACACCTCTGCCGGAAAATCAAAAGAATTCCTGCTCCGTAGAAGAACAGAGCTCAAGATGATTGCTGAGCTCTTCTCAGGTCATTGCCCCATGAGGTATCACCTAAACAATCTAGACTTGGCTGAGACTTCGGCCTGCCGTTTCTGAAAGGATGCTCACGAAACCTCGGATCACTGGCTCTGCAACTGCGAAGCATTGGCCAGGCGGAGACTACTCTACCTTGAACTTGCTTTTCCTCCACCAATCTACGTTTGGAACCTGAATTCCAGAAGGGTTCTAGACTTTATTAACAGCCTGAATCTAGAAAGGAAGTAAATGCAACGGGGACTCACAACACGTCTTTCAGGTTGCTTTGATTGCGGGGCTAACGGCTTTGCACCCCTTCACAAATGTAATGACTTATAGATCCCTAAAGACGGGACTGTATTTCGTAGCTTCCGCGGATTCCCTCTCTAAACCTTCGTGCAAGGAATACTTCAGAGAGGCATAGCTTCGTCAATTTTAGTCGGGTTAATACGAATTTGTGAGAAAATGAACGTGCGTTGGTGCACTTTAAGAAAACGTAAAAATCCGAAAATCGATTTTTTCAAAACTCCTAAGTAGACATAAACCCATAAAATACCCAATTAAATAATTTCCGCAATTGAGACCTCTAAAGATTTCCAGTTAACATCCAATGGATCATTAGTTTACGCTAACAATGTCGTCAAATTTTAATGATTTTCGAACCCAAATGCCGTTTTCCTATTTAAAAAGTTTGAAGTTTGAGGGCGACAAATTAAGTACGGTTTATTCGAAAATATGAGAGGCGGAGAGGACTTGTTTCATAACGAACATTTGTAGAATTTGCATATATTCTCCAATGATTCGAAATGTGCTGAGGCAAGGCAAAACAGCTTATATGCAAATACATACATACATGAGTGCATATATTTAGATGCCTACGTACTTGAAATCTGATTTAATTTTTTTTCCCAAATAACCTCTAATTGCATGGTGGTATGAACATTAAAAAGAAATTTTACATGGCGTAAATTCACCATTTCTTCCTCTTCCTATTTTCTCTGTAGCAGGATTAGGTTAAACCTGTCGAACTCTTAACAGACCTCTCCCATTGCAGTCATTGCACTGAATAAAATCAGTCGCTGTGGAGCGTTATTAACCTTTGCATTCGGTATCCCAACGGAAATACAACCTATAGGGGCGGATGACCGAGCAAGGCAAATAATACACAGTGGCAACAAAAGCCGCAGTCGTTTTTGTGCACAGAATAAAGGATTCTATATGGAATAAGGATTGACATTTATATTGACTTTGTGCATATCACAGAATAGCTGCAAGGTAAATAGTACTGGCAAAATGGAGGGATTCTTATTAAATGATAAGGAGGGAAAAAAACGAGGAAGACTGTGATTTTGTGTATCTCCGGGCAGCTAAGCTTTTTTGATATTTGGGAATACTTTCAAAGGTGGTTCATTAGCAAAAGGAAGCATATTTAATTTAGGCATTTGCAAAGCGTAACTTGATTCATAACAGTTGATTAACCTATATTTGTATTTTCCACATGTGATTTTCCAATTATTTATTTAGAATGGCTAAGAAATCAGACGATGAATGTTTTCTGCTTGTTCTCATTCAGAGGAAAAGTTGTAGATTCCAAACAACAATGGCATCACCACAGAGACTGTCAAATTGACAATGATTTTTATGTATATTACAGTGCGTGGCTGGTAAACATGCAGCTTGAACTCAAAAACCATACTTTCAATATACGCATTATTATAGTAATAATAGCTAAGACATTCATAAATTTGCTCTGTAATACTGCTGTCTGCAGGTTGCGGATGAGAAACGAAGACCGCAGTTCAAAGCAGAGCTTGTTTATGCGCCAAGTATTACGTGAAAAAACTCTGCATAACCAGCTTTCTCGCTTTGCGTTATGACATCAGCTTTGCTTTCAGTTCAGCCTTGCTTCTACTTTGATACGATACCGCGATTTTATATGAAAATGTATGTGCATAGTTTTTTCTCGCACTGGCCAGCTTCCAGCACTCGCACTGGCCAGCTTCAAGCACTCGCACTGGCCAGCTTCTAGCTGTGCTCCACTTCTATCGCGCACTCTGACAGCATGCTGACATGCTAAATTGCATTTTGTTACAACATGCAAGTGCATTTTTAAACGCCATTGAAATTTTAGATGAAATTTTAAATGGAGTTAATTTTGAATTTAGATGCATCAATATATTGTATAGGACAATATATTGATATATTGCCCTTATTGTTGTGATTCGGGGCATTGGGTACCTGAGTCACAAAATATAATAAAAATAGTACAGGGTGTTAAGGAAAACATTACCAAAATCGACGCATTTTGCACCACCCACACTCCTAATAGCAATTTTTGTACATCTGTCTCTACCCATACTATCACCACACAAAATATATATTCTCATAATTTGAAACGCCCAGTAGGTACCTACATTTACCAGGTGGCAATCTTGACATTTCCCGAAATCGAGCTTGTAAATTCCCCAATTACTTAAATTAAATTTAAATGCTGTATTTCAATACCAAAAATATATTTCCATTAAAACATAAATAACAAAACAAGGAAACAACAAGAATAAACATTATTCTGCCAGAAAACAAATAAATCAAATTATATATTTCAAACATTCATATTATCTTTATATTTCTCTTTCGGTCTGTTAGTAATTGATATGAAATTAAAAACGTTTTCATATAGGCTCATAATTATAATTAACGTTTGTTCAAATATCCAAATCTAATTTCCGAAAACGCTTGCAGAACATCTCTGTCTTCTTCATCATTTTTGTTATTGTACATGGCCTCTGATGTAAACATATTTTAACATACTTTGTTTTGGGACGAATTTACCACAAATTCCATTTTGTAAATGATATCGAACTCTAATTATAGAGTCAGCAGAATATATTGCCATTACATTTCTTAGCTTAGTTTTGACTATGACAACAGAAAAAGCACTTTCGACTGCAGCATTCAAAAACGGCATTGATGTGATTGTCAATGCCAGTTTTGACATTTGTGAAAAGCGCTGACCTCCTGTAGCATTTTTATAGCGCTACACTTCTGCCCAAAACTCCAAGCCAAAGGCATCATTAGTATGTGACCAATCAACAATATGTAAATTATTTCACTCGTCTATAGTTGCACTTGCATTTCCACAAATACCTGGGAATTGTACGATTAAATCGGTCTTTTTTCACTTGTGAAGTGGCTGATGATGGTGCGAGTACATATAAATTTATTCCCAAACATTTATATTTTTGCGTATACTTGCTTAAATTTGCTCACATATTAATATCCAAAATTCGTTCTGTCATCAGCATACTGATGGCACAATAGGATTTAAAATGTATCGGTTAAAAGCGTTTGTTTCAACGGGCCGACGTTCACGTAGATATATCACGCAGCACGCGCAAATTGCTGAACTTATACCTAGACATGCCATCACAACAATTTTGCATTTCCTTATATGAATACCGAGGTTAATTATGTACGTGTTTATATAAATTACAGTTTTTGATATAAATAAGAACTGTATCACAAACTCGCGGCACGTAATGATTATTAAATTATTATATTATCACCTCAAATCACAGGTAAAGAACTGAACAATCGTCCGATCAGATATTTCACAATTTCAAAATGGCCGAACCTTTTTTCTTCTAGTATGCAGTTCGGAACTTGGCATTTCGGGATTCTTCCTCCTCAACGAATGCCTATGCCTCTCATTGGTAAAATGTACAGCGTGTACGCCAAGGCAATCTGCAGTTCAAAGTAAAGATTACTAAATAATAAAATCCCCAATTCTTCCCTTGCTAAATAATTTCCCTCATTTAATTCCTCACGATTCTGATTTCCCCAAACTTTCCCTATCGAGTGGATTTTTCCCCATTTTGGGGACAAGATCCCCTAATCTGGCAGCCCTGGTATATACTATGAGTGGAGAGAGGTGGCAGTTTATGAGAGAGAAGACTTTATTCTCGATTTCCTTCATTCGCGTGGATGGAGTAATAGGGCAGTGGGTCTGAATAGAAGAAGAGAGACAATGATTTAAACTCTACCTCTACAAACCGCGTTGGTTTTGACCCCTGATAGCGGAATTGGTAGCAAGAACTGTTCTATTATGACCAAGACTTGTTCAGATACTTATTACAAATCCATGTGAATATCCCTCAAGAAAATACTAGAGCATTAGTGAAATCAAATTGGGAACATAAAATACTGATACAACTCGAGTCCCAAAATTGGTCTGCGTGAATATACCTGCTATATTTGAAAAAAAAGTACATTGGTCAGGGAACATATTAATATCATTGCAGGAATCCATACCAAATAGCATTCAACCTCTCGGTGACTGAGTACTGACATCTCAACAAATATCTTGTAATTATGGAAAAGTTATTTAATCTCATAACAAAATAATACAATTGGTGATACCTAAGACGTAAGTGCAGCCTAAATTAGGAAAGAAAATAAAAATCAGAGTTCACTGCGATGGAGAGGCTTGGGCTTATATAAGTATACAAGTTTTCCCTGTACAGCCGCTTGAAAATCTTAGCTTATGAATGAAAAGTAAAGAGCAGGTGTGCAAGAGAATTTAAGAAAAATCTCTTAATTGATTTTACATTTTTCATCCTAAGTTCGGTCACAAATGTGTGCTTGGAAAAGGCTGGATGTAAAGTCGGGTAAACTAAGTTTTTAATTGTTCCAATCAAATCCTTATGGGTATGTAATAGAAGACTACAAAATATAAATTAGCTCCCTTAACATGAATGGTAGCTAATGTTCAGAAACACATCACTAATAGTGATTGCTTTTCAACAAAACCGAACAGGCACTAAACTGAACCAAAAGTTGTCAGATCTACACCGAACTTAGCCCTTTCCCGAATGTGGCCAAACTGAAAAGAATGTAAGAAAATAGAATACCCTAAATTCTTCGTATTTTATGTTTAATTAATACAAAAATAAACCACTTCAATTAAATAATGGCACTTTAACAAAATATCCACACATCCACACTTTGTTAAAAAATAATTTTAATTTTACGTTCAGTTCCGAACCGTAACTACAAAATTTTTTAAGGAACTAGAAAGTTCAAAACCGATGCAGAAACTGAACACAGAGCCTCGTGAAAAAACATACGTTCGGCTTCAGTTCTGTGTCAGGCTGGTGAAAAAATAAAACACTAGGTATAGAAACCGAACGAGTTATGGTTCAGTTCATGTGAAAAGAATTCACCATAAGTACTGTGATCAAATGATTTCAAGCAGGTTTCTAAGAGGAAATATAAATATATAGTTCATAAATACTTTGATAAAGCTTCAATCACTCTGTGTTCTGAACACTAACTTGTATTTAAATAAACTGACAGATCTCCTGTTTCATATGGCACCAATTTTGATTTCTGAAAGTATGCTAGCAAACTGTCGTAAACTGGCCCTATTTTTAAATAATTTGTGAACTTACTTCTTCTTCTTCTTCTTCTTCCACTATTGATTATGTTCCATGGTCTCGACTAGCGAGCTGGAGTTCCTTCACAATGGCCTGACCCTATGGGGTATATAGCCAAAAAAGTGTGCCGTATCCGGCTCTATGTTGATGGCCATGTGTGGCCAAGTATTGATTGCCATGTCCAGCTAAAAGTTGTATGTATTGTATATGTGGTTGTATTATTTTAAAGTTGTTATATAGTTGTATTTTGTTTTATAATTGTTAACTTGTTTATATACTTGCGGTTGTATTATTATTTATGACTGTGTTTGTTTTATTTGTTTTGTTGTTATGTTATGTATAGGTCGACGGAACACAAGTAAGTTTCATGAGATTGAAACTACCGATACCGACACCACGCTTAATTCAATGATACAGTTGATAAGATCAACTGGTGAGTAAAATGACGAACACTGCACACTAAAAACACCAAAAATGTATCGGAGAGATTTCAAACCTGATGATGCATTGAGGGCATCACCAGGGAGAAAGAATCTCACGGAAAACCCCTAATCTAGTCCAAACGTCGAAGCAAGCGAATTGGGTGAAACGTCCGACCGCATTGAGATACAACTTGGAACTGCGAATTTAGTTATATGCATGTCAGTGGGATTTACCGATTATACCACAAAAATACTTGGGACTATTTGTTTTGTTAAATTTTAATTATGAGTTGAAGGTGGTGTCTTTTACAAGGCTGTTTTTGTTGGAAATATCGCTCGACCTCAAGCAATTTCGCCTTTCCAATCGTCACAGTTCAGTGGGAAAGTATGCTCTTACGGAAAGAGACAGGAATATGAAACTGGTGCTATTTGCTTCCATGAAGTTTTGGTTCAACGTGCAGTCCATTTATATACATGTCAGTGGATCTAAATAATGATTTGAGTATCGTTGCCATAGTTACATCGACCTATTAAAAACTTAGAACATATATCTAAAGCAAGCTAAATATCGTGTAAAAACCCTATTGGTGTGAGGGAAACTCGGTATCTAGGCGAAGGGGTGGAAAGGCAAGAAGAATTGAACCAAGTATAGCCAAGCTTTAACCAAGCTTTAGCCAAGTGTACTTGACATTAGTCAATTCTAATTAAACGTCACATTCGTGTTTTTGCGCCGAGCTTTGTATTTATTGTGTTATTTAAATAAAAAACCTTTAATTGTTCAGCAAATTGTGTTAAATTTAAATAAAAACATTTGAAGTGACAATTTAGTGATTAAGTGTTGGACTTAACTTCATAAAAGTGTTAATATATCAGTAATGAATTGTGCTATGCGGGGCTGTTGGAATAATCGGCGAAATAATCCCGAAAAGACGTTTTTTCATGCACGTTGAAATCCTGAAATTAAAATAGAAAGTTCCTTTTCTGCAAATACGTGCAAAAGAAACGAAAAAAGTTTGGGAAAACGAAAATATCAAGATAATTGTTCCAAACTATTTCGATGTTTACCTTTTGTTGTTCCCAACTATTTTTTTGTTCTTTCATGTGTCAATGGCAGTTCACAATTGTATTTTATTTGGGGGCAGCAGAAAAAATTTGAAGAAAAATTAAATATATTTAATTTTTTTTTTGCTATTTTAAGTTTCCAAATGATAATATGTTAACAGAATTATTACTTCAACCTATTGGGAGACCGGATTATAATACGACCACCAACAGTAATATCTGTAAGGACAATTTCAATAAATTTAATATTTTAAACAGGAAAAGCAGAAAAATCCTCGAAAAAGGAGCAGTTCCGATCCATGATTGCATATCATGTAACAAATGTTCCCGCCATGTTAATGTATAAAAGTGAATTCATTTATGGAACATTTCTTTATTAACTTTTACATTCCAGAGTTCTGATATTGCTGAAAAATCTAAAATCGGCGAATCTAGTTTTTTTATTTACCAGCCTTTGACACCTTTGCTACCATATAGTGAGGAAAGTAGCGCAGTCCCTGCAATGTCTGTTGTAGGTGCACAAAACCGTCCCGTAACTTTCCAGCGCATCTCTAATTCTGAGGTAATTAATATATGATGATGTAATAATTATTTTAGAATATAAAAGAAGTGGAAAAAGAAGAGGAACATAGTAGTTGTAATGTGCAATAGTTAAAACACGTTTTAAGTCGTCCTTATAAATATTTTACTAATTTTCGTGCTTCTAATAATCCAAAAACTTATCCGATTATAGTGTTACTTGTGTTGCTATCCGAGGTATTTTAGCTGCGTGTGTTTTTAATCAGTTTATAGTCACAAATCGCTAATTAAATTTTTGTTGGCAATATGTCAAAGTCCGTGAACTCTAACACCACCACGCGTGATACTCGCCTTAAAAATAAATTGAATGCTGCTACATTGAAAGACATACAAACTGGAACAACACCTATGCAATCTACTACCACATCCAGCGGAACACCAACGACAACAAAAACGGCAACTAAAATCACTTCATCAATTTCTTTAGACAATGTTCACATTACTCGCATTACTATCTCTCGTTAAGGAATTTAATGAAAAAATTGATCGAATGAGAACCGATTTTCAACGTCAGATTACAGATTTGCATGCAATACTACAACAACTAGTAAACAATACCATCACCAAAAATAATCATCATATAGAACCAGTTACTCAGTTAGAGAGAAGAATCGATACTCTTGAACGTCAATCTCTTGTTAATGATGTAATTATTGACTTAGTACCTGAAGTGGATAATGAAGATCTTGGTTATCTTTTAAATAAAGTTTGCACTTCCTTGAATGTGCCCCCGATCTCAGCTAAAGAAATTTTTCGTGTCAAGATGTGGAATTTCGTTGGGAACAAAAACAACAACGACACCAACACTAGTAATTCTGCTCCTATTAAATCAGCTGATGGGTCCATTGTAGTTAAATTACATAACACACGTGACAAAATCCTACTGTTGAAAGCCGTTGCTGCTAAAATTAAGCAATCACAGCAGCCACTATCACTTCTTGGTATTGGTTTTGACTCTAATAAAAGGTTCTATATACATGAAAGTTTAACCAAATACAACTATCGGATATATCGTGAAGCGCTTAAGCTGAAACGGCTGAAACATTTTTCATCTGTTTTTACTATCAATGGATGCATCCATGTTCGACGCAATATTGGAGACAGAGCCAGGCTTATTACCTCTCTTACTGACCTTGCGGATGTAATGAAAGATGATAAACTGCAATCGAAACCATGACCTTTCACAATTTTTGGCGACAACACCCATCCACTTGTTTTCCTGCACTTCAACCTATGGCTATGACATATTTTACTGGTAGGCTAGCTCTAAGGAATTTTGTTATTTTAAATTTAGTTTTTGAAATTCTTTTGCATTTTTCTGAGTTAACTTTTAGGATTGAATTTTATGAATATGTCTCTGAATTTTCTTCTAGTAATATGATTTTTTTTTTATTTTGCGGTACGTTCTATCACTGATGTTAGTCATGATTTCATACATTCTTGAGCCTTACGCCTTGCCTCCTGCTGGAGTATTTCTTTGGTTTATTTGTTTTGTCTCTGAATAATGCAACCTGCTAATTCCGGTATATCTGACAGTTTGAACAATTCCCGAGTTATGCTTAATATTTTCTGTAATCGACATGAGGGTCTAAGGGTTTGTCATTTTAATGCCCAGAGTATCTTGCCCAAGATGGATGAGTTCCGGCAAATCTTCTGCGGATTATCTTTAGATGTGATATGTTTATCGGAAACGTGGTTGAAGTCAAGCATCGGCGACCAAATGATATCTCTTCCTGACTATACTGTACATAGAAACGATCGGGCTTCCCGTGGGGGAGGTGTAGCATTATACATTCGAAGTTCTATACATGCACGTTTCGTTGCTCAATCGGCAAATAATGCTGAAGTTGAGTTTATTTTTGTGGAAATCTGCAATGGCTCTGAAAAGTGTCTTGTTGGTGTTGTGTACAAGCCACCCCATATATCAAATTTTAATTCATTTGAACCTCACCTGCTTGATGTTAGTCAGTCCTATCAACATATGGTGATTGCGGGAGATTTCAATTCAAACTTGCTGGCGCGTAATAGCCCACCAAGCCAATTCCTCAGTTTAATTGATACATTCGGCTTATCTGTTGTAAATAGACTTTATCCTACGCACTTTACAGATACTTCTGCGACCTTGATAGATATGACCTAATATTCCTAACGTATGACTTTAAACCGTCACGCAATCCTCGTGTGTCTACCATCAGCTTCCGAGATTTTAAAGGTATTAACATTTATGCTCTATTTAGTGATGCTTACGCCTGCAATTGGGAAATGATCTATTCCATGAGAAGTTTTGATGAACAAATTAATTACTTCATGCACTTACTGCAATATCTTTTTGAGACACATGTTCCCCTCAGAACGAAAAGTAAGGTTTACCGCACGAATTCAAACATTGATTTCAATGCGCAATAATGCATATCGTAGATGGAAGCGTTTCAGAACTTCTGAAACTTGGCAAAATTTTCGTAATCTACGCAATTTTGTGACTAATGAAATAAGAAAATCTAAGAAGAACTACTTTCGATCGAAATTTGATACGAAGCTACCCTCAAAAGAGCTGTGGCGGGATATAGTACGACGGCAGCTACCAATAATACATTTTCTTTTGCTTGCGTCTCGTAGGAGGAAGTGTTTAAAGCAATTTTCTCAATAAAGTCAAATTCGTTAGGTATTGGTGACGTACATCCTAAGTTTATAAAACTACTTATACCTACAATCTTGCCATCGTTAACGCATATTCTAAATAATGTCATTTTTCGTTCGTATTTTCCATCCTCCTGGAAGTTGGCTAAGGTTATTCCCATACCAAAAAAAGTCTGAAGCGAACGCCACTGAATACGGACCTATTGCGATACTGCCGTTCCTGTCCAAGGTTCTTGAAAAACTCCTTCATTTGCAAATTGTGGACTATTGCGAACGTCATAGCTACTTGAATAAGTTTCAGTCTGGTTTCCGGTGCAAGCATAGCTGTACAACTGCTCTACTGAAGGTCACTGATGACTTACGTTTGGCATTAGATAGTGACATGATAACCATTCTTGTTCTCTTGGACTTTTCAAAAGCATTTGAGTCCATAGATCATTCTCTACTTATCCACAAACTAGTAACTAATTTTAGTTTTTCAAGCTCGGCTACCAATCTCATTCAGTCTTATCTTTTTGATCGGTATCAACAAGTCACATGTAATGGAATGTACCTCAAGGCTCAATACTAGGCCCACTACTATTTTACCTATTCATAAATGATCTTCCGAATGTTATTCTTAATGCTCAATATCACCTATATGCTGATGACTTACAAATTTATATATCAAGGCCAGTTGGCTTAATTGAAGATGGTGTCGATCGCCTTAATAATGACCTTTGCTCTATACATGGGTGGTGTACTCCAAATAAACTTCGTTTGAATCCAATCAAGTCAAATGCAATTTTAATCTGTAGGTATAGACTGGATACGTCGTCACTACCTTGTGTTGTACTCAATAGTGTCATCTTACCTTATCGTGAAAAAGTAGTGAATCTAGGAATCATTATTAACAATACACTTTCTTGGTCCAATCAGATTTCTAGTGTTATCTCTAAGGTGTATGGATGTCTGCGTAAGCTCTCAATCTCGGCCTCCTACACTCCACTTTCCACTAGGATGATGCTGGCTAAGTCGCTCATAGTACCACTTTTTACTTATGCCAGCGAAATTTGGTCCAAATCTGATTCTGTTTCCCTACGTAAATTGAATATTGCATATAACTCCATTGCTCGGTATATTTATAACTTAAGGCGTTTTGACCATGTTTCAGAATTTGCTAGGACTATCCTTGGATGTCCCCTTCAATCATATCTTCTGTTTAAGGATTTGCTTTTTCTCAATTGTGTTATCTCCTCTGGCAGACCTACTTATTTATATGAAAAAGTTTGTTTGTCCCAATCGTCACGTAGTGTTTGTCTGTCTATATCTGGTGCTAACTTCTCGGTCACTGAGAAGCAATATTTTGCTCGAACTGTCAGAACCTGGAATAGCCTACCTTTGATGTTGCGTAGAGAAAGAGGCGTTGGTATGAGGTTCAAGAATGTATTGTTTGAACATTGTCGTAGAAGCTAAATTGTTTCTTTTTCCTATTTTTTCCTATTTTATTATCTCTTTTGCTCTTAAATATAAATTCAGAATTTATTTTTTATTTTTATTTCTCTTTTTTTTCCCGTAATATTTTACTTACTAATTGTTTTTATGGTACATTATTAGTTGTAGAGTATACGTAAGTTAGACTAAGCTATTTTTGTTTACACTATTTTTACATCTACCTACATATCGTTATAAGACCTCTGGCCTTAATTATGTTGAGCATTATAATAATAAATAATAATAATAATAAATATGCTAGTAGAATGTCCTGAATTTATGGTAATTTCTTACGAGCAAAAATAAACGTACTGAAAATTGATTTCTTCCAGATTTCCAAAAAGCCTGTAAGAATTTCTCCTTTTGCTGAGAGCACCCCACTACCTTCGACATGTTTAGTTTCTGTCAGATATTTTTTAAGCTATGTTATGGTTTCATGGCAGTATGTATAAACAAATCCTGGAAAATTCCCATTGCTTTCTTTCCTATATGTTCTCTAACAGCAGAACAAAAGCATAATTTAATATCATTATGTTCCGAGCTATAGTTGTGGGAAGTACTTTTGATGGTGCGGCGGTCAATTTAGCAGCCGTAGAAAAGTTAGGGTGTGATATCCGAGACATAGAACGTGTGCCTACTTTTAAAATCACTGGGAGCAATGAGCTTCATATTGTACATTCAGCCCACTGTCATATGATCAAGTTAGTACAAAATGCACTTTCTGATTAGAAACTTATTATAAATAATACAGGAGAAAAAATTGCATGGTCATATCTTGAGAAATTGGTTAAGCTGCGAAAAAAAGAAGAACTCCACTTAGGTAACAAATTGAAAGAGGCACACATTTATTTCGCCCAATAAATAATGAAGGTGCGACTAGCAGTCCAAACACTTAGTACATCTGTGGCTGATGCATTGGATTTTTGTAGAGATGCTTTCAAACGACTTTCAACGTTCATTCGTATAATGAATGATACATTTGATGTATTAAATAGTCGCAAATTAAGTACCTATGAATACAAGAAAAAAGCGATTCGCAAAAACAATTATGAGGCTGTCCACAATTTTTCAAATGAGGCAATTAGTTATATTATAAGTCTTAACAATTCATCGGGTATACCTTAAATAATTTCTAGCCGAAAAGCTGGATTTGTTGGATTAATCGCTTGGTTAAGGAACATTGAACTTATTTATAATCGTTTTATTGTTACGAAAGAGCATGCAGAAACAACAACCCATCTGTGAAACAGTACATTGCTGTGTATAAAAGGCATCTTGTACGCTGTACAATTAGGAAAGGCGGAATTGGGTATTGCATTCCGCAAGAATACATAGACATCTTGAAATCGAAACCGACTTACGAAAATCCTGATCCTGAAGTAGCTGTTCGAACCAAATCGATTCGAATATATTTTTTAACAGATACCTTCTGAAAGGAAAAAATCCTGAAAACTAAGCATGAAAACTTTTAGGAAAATTAAATCTTATCTGATTACTCTTAATGAAAAATCAAGTACATAACCCAACAAAGCCAGTATATGTCATGAACCGTTAGACTCATGCTAAAAAACAATTCCTGAAAAAGGATCATATTACACATATTACAAAAATACTATGCTAAAATTGAGTTCTGAAAAGAAAAGGAATTCAATCTCATAACAATTTTCCCAAAAATAGTTACAACATCTAACAAAAGTTGTCATGTAGCATACAATGCATGGCACAAAAACAATCAGATAAAGCAGATAAATTTAAAACTCTATCATTATCATCATTACAAGTTCCATCGAACGGGAATTCTTCTCTACGTGATAGAGATAACATTTTTTGCAAATATAATTCAACTTAACACAGCAGCAAGGGTTGCTCTAAAAATTCTTGTTGCTATGCATTTTGGTTCGTTGCTATGCATATTATCGCTAGTGCCGTATGATCACAGCTGCACTGCTAATTCTTGCAATCATGCCCGTCTGCTACTCCATCAGCGATGTGTTGTGAAGCAAGGGCTATAAAAACGACAAGCTGACTGATCTCGATCTCTTTTTGCATTTGTCGGCGCTTGGGATAGGTTGGCTAGGTAGGGACTAGCACATTATTACGGGTATCGACTGATATAGAACTTTTATTAACAAATCATTATTTCGGCGATTGACTGAAATAATCACTTACTAACAAACACTTTATTTCGGGTTTTGACTGAAATTAAGAATCTTACTTCGGGTCATGACTGAAGTCAAGATAACACTTTAAGTCGGGTATTGACTGATTTAAAGAGCATTATTTCGGGGATTGACTGAAATAATCACTTACTGACAAACACTTTATTTCGGGTTTTGACTGTAATAAAGAAACTTACTTCGTGTTTTGACTGAAGTCAAGATAACACTTTAAGTCGGGTATGGACTGATTTAAAGAGCACTATTCGGGGATTGACTTACTAACATACACTTTATTTCGGGTTTTGACTGAAATAAAGAATCTTACTTCGGGTCTTGACTGAAGTTAAGACAAGACTTTAATTCGGGTATTACTGATTTAAAGCATATTGTATCTCGGGTCTTGACTGAGATCAAAATTACTAACATTAACACTTTATTCCTGGTCTAGACGGGAATAAAGAATTGTTCTAATAAAGTATTAGAACAAAGGATCTTAACATTAGCTTAAAGCCAACCTCCTCAAATGCCAAGTTTAGATCGGTGAGTACCAGCCGCTTGTAACATTATATTATTTACTTATATATCTATTCTATATTAAATTTACTCATATATATATATCTACATACTATATACTACGTGTGCATATTTATCAAAGATAACAATTCAACTCACTCTATATTTATTATATAAATATATTGCTTCCTTAGGGAACTTATATTGCAATATTTTGTCAATAAGTGTTTTCTCTGACCCAAAAGCTATATATATTTGAGTTTTGTCCCAATACAACTACTCTTGGAAATCGTGCATTACAAATCTGTGTTATTAAGTGTATTTTCTAGTGTGTGTGGATCTCTGACCTAATTCCTTATATTTAATCTGATCTGAATACAAGTAGTGAGAAAATCCAAAAAATAAGTGTCAGTTTATTGAACGTTAAAAGAAGTGGACAGTGTTTTTTAGTTATAAGAAGATAGACCACTGATCTTAATCCATAATTATCAGTGCATTCATTGCAGTCTTCAGTAAATTCAAATTTGCGTGTACGTACTGACTACGGGCAGTACAGGAGCAATAAACAATAGTATTGAAAAGAAGAATATGACAGAGGAAAATAAAGAAGATGAAGAACATACGTTAGCAGCAGAAGAATATATTGTAGAGAATCTCGATCAGCAGTTCTTAGAAAAACATTATTATGTTTCGTATCCTTCGAAGTTAAGTGAATACACTAAACATGTAGTTCATTATATAGCTGGTTTTGTGATATATAAAATCATCAAAACTTTAAATTGTGATGGATGCCTAAAGGCATATAAGTCACGAAGTTTTCTTCAAATGCCATCAGAAAGTGTTAGGGAAATTTGCGAAACCACGAAAAGACTTTTTCGTCATAAAATTAATTTCTTGGGTGATAACGAAACAGTTTTAAACAAAAAACAGTTTTTGTCAATAGAAATTGATGTCCAGAAAAATTTTATTAGCAAGACATTATTTGAAGATCAAGATTCTCACATGGAATGCAATAATATTCATTACTCTTCCCTAATTAAATTAATAATCACCAAATATCTTCATACTAGATACTTTTTTATTGCTAAGAAAACGTCAGAAAAGTGTTCTATAAGACAAAAACTAAATAAGATAATTCACTTTAAAGGTATGTAATACAGCCTCAACATGTTTCAAATAATATCCAATGTGATATAAATAAGCGAGCCTCAAAATATTATACAAAAATATATAAAATGTGACTAAGTTAGTGAGCAAAACGAATCAGGGTTTACAGTATTGTATATTTAAAACTTTTATTCTGTATAAAAAAACTTAAGTAACAATTTTATTTTATATGCAATAAATTTTTAAATAACCGTGCCAAACCCCCCTTCGAAAATATTTCAGATTAACTACTTCCATGATATTAACGAATACATAAACAGAATTCTACCACATAGTGGGAAATGCCGCAATTTTTCGGGCTTATTCAAAACCATCGAGAATTCTTCCCAAACCATGAAACAGAAATCTATATGTGTGCGTGCTTAGTCCGTTTTCTAAAACGTGGAAAATTGGAAAATTGCCAAACATTGACTTCATATGTGCTATAGAGCCTAAACTGCTATCCCTACAGGAAAATGCTCTTCTAGTAATTTAAAGCTTGGTTCCTTAAACTCCCAAAGAATGCATTTCCTATATACCTTCCTTAACAAAATAATAAAATAATTTTGATTACAAAGTAACCTTACCATTTTACGCTCAATACCTCTCAGCTGAGTGATAATTGCATGTGTGTATGTGCAGCCGTAGTCCGAATCTGTAGGCAGCTACATTCGATATCATCAGCCCACGGCATGTCATGACGGCACAGCGACATACAATGATTACTCAGCCGAGAATTTTTGTTTGAGGAATCGTAGTCATTTGGTTAAGATAATTTTTTTTAAATAATTTTGTTAGGAAAGGTATGAAAATTTTATTACGGGTCGGAAGATAAGAAAACAAGCTTAAGATTAATAGAACGTCATTTTTCTGCATGAATAGTAGTTTAGGGCGGAGGAGCTATTCAAATCAAACTTTTGTCACTTTTACCTAAGAACACTGCAAATATTTTAGAATGTAAGGACTACGTTGGGTCTTGCATGTGGTAGGGAGGGAGTCTGTTTTATGGGTTGTGAAATATTCTCGAGGGTTTTGGCTTATTGCGCTTTCTTTAGTTATATGTTCTAAGATTAAAAATGACGGGTCCTCTGGACAGAAATTATAAATATGTATGGAGGTCAATAAAAGGTTTATGGCTCACTCGTATGGGTAAAGGACACAGTTGTTGCTTTTGTTAATGGCCGAAGTACGGCTCCGGGAAATAACGCCCAAAAACGATAAGTGAAATAAGACCCAAAAGCTGTATATAAATTTCAACGTGTCAAATGTGAGATAATATCCAAAATTTTTGGGTGTTATTTCATACTTTTGGGTTTTATTACACTTGTCAATTTTGGGCGTTATTTCCCGGAGCCCTGAGGTACAAACAGTGGATAATTTTCTCTGAAGGCAATCGAGGATAGAGTTGGATAGACCTCGTCTGTTGAACATCAACGTCCAACGACACTATAAATTTAGTATAGGACAGGAAATGGAAAATATCTTTCTACTCACACTTCATATCCAATTTTATGGTGCTTAACAGCGGCGATACAACGTGACCATTGCTAGCCTGGCAGGTGTACACCTGAAAACAGAAGAAAATAAATTTTAGTAATCAAAAATACAAAAAAAGGAAAGAATTATGAGGACTTAAATTTGTGTGTATGTAGCATGTGAAAAAGTGAGGTCAACTGTTACAGTCCTAAATATCCAATCGATAAATTGAACTAGTGATACTTCTGTCGTATTCTTTATTTCATAATCGAACTCCCGATTGGAATAAATTGTACTTATGGTACCGTAACTGGGATATACGTCAGGCAACGCATGTAAGACGTTCACTATAACAATAGGAATACATAAACACAAACCCAACTGCATACATATAAGAATGGCGTAAATGGAAATTAAAATAAACTGACTGTGGATAAGATTTGAATTAACCCTATTTGTAAGATTTAAAAAGAGTAAAAGCAATCAAAATGTCAAGTATTATTGATAAATAATTAAGTACCAATTAACAAAACTTTAATTTAATAAATTCATATTTGTATTAAGTTATCTTGCTCGCATGTCTACATGAAATTACAAAATCTTTGTGCTACGTCTAAGGCCAGTCCAGGTTTCCATAAGAATGAAGCAGCCGAGGAATTTGAAATAACGCATTAAATACATATGAAATAATATAAAATATTCTGTCCCCAGCATATAAAAATGAAGTTTCCACCACCCGGGGTAAGCCATGCCCACGAAAGCCAATTAATCCCGTGTCATAATTAATTCCGAAAATAATAGAACCTGGCTTAAGCTTCAGGAAATCAAATTGGAAACTAGTATAAACACGGCAGGCAGAGACATGATGCTGCTCCGGAGTAGGTTGAGGGACACTTCCGAGATCATAGTGACAGCGAGTGGACGGCAGATTAGAAAAAAAGAGAAAAAAATTGAATATACTAGCGGCTATCAGAAGTAATTAAATCCAAAAAGAAAAAAAGAAAAATAAAATAATTAAGAACGAATGGGAATTTGGACGGCGAAAACGGATGGATTTTTAAGTTGGTTTCCTTGCGAGCAAGATAAGTACCATTGTTCTTTGCTTATAGAATATTAATTAATATATGTGCCATACTTTATAATTTAATGATAAGCTAAAGTTGATTAATTAGTGGATAATTAATGGTCAATTATATGTGGTAATGAAATCTAGTGTATGTGGCAATTTATTGAGTTTGGAGCGTGAGTTGAGTTTCGTGGTATCTCGTGATTTCCAGAAAAGTAGGGAAAAACCACGTGGCGCCCAATAGAACTTTCCACCAACAATTTCACAGACCCAGGCGACCCACCTCCACTGAGCCACCACCCTTTCCGCACTCAGGGCAGCGTAACATTTTGGCGCCCAACGTGGGGCCTTTCAATAAGGTGAACATTTCCTCCATTTTAAGACAAAAAAAAAATTAATAAAATTTCCGAGAGGTATTACAAAAAAAAAACAAAATAAATAAATAAAGGGTAACGGTACGGGTCCACATAAGTAAGGTGTTAAGCTGAATAAAACTTGCTACCATCGTAATACTGGAGTGGAAAGTCAAATTGAATAATTTTTTTAAATTTTTTTCATTTTAAGCGTATTTAGCCAGATTGTAATAGCTTGAATGTGATTCAACCTTGTAGAACTCGGTCCTAAATTTTGCAAGCAGTGAACAATGTTTTCGTTTTTAGAAAAGGCAGAAATATAACAAAGGGCAGCTTCGTTTCTTTTGTTCTGTTTTTGGTTGGTCGAGATTTGTACCTTTATCTTGTTATTGGAGGTGCTCGCATTGCGGCTGAGAGGTGCAGTTTGTGAATTTTCAGGTCGAGGTCTCGTCAAAAGGCTTACATATTTAATTAAAAATTTCAGAAGGATTTATTAATGTTTTTTGGTTTTGTGGAACGAGCAGGAAACTAGTGCGATAATATAAAAGTTAGTAATGATTAATAGACATTTTGCCCAGTCACATCAATCCGTTTTTATTTTGTTGCCTGCATACGATCATCTAGTAATAAAAGTAAGTTCACTTACAAATTAATTACGAGGTCTTAATGATTAGTTTTGTTTTTGTATACGAATATACGTCCTGCAATCTTGACGCGGAAGGGGGCTACAGATTAAAAGGGGAAATTTGTATCTCTACAGTTCGGGCTGTGTTTGGATTATTTATGAAAACCACTTGAAGAATATTATTGAAATTCTCGTCGCACGTTGTTTTTTCTTATAAGAACTCATAGCAGTGGTCATTTATTGGAATGCAGCTAATAGGCGTCAACAGACGGGTGTAACAAAATTTGTATAGTAGTTGGATGCGTACCGTGGAACGATTGTAGAGGTGGTCCGCTCTATATTTTCTTTTATCTTTTAAATAGGATAGTGAGAAAAATTGTTAACCTCTTTCCGGAAGTTGAATTCTTACCACCGACCGAATTGCAATTAGAAGTAGAACAAACAAAAGCGTTAATTTGAAAATTAAATTAAAAGTATGTCGCAGTTGTTTTTATCATAAGTGGTCGAAATCCTTAATTATAAAGTTAAATTAAAACTATATAACTGCTTTCAATCTATCACAGTCTGGTAGTTTAACTGCATTGTTCCGTTGCATCGGCTAATTTTGAGCACCACGTGAAATTCTAAATTGTTACCGGTCAATTGGTATCTAAAGGAAAATTATCATGGTTTCTCCAAATAACCTGGATTGATCACAGATTAGAATCAAGGTTTTAAAAGAACATGATCTTAGGTGAACAAGAAAATATTGTGTTATCAATTGGTTAATCGTTATCTCGACCGTATTTCTCAACGTCACCCCTTGGACGACGTCACTATTTAATTATAATTAGCCGGTACTAACTAGTAATGCTATTGTGGTTCCTTCGTTTCTACATCAATTGGTAATCAAGGTAAACCCTTCCGATGTTAGCTAGGCCCAAGTTATATAAAATAGCAGTATCGCTCTATTATCGTATACCTCGATAATTTTTTTTTTGTGAGATAACAAGTAATAAGTGCTCAAGCTACAACAGATATAGGAGCACAAATATAATTAGAATAAGGTTTTACAATAGCAAGAAATTACTACGATTGAAGAGACCAATAGGAAATTATATTAACTTTTTTTTAAATTTCCAAAGATAGCAGCAAAAAAAAAATAATATTCTTTCGAAGTAAGAGATATTTCGTAGATTGGTTGACATTTCGTTTACGATGGCTATAGAAGTCTTCGAATATATTTCAAAGGATTTGGGTTATTAAACGCATACACTGGAAGACGTTCTTCACGCTTAACTGGGTTGCCACACCATATTTTCACATTTTCGAGTATAATCCCAAGTGAGGTATAAGGTTCAAAGTCGTGTCACCGTACTAGATTCGATTTATCGTACAAAAGTTGAATCTAAAGTCGAGTGAGTTTCCGTGCATCATCCGAGTAGCCATGGATATTAATCGCTTAAATCAAGAAGAACTAAGTTACCAACTAGTCGTTAGGGACTTAGAAACCGGATCAGTTGCTGCCATGAGAAAGAGTTTGAGAGGTGCACTTAAATTATAAAGGGCAAGGGAAAAGCTAAGGGCTGCAAAGTATCCTTTCACATTTGAGCAGGACCGGGCATCTGTAACAGCTACTATATCAGAGATAAACACGTCCCTTGACAAATTTGAGGGAAACACTAATGATAGCAGCTATGCAAAAATAACGACAAAAATTAATTGGGCATTAGATAGGCTGAAGCGAATGGTAACAACTAATCTGGAGCAGATTAAAGTAAAAGACGAATTAAGAGGGAAATTAGTGTCTGCTCTTGGGGAATTAGAGACCAAAGTGGAAAACCCAAATTCTAACGATTCATCCAGCGACGAAGCGGAGACCACACTTGATGGGAATATATCTTCCAGCCATCGGACTACTCATCATGTTCCAATTTATAAGTGGGACCTCAAGTTCTCCGGGGAACAAGGCCAATCCCTGAACTCATTTTTGGAAAGCGTACAGGAGTTAAGCGGGGCTCGTGGCATCACCAAATCTCAATTGCTCTCTTCAGCTCTTGATTTGTTCACCGGTCGTGCTCTGGTGTGTTATAGGGCCTATAAGAGTAAATGCAAATCGTGGTCCTATCTGATCAAAGAGCTCCGGAAGGAATTCCTCCCAATTGATTACGACGACCGCCTTACAGTAGAGATAAACCGACGGACACAAGGAAGGGAAGAATCTATGGGTACGTACGTAGCTGTGATGGTTAGCTTGTTTAATAGATTAACGATACCGATGAATGATCCCCAGAAAATGAACATCTTAAAAAGGAATATAAGCCCATTTTATCAAAGCCAGTTAGGTCTGAGTGAAGTGGAATCTATAGACGAGCTCGTAGAGCTTGGAAGAAAACTGGAAGCAGTTCGAGTATCCGTCGAAGCTTTCATACCCCACCGTCTAAGAAAAACGTACATTTATTAGAGCCGGACTTGGCATATGTTTCGTGTGAGAAGCATCATATTTCTGTCGTAAACCAACCAAATAAACCCGTATACAAGTGTTATAATTGCCAAAGAGAAGGTCACACAGCTCGTTTTTGCAGAGAACCTCGTCGCTGCTTTGGTTGTGGCAAAAGTGGCGTAACTCGAGCAAGGTGTCAAAATTGTTCTGCTAGTGAGCGGAATCGGGAAAATATGCATAACAAATATCGAGTTCATTCGGGAAACGAAGGGCGAGCTCAGTAGAGAGCGGCGTTCTGAGCTCCAACACACCCCACCGCGTCGCCGCAAAGACAAATATTAGTAATTTTGTCCGAAGTGATGTAAGAAACGGGTGCCTTCCTGAGTCAGCTCTGCTGGATTACATTTTCACTCAGGTGAGTGGGGACGTAAGAACCCACTAGAAAGTATCAATTTTCAAAATTTCTTTAGTCGGATTATTGGATTCAGGGGCTTCAAGAACCATCTTAGGCGATACTGGTTGGAAAAAATTACAAGCCATCGGTATTAAATTAATGGAACATGAAATAAACTTAGTTACCCTCGCTAATGGAGATAAGATTAGTGTTATTGGTTCACTAACCTTACCTGCGGATTTGGAAGGAGTAGTAAAAATCTTTGAAGTTTCAGTTATACCTGCTTTACCTCACGAACTTATATTAGGGACGGACTTCTGGAAGAAAATGGGCATTTCAGCAAATTTAAATAAGAATTTTTGGTATAGAGAGAATAGTGCACCTGAGGACTTCGTGTGCTCGCTAGAAAACCATTCTACGCTTTCCGCAAGCCAGAAGGAGCAGTTGGATGATCTCTTAGAACGTACGAAACGAGCAATGGGTACGGGATTAGGTTGCACCAAGGTAGTTGAACACGTAATAAGAACAGAGTCTGCGCCGATCAAACAGAGATATTATCCTGTCGCTCCAGCGCTCCAGAAGGTGATAAACACGGAACTTGACAATATGCTGGAAGAGGGGGTCGTCGAACCGTCAAATAGTGCTTGGACTTCGCCGATTGTAATGGCAAGGAAGAAGGATGGTAGTTACAGATTTTGCGTAGATTTTCGAAAACTGAACAAGGTAACGAAAAGGGACGCCCATCCTATCCCTTACGTCTCTTTCACACTCGACAAACTTAGAGATGCCAAATATATTTCATCGTTGGACATAAAATCAGCTTTTTGGCAGGTACCGATGGAGAGGGAATCCAAACAGTACACTGCGTTCACAGTTCCTGGAAGAGGCCTCTTCCAGTTCTGCAGAATGCCGTTTGGCCTAACAAATTCTCCGGCAATCTGGCAGAGGCTGATAGATCGAGTCCTGTCTGGAAGGCTAGAAGAACACGTTTTTGTTTACCTTGATGATGTAGTAATCATAACACAAACATTCGAAATGCATTTAGAGATTCTACAGGAAGTATTTAATCGCCTGCAAAAGGCCGGCTTAATCATAAATTATGATAAGTGTGAGTTCTGCAGAGCTGAGTTGAAATATCTCGGTTGAGTTGTTGGGGAGGATGGGCTACAGATGGACCCCGACAAGGTTAAATGCATCTTAGACATCCCTCGGCCGAAAAATGTAACGGAAGTTAGGAGATTTATAGGTATGACAGCATGGTATAGACGTTTCGTTCCCTCGTTTTCTTCTCTCACAGCGCCTATAACTACACTTTTGAAAAAGAACAAGAAATTTAACTGGAATGATGCGTGTGACCAAGCTTTCCAATCAATAAAAGAAAAACTTATAAGTGCCCCAATCCTCTTCTGCCCAAATTTCGAGCTACCTTTTATTGTCCACGCGGATGCTTCAGGCTACGGCATTGGTGCTGTTTTGACCCAGCGGGAGGGTGAAGAAGAGAACGTGGTAGCATATTTAAGTAGATCTCTTA
Organism: Dioctria linearis; assembly: GCA_963930735.1. NCBI lineage: Eukaryota > Metazoa > Arthropoda > Insecta > Diptera > Asilidae > Dioctria > Dioctria linearis. Next base: position 74,712,748 of record OZ005740.1, on the reverse strand, counting down.
GTCGATGTGAGAGAAACTACTCCACTACTGAGCGTGAGTGTCTTGCTGTTTTGTGGGCAGTCGAAAAATTGCGGCCGTACCTGGAAGGAACTAAATTCACCGTAGTTCCGGATCACGCATCCTTGGTATGGTTGCATAATTTAAAGGATCCCACCGGTCGACTCGCTCGTTGGGCAGTAAAGATGCAACAATTTGATTTTGAAGTAATACATAAAAAAGGAAAAGAGCATGTTGTTCCTGATTTATTGTCTCGGTCCGTTCCTGCCCTGGAGTCATTGAACACAGCAAAGTACGTTTCCACGGACAAATGGTTCAATAAGATGATGGAACAAGTAAAGGAAAAACCTACACAGTATCCCGACTGGCGCATCGAGGTCGGAAAATTATAGAAACACTGTCGAGATAAATACCCTGATCTAGTAGCAGAATCAGATAAGTGGAGAGAAGTGGTCCCAAAAGAGAGACGTAGGACTATAATGGTAGCCGCCCATGACAATCCCACCTCTGGACATTGTGGGGTTCAAAAGAGTTACGAACGATTACAAAGGCAGTTCTATTGGCCTAAAATGAGACAAGATATAGCGAAGTATGAGAGGAATTGTACTACGTGTCAAGCGGTTAAACCGGATCTACAAAAGCCTGCTGGACTAATGGCGACACGTAAGCTACCCTTTAGACCTTGGGAGACATTGTGTGTTGATTTAATCGGGCCCCTACCTAAGCCTACAAACGGTTTTTCCTTTATATTAACAGTAGTGGATCAGTTCAGCAAATTCGTCCTATTATTCCCAGTTAGGTCGGCTTCGGCCAAATTAGTGTGCAAAAATTTAGAAGACCATGTCATTCTTTTATTCGGGGCTCCTAGTAGAATAATCTGTGAAAACGGTGTACAGTTTCGGAGCAGGGATTTTGGTAAATTATGTCAAGGATATGGGATAGAGATTTGCTTTACAGCTCTTTATCACCCCCAAGCAAATCCATCAGAAAGGATGAACCAAGTTGTTAAAACGATGCTGCGTGCTTATGTGTCCGAGAACCACCATAAGTGGGATCAACAGTTACAAAAAGTGGCTTGCGCAATTCGGACATCCCAGCACGAGACAACAAAATTGAGTCCGTATTTTATTAACTTTGGGAGGGAAATGCTAGTCTTCGGGAAAAACTCAAAAACATTTATAGAGGACGAAGAATTAGATGTAGAGTTACACGCTAGGTCACTCGAGGCAGTACGCAAAGATGTCCAGGATAGACTAGGTAAAGCATCAGAATTAAGCAAAAATCGGTATAATCTTCGAAGAAGGGATGTAAGCTTTTTATAAAATGACCTGGTGTGGAGGCGCAACTTCGTTTTATCGGATGCTGCAAAGTATTTTACAGCAAAGCTGGCCCCAAAATATATCGGTCCCCTCACAATAAGTAGAAAAATTTCGCCATGGACTTATGAACTAGCGGATAGCAGTGGAAAAAAACAAGGCACCTGGCATGCAAAAGACTTACGGCCTTACTCTTCGGCTCCACCCAGCGATTAGTAAATTGATTAGTTGAACATAGGTATACGTACGAGTATAGTTAGTTATATTTTCGGTTAGTTTCTTTGATATTACCTTCAACACGTTAAATTAATATTTTTTTTGTGTGTCTCTCGACCCATGTATCTTTAGATTTGGTAAAACTATATACAAAAAAAAAAAAAAAAAAAAAAAAAAAAAAAAAAAAAAAAAAAAAAAAAAAAAAAAAAAAAGCTTGATGCACGTTCGTGGATTTGGAGTATTGATGGTAATTAATGTGAACGTCCATTAAGTGGTATGCTAGTGTGCAAGATTTCGTTCTTTTCGAAATCTTTTGTAAGAAAGGGGGGAGTTGTTACAGTCCTAAATATCCAATCGATAAATTGAACTAGTGATACTTCTGTCGTATTCTTTATTTCAGAATCGAACTCCCGATTGGAATAAATTGTACACTTATGGTACCGTATCTGGGATATACGTCAGGCAACGCATGTAAGACGTTCACTATAACAATAGGAATACATAAACACAAACCCAACTGCATACATATAAGAATGGCGTAAATGGAAATTACAATAAACGGACTGTGGATAAGATTTGAATTAACCCTATTTGTAAGATTTAAAAAGAGTAAAAGCAATCAAAATGTCAAGAATTACTGATAAATAATTAAGTACCAATTAACAAAAGTTTAATTTAATAAATTCATATTTGTATTAAGTTATCTTGCTCGCATGTCTACATGAAATTACAAAATCTTTGTGCTACGTCTAAGGCCAGTCCAGGTTTCCATAAGAATGAAGCAGCCGAGGAATTTGAAATAACGCATTAAATACATATGAAATAATATAAAATATTCTGTCCCCAGCATATAAAAATGAAGTTTCCACCACCCGGGGTAAGCCATGCCCACGAAAGCCAATTAATCCCGTGTCATAATTAATTCCGAAAATAATAGAACCTGGCTTAAGCTTCAGGAAATCAAATTGGAAACTAGTATAAACACGGCATGCAGAGACATGATGCTGCTCCGGAGTAGGTTGAGGGACACTTCCGAGATCATAGTGACAGCTAGTGGACGGCAGATTAGAAAAAAAGAGAAAAAAATTGAATGGCTATCAGAAGTAATTAAATCCAAAAAGAAAAAAAGAAAATAAAATAATTAAGAATGAATGGGAATTTGGACGGCGAAAACGGATGGATTTTTAAGTTGGTTTCCTTGCGAGCAAGATAAGTACCATTGTTCTTTGCTTATAGAATATTAATTAATATATGTGCCATACTTTATAATTTAATGATAAGCTAAAGTTGATTAATTAGTGGATTAATAATGGTCAATTATATGTGGTAATGAAATCTAGTGTATGTGGCAATTTATTGAGTTTGGAGCGTGAGTTGAGTTTCGTGGTATCTCGTGATTTCCAGAAAAGTAGGGAAAAACCACGTGGCGCCCAATAGAACTTTCCACCAACAATTTCACAGACCCAGGCGACCCACCTCCACTGAGCCACCACCCTTTCCGCGCTCAGGGCAAAAAAACCAAACCAAAGAAAACCAAATCGTATTTTGAGAGATCGGTTTATGAGAAATAAGCAATTTTTCTATGAACGTCCCGCATAATACATCACACCACTTGGTTGAACATAAAAGGTATGAAAAAGGTATGAAAAAGAAAACAAAAACATCGTCCTGAATGTGTTGATTTATTAAAGCCCAGTGCATGGTTGCAAATGTGTTGATGATGCCGACTGAAGGTGTAATAAATTTTGTTATTTCGGTGTTCTTAAATGCTCTTCAATGACAGAATGTCAGCTTTTAAGCTGATTGGGATAAAAGGGTTGCAAAATTATCTTACCCCTGAGCACGCTTTCATACATCCTTTTGTTACATAATTATGTATTGGACCGACAAAAGACTTACTAGAAAATGTTATGAGCTGCTCCATAGTTTCTGAATACATATTATGTACATATGGGAATATAATCAATTGGTTTCTGGTGTGTTAAGAGGAGTTGTGGCGAATAAAAAGGGTTTGGGTCCTTCAGTTTAAGCAATCTAATAAAATATATTAAATTGAAGTTATCTGATGAACAGTATTGATTTTAATTATATGCAAAATTACATAAGCTCAAACCAATACAAGCCAATTAATTAACCGTAATTAAAGTTTCAAACACTAACCATCAGAGTGTATGCATCAATAGTTTGCATTAATTAGGAAAATACGACGTAGTGCACCGTCTATCTAAAAAGCTCTAGAGAAATTCGCATAAAGTACAAATACAGTGCATAACAAGCCCGATTGTTTCCTTGAACCGGATAATTTGTAATTTTATATAATTTCTGTAATTGGCATATATGAAAAAAGGTAGAACATTCCAACTTCCAAACTTCACGGCACGGACGGATAGGGGATGAGCATGTGAAGAGTTTTCTATAAGATATTAACCAATATATAATAGTAACTTTTTGATAAGATTTTCATTTTTATTTTAACCAGAGACTAAAAAAAAAATATTTTCTTTTTACTCATTGTAATAACTCTGATTGCTTTTCTTCTATGTCATTTGTTCAAATTTAAAATTTTTAACATTCCTTGGAATAAAATTAAAAGTTTAATTTCTTGTAAAATCACGTATATGGTAATGCTATGAAGGTCTGTCTAAAACCGATTCTTACCATACCGTAGATGAATTCGTGTATGTAATTTCGTATGGTAACCCACCTCACTGTGTCAGTTAAAGTAGTCTTTCGCAGCTATATCTAGAACGGTAAGAATTATTATTATCAATTTCATAGGATTTTATATTCTGAAGCACTTTTCAGTACCATAAAATTGTCTAGAACTGATCGTTTTCACAGTATACTTAAAAAGCCTCAATTTTTGTATGGCAACACCAAGAACAGGCTACCCGAATCACCCTATTTTTGAAATTTCATTTACCTACAATTTTTATTGAAACGCCGTATAAAGAATTTTAGCTCCTACATCAACGAGTTCTCAGGCAGTGTCCAAATATATAGTGAAAAACGCAATGTCTTCAAATCTGCAATTTTTTTTAAAAAGCCGGTGTGTCAAATTTAAGCTCTCTAAGTCAAGTATAAGAAATATATAACACCACTAACACAAATACATTGTGCGCATAATTTTGTTTTAACATCAATTTCGGTTCGTTTTAGGATCTAACGCAATTCGCTATCGAGGAAGAATCGCGGGTTGATTGGTTGAGAATCATGTTCCTTTTACAACGCTGGTAGTCTGTTTACCGTTCGATATCGAGTTCGATCTCGAAGTTTAAGCCAGAGATTGCGATTAGCTAGCAAATCATTTTCGAATCATGATGTTTGCCAGGGCTCTGACTGCTGTGTCGAAAAGTTCGATATTTCCAATGAATTTCAGTCTAATAAAGACGAAAGATTTCTAGCTGGAAATTATTACCTCAGAGAAAAATGGTAAAGTAATTAATCTATCTTAAATTTATATTAATTTGAAGCTTTAAGCTTTATCTTATGTCCTATTTCAACACGCATTTAAAAGTCAAGTTGCCTATTAGCATCACTACCAAGCAGGTTGAGTACCTTCTAATTGTACTGCATTTACAGCACAAAACATCGGCACCAGTTATCAAAAATTATTGATATTAGCTCAAGTTGGTTCCCCTGTGTATACATAACACAATGACATTTTGATTAATATACAATTTTGGCTCCAAATGATTTTGTTATCACTGGAGGGGGAGGGGTTTAGCCTAGTAAGCTAATATCCTCTAGAAACGAAAGAATAACTGAGAATTACTCAATGTATTAATTTGTTAAGCCTTTAATTTATGATGACATTCCAATTGCATTGAAAAATTCTATCCATCTAAAAGTGCCATATTTATATAATTGAGTTCACGGTAATTCTAAAATTAAGGATCCGTGGATCGGCAGATTGAAAACATGTTCTTTAACCATATTTTTACTACATTTATTCACATTCCAAGAAAAATAAATATAAAGTTCCACTTTTTATAAGAAAAACTAAAATTTTCAGAATTAAATTTAGTCTTTTCCTTCTTGCCGGGAAGGGAAAATGTACTTCATTCATTTCAATTTTAACATTTCGATGAACGCTTAGTAGAGCGATGTTATTGGCGGGACCAAAAATCAATTAAAAAAAATGAATAAGAAAACAAATTTTATTTTTGGGGCATTTAAATAAAACCAGCTCGTGGAAAATATTAGTTACCATATTTTAATTATTTACAACAAAAGTTGGTATTTTAAGGACGAAAAAGAAATTAATCTTATATTTAATATTCCCCTTATGCGGTGTCTCAAAGTAAGCTACCATGTGCTGATACATACATACTGGATTGTTTATTTGCTTTCATTATTTAGCACACGTTTTTCCTAAAGTTACTTTACCTGAAAGGGCCACGGAGGAAAGATATCCAATGACAAAACCAATTGTTGTGAGCCGTTACATATACAGAGTTGTGGGTAAAAATTTGGCTTATCAGATTATCAAAAGTATAGGCTACGACGATGGAGGGAGTTTGAACTCCTCAATATATACTCGGCCTTGACATGCATATCTCGTTAACGGGTACAGTACTCGAACAGTTTGGGTTGAGTTCTCATTACTATTATGTAGAAATCGGAAATACTGCCTTAATTCTATTGAGTTGAGGAATACCATTTATAGTATATGTAAATATTGAAATTATGTATTAGAAATGTAATTCGCCCAAGAAGTTTAGCAGTTCGATTATCTGTTAATAATTTATGATTCAGATTATGACAGACTAAGCCTGAGTCATGTCAAACTGCTATGGTATTTTTATTCAGTATCTTTTGTTTGACATTTCATCAAGGAAAGACTTATACCCTAGGCAGACGGACAAAATCAATGATCATTCGTTCGAAATTGATTTTTTCAAAAATTAAGTTATCCAAGATTTTGTGAATTAAAACAAAAGTCCTGTTAATTTTTATACGTAATTTCAAATTTTTAATAATTTGAATTAAAATTTTTTATTCAAAATAAGGAAAAAATCCTTGACTACTTTTCATTGCAAATTTTGCTTATTTCAATGGAGTTTTCTTTAAAATAGCTAGTTTTTCGTTCTGTGTTATTTTCACGGGAAGACTTTGTTGGATTTGTTTTTCTGTGAACTGTGGACTGGCAGGTTGTGTTACATAAGCTTGTTTGTATAGAAACCTGAACTTCGAAAAAATGTGTAAGCACAAGAGTTTTATCTAGCTCTAGCGATAGACCACCCTACTAGCCGTTTAGAAGGCTAGAAGAGTATTTTACTAATCTCTACCATGCTATATTTTGTGCAATGAAACACTTTAGGATATTTGCTAACAAGTATTTCCATTCCAGAAAACATCAACAAAAGATAGATTTATAAATAAATTTCAAACTCAACCTGTTTTCATCTAAAAAATCGAAATTTCAGTCTTAGACGCATAAGACCTCTTACTACAAAATTTTAAAATGTCTAGCTCATATATTAAAGAGTTACTGTCACTAAAGATGGAAAATATGGAGATACTATACTAAGGCATTTCAACACCACACATTTTTCGAATTTTCCTTCATAATATAAACGACGGGCCTTATGCACCATAATTGTATCCCTTAAATTATTGAAGTATGTAAATCCGTCCAGGTACAGCAATTAAATTTTATCTCATCAAATATCTCACATTAAATAGTAAACGCGTGATGTTGATGCTGATGATACCATTAAATTTATTTGAAAATCAAATATGGTTTCGTGTTCGAATCAGAAAAATGTTTCAACAGAAAGTTTTCGTTAACTTAAACGAGTACATTCATCTCCCTCGTTCATATGAAAAAACTTCTGGCATTTTGAGTGCTCAAATTCTGACAAACTTCATCCCGAGTTATGAAATCATAAACATCCAAATCCAAAGTGCGCAATCAAAAACTAATGTAAACGATAATTTTCGTATCGGAATTTTACTCATTGACTTTTGTGTGGTCGCGCTCTGGTTATAGAAAATGGACGGCATGGAGACCAAGCAACATAACTTTATTAAAGCTTCGACGGCTCTGCGGAAAAGATGAGCCCATAAACCTCATAAATTAAAACCTTCGTTTTCCATATATATCTTTTTCTTTTCCTTTTGGGTCTCCGAAAGTATATTATTCCTTAGGTTTGATGTGTATTTCAGAGGCTCCCATAAAATTCTTTTACACTTGTTGTGGTCTATAACTGATATAATCTCTTATGGACGGCCAGCGGATACTATAGATGTCATAATGTTTTTGTCAAGAAAAGGCTACTCCACTCATGTTGACATGGTTTTAATGTTGTACAGCATAATTTTAAATTATTTCAAAATGTTTCTATTCTCTTTAATTTTCAGACAAAGAAGAAGGATCGTGGTTAATGCGGTTCCAGTTCCTCCAGCACACACTTAAATTTGCATAATTTCATCAGAAAAGGTTTTAACGTTATGATTTTAATTATTTTAACCAATTTAAAACGATTGGATTTTTATGTCTTAATCACAATTTTGAACGGGTTATTGGAAATGGATGTCGGCTACAATTTTCGCTTAGTGCTGGTGAAGTACCAGTTTAGTTAGTTCATTTATAAAGTGTCTAAGGGTTTGGGGCTTACTTTTGACTCGATTATATTTTGTACATACATGTGTATATACTTAACTTAGGTCATTTCACGACAGTGTGTTGTAATAATGTACGTTTGATTTTGATGCTGGAAATAAGCTAAAGAAATAATTTAAAAGTATTGTTTTATATAATAACGGGTAAGACGTCATCATATAGGTACATATTACAGTGCGGAAGCAGGTCAATCGGTCTCATCTACATACAAAGTTCACTTTAGTTACCTATACCTAATTTTCATGAAATTTTCAGATTTCGAAGAGAAAGGACATAATTGTTTCGGACCTCTTTCATGGTACGATAAGAGATTGCTTAAAACAAGAAATATTGGATTTAAGTTAGGTTATATTAGAGTGGCGACTAGTTTGCAGATGATACTTAAATGTAAACATAACGGCGGGGAAGGGGCGGGCGATAATATCGAACCAACCACAAGAGTTAATAAAGTTTACTAGGTCCTCCAACTTTTTGTCTTGCGATTTTCTCACTCAATTCGCAGAACAGGTAATTATTTAGTGTATCTTTTCTACGTTCCACAAGGTTTAAGCATTCATACAGCAAATGCTGAATGCTCTCAAACTTTTCCGCATCCAAGCAGCTTCTGCCGAAATCATAGCACAGAAATTGAATGCATTTGCTAAATAAAAAGTGTTCTGTGAAACTTTAATAAGCTTACACACTTCATTTCGGTTAATAGTTACCAGAGTTTCTGTCTTCCTACAATATACCATGGGTCACTCCTTGTAGGCCTGCACATCCAGAATACTTTTCGTTGATTCTAGGGGCCTCTTTGTGGATTTACCTTCTTAGCATATTATATTCATATGATCCCTTTCCAGCCAGTTCAGTTCATTTGTTTCAGGTTTTTCTTATACAGCACTGTGGTGCGGTCAGAGAATTACTTATTCCTAATGATTGGCACCGAATCTCAAAGAGTTTTTCGACAACGCTGGACTAGGCGCGATCTAATGCCGTTCGAACCGACAGTTTTTATTTCCGCGAATATTTTATTAGCCAAAATAAGGGTAACGTATTTTAGAATAATTTTTATTGACAAAATCAATCAAGTAATTTTGGTTAATGTTGTCCATATGAAATTGCTTGTATAATTGTTCTTCTATTTTAATTACAAACAATATGCATATAATATGTATGTACCCTGTCCGATGAGTTCCCTCAAGGAAACGAGCATTTGACAGAATCCATGTCATAAACTTGTTGTTTCGTTTTTCTTTTGAGTTTATTCGTTTTATATACATATTTCGAAAGGTATTTTGGAGCACGCAAATAAAACAAGAAATATGTCGAAACGCTTCCAAGCTAGCCAAGATATCTAAAAGTAATTCGAATTTTTTTTTCATAACTTTGATTAGTCAATAAAATTTGGAAAAATATAAATAGAATGTGTGTTGTTCTGAGAAAGAATCATCTTTTATTTTCTGGAATATTTACATGCTCTCTATTTTCAACTAATTTTTAAAAGTTACATCGAATCTATGTCAGTGCCGACAAAAACTCAACCCATTGCTTCCCTCTCTTCCCCTGTCACGGGCATCCTTCTCCACCATCCTCTTATCCATTCAATCCCCCATCCATACACTCAATCTACCTACTTCATACTTTCAGTAATCCCAAAGATCGTTGAATCTCCAATCCCTTTCTAATCATACCTTTCATCCATCCATGAAAAAAATATCCGATAATGTATCTCCAAGAGAAAGCGAAAAACTGAATTACAGAGCACAGCAGAAAATTAGACTAGTTAAATTGGGAGTATCTTGCTTTTCTTACATTTCTAAGCCAACAATGCTTCGCTCCATTATAAAATCAACGATGGCTCGACCTGATGTAGGGAAGTCCTGAATTTTTCTTAGAATTTTACTGAAATTTTTTCCCTTAGAATTAGTTTGCATTAATTTAGGCCGCCAAGGGGTGCCTGGGTCGCCTACCATTCTTATTAAAGGTAGAGTAGACTCGTAGACGAGCAACAAGCATTCATTTCTTCTTAGAAACCTACAGCAAATGTGTTTCGGTGCCGTGCCGTGTGCGTGCCGTTGTCGGCTTTCATGCATAAAAATTCTAAATCGCTTGGAGGCATATGTAGTCGGAAATATTTTTGTTAGCAACGCCATTTCATAGCTTTCCCGTACATACTCGTGCCTAGCAAAAATCCATCCTTAACTTTTCGCGCTTCCGTGCCGCGTTCATCCTACCACCTATCCTTCCTTTCCTTCATTCATTCTATTTAACCATACAATCCACCTAGATTTACCCCCCCCCCCCCCCCCGCCGCCACATTACTATCGATCCATTTATATTCGTCTAATCCATCCTACATCCAATCAACGCTCAACAGTCAATGTGTCGTGTGTCAAATCGCCTCGTATAATTTTTGTTTGTTTTATTACTGTAATGCAATTTTATAAACCCGAAATTGGTTAATATGGTTTATTTAAATAACCTTTCGATCGTGTTGTTCGAAGCTTTTTAAATATTGCCGTGGTATAGACAGTTAATAGATAGTGCTGATCGGATGTCGGGCGCTGCATAGAATTTAAGTGCGTTTACTAAATCTTAACCTGTGCATATGTTTGCAGTCTTTTTAACAATTTTTTTGTCATAGACTTCTTTTGTGTAATTTGTGCTGTGATTCTTATATTATTAATTTCGTCAAAGATTCCTTTTATTTATTTATTTATTTACATAAGCGATGACAATTCAATGTAAAGTGTTCACACCATAGACATAAACCGTCCAGTGATCACTTTCTATGGAATGTATTATAGCGCCATCTATGAGTGAAGGTGTTTCGAATAGAACTTTAATATTAGCAAAGACACTAAGCAACTTGCTATTTTTACAACATTATTAAGGGTACTTTCTCGCAAATATTCATCAACTACATTCAATATTATTTTCATCTGATTATACTGACAGTTATATATTTATATGTAATTTAATCGAATTAATCTAATTTTTCTGGTAATTTCCAAGATTTGCTCCACTAAAATTGGTGGCAAGGAGGCAGTATACGATGGTATTTGCGGCAATGTTTTCCACGTTACATGCTTGAAGCGAAATACTCCATCTTCGTCTTCTGGACACACCACCTGCAGTGAATGATCTGATATGAAGCCTTGTCACGTCCTACGACTCATGAAAAGTTTTTTGGAGGCAATCTCTGGGGACCAGTCTCTTATGTTGATAAAATTAGCCAGTTTTCAGCCAATCTGTCTAATTTTCAACAATTTTATGATGATGTACACATATTGAATTGTAAGATGGAGAACGTTCTCACCTTGACTGACACGTTGAACTCTAATTCGATTGCGGTACTGGAAAAGACTCATGAAATATCATCAAAAATATCTCTTGTGTCGAGCAGCTTGGACGATCTTCACTCTGTGGTAGCAACATGTGATGCGCCTTAGACGTCCAGTGCTAACGGCGGGATTGCTTTACCTATCATTGAAAATATCAGGCGCACTATTAAGCAGGTCAAGGGCGATATTGGTTCCTGTTCGTCGGCCGTATTGAAAAATTCTACACTTTTGGGTTCGGTAGTTCATGATATTGGGAAATTGTCTATAAGAGAGTCTCGCAGCTCTGAAACTGTACAGCCTGAGCCCCAACAGTCTTCATCTATTCAGCAAGATTCGTATGTGTTAACTTCTGCCTCATCTGAGAATATTTCCTCAGCGAAGGTGAGTCGTTGTCAGAGACAGAGAAATCATCGCATCAGCCCAAATCATATTACTACTGCCTCAAGTATTTCTTCAGATCGACATGAGGTTTCTCTGGATACCAATATGGCCTCCATTGGCGGGACTTCATCTTCGGTTGCCGACACCGTGGTATGTCCGATTGCGGACGAGCTGTTTGATAGTGGGACGAAAGCTTCAGTTTCGGATGTCGGTTTATTGCGGTCTACTTCAGTTGCGGATATTGCCTCCACCAATGATCTTCCGACTGTAATTGTAGACGCTGTTTCGCTGCGGTCAGCAGGCTTCCAAAGTGTGTCTTCGTATCTAGAGTATATCCTGACTTTACCGAGGATGAGATAGCCAGACATATTTCATCGCGTGTTGGTACTTCGACCTCTTCGATTGCCTGCAAAAAAATTAACTACTCGACATGATCGTGAGAAACGCTCATTTTCTGCGTCTTTCAGAGTTTTGGTTCCGGAAAATCTGTTTCTGGCGGTCCTCTCTCCTGAGATTTGGACCCACAATTCTATTGTGCGTAAATTTATTCCAAGGGGGCGCTCTGGATCTTCTGCTAAGGCAAAAAGCTTATTGTCGAAATCTCCGTCCAAGCCGCCAATGTAACTGGTCTTCGTTTCAAAACGACTCGCATTTTTACAACCTCGATGAACTCTTTGACGTGGTCTGTTTAACCGAGACATGGCTATGTGGAAAGCTTGCAGATGCAGAGGTTTTTGGTCCCGAGTCGTCTGTTTTCGGATGCTCCTGTTGGAGGTGGAGTGCTTTGTGCCGTTCGTCGCAACCTTCCATGCCAATTAATCGATTTTGTTGAGTCCGACGATCTCGACTCTATATGTGTAGCTCTCAAGCTCTCACACAAAAATATATATATTGCAACAGTTTACATCCCTCCATGCTCATCAGCTGTGATTTTCGACTTGATGGCTGCATATATTGATAGGCTTACCGAAGTTTTGCTGCCTGCCGATGAACTATTGCTTTTTGGTGACTTTAACTTGCCTAGTGTTAACTGGGAACACTCTCTGGACGATGAGGGCTTGCTGCCTTCTTTCTCGGCGACTCCTCAACTTGCCATATCTTTTATTGATAACATTATTTCTTCAGGTTTAATGCCGTCTAGCGGCGTTATTAATGACTCTGGAAAATCTCTTGACCTGGTATTTTCCTCCGATCCCAATGGGACTCTCGTTAAGCATTCTTTAACTCCTATCCCAAGTAACAATTTTAGTTTTAATATAGACTACATATTGTTGTCTATACTATTTCATAAAACTTGTAATAAAGCTATATAGTCAAGCCAACAATAATATGACCATAAAAAACCTCTTATAAAACGATAAGCTGTGAGGTCCTATTTTTAAAACTATATAAAGCCTTATTGGTTTTATCTGGATTACTCTTTGCGATGATGTGCAGTCCGCTACAAAACCTTTCATAAAACTAAAAGCGTAATTTGAACTCATCAACCTATCCGCATAACGTTATCAAAACCATCATAAAACTACTCCTCAATCCTTTTTTTAACATAAAGAGGCATTGGAAATACTATTTCAGCAAACCTTTTAGACTTGAAACTTCAAAACAAAAGTGATCTTTAAAACCATAATAATAATAATAGAGCCAAATAGATTTATATGTTCCACTTTATAATAATTTAATATGTTGGAATGTAATTGAATTTTATTTTAAGTGCAGTTTTAACAGTTTAATATAGCAAATCTTACGGCGATTGAAAATTTACTGATAATATAACATAGGATAGCTCGAAAAATTATAACGCGCCTCAGAAATAATTAAAATTAGGAAAAGTTTAGAAATATTTGTAAAATAATTTTTTTTATTTACACTATATTTAATTTTGATATTATTTTAAGTACGTTCGGAATTTAAAAAAGTTTGAAAATGATATCCCCTAGTTCTGAAACGGCTTAAGTTCGTGAAAGTAATAAATTTAAAAATAATGCATTTTAAGCATAAAATGGCTATTTCACATTAAAGCCTATTTGCTACTTGTACAACCGTAATAAAACCGTTTGATCTTAGGATGGCTGCGTTTAAAACAATTCATTCTATTGTAAATCCATTTGGTTTTAAGTAAAACCGTAGCCGCTTAAAGTCGAAACTTTGAACTCCCGCCCCTCCCAGAACTTGCCCCTCCTGCAAAAATGAAGGTGCGGAATAACGAAATCTACGTAAATATTAAGTTTGGTAAAAAAGTATTTTTTCGAAATTACCCCCTCCATTTTCGAAATCGAAAAGTACCCTATCTAATAGCCAGTTCAGATTCCCGTACAATGACATATAAATGGTTGTCGCAGGTTAAAAACTGTAGGAGGAGATAGAATCCTACGAAAAAAGCGAAGATTACCTCGAGGGGCACATCTTCCAAATGTTTGCTTATAACTTTTGATTGTTATTGTCGATAGCACTTATGGAGGTCATTTTGGAAAGGGGACATAATGAGCAAATTTTCTCATAGTTTTGCCAAGTTCATGCAATGGTGATATTTCGAATAAATGTACACTGAAGCGCGACAAAAATGTTGGTGAAATAAAAAATTCTAGAGAAAACTATTTTTTTTTTTAAATAATTGAAGGCACAATTAAAACTTATTATACATTCTTAGAAAGGCCAATATGTGTTCTTTTAAATAAAGGTTTGAACGTCACCATCCAATAATTACAATAGAACATATAACGAAATTACTCTGAAGAGGTATGCAAAATCTCGAAAATCGATATTATCGATTTACTCGAAAACCAAGCGGAGTTCGATATAAAAGTATCTAGACTTTTTTGACCCAAATGACCTCTACTTTCACCATCTTAAAGGATTAAAGACATTTACGGAACACCCTGTATATAATTTAAAAAATGAACTAAATTGGGCAATCCATTTATGGTATTAATATAAAAAAAATTTACATGTAATATGATTTTAGAGTTTTAATTTTTATTATATTTTTTTTTATTATATTTATTACTGTGAATTACAAACGATTTTTTGTTGTTCTAATAATAACAACAACAAACATTTTGAGTATCAGGGCCAGGTATTCAAAATATCAACTATTTGGCTCTTTCGCCCATAGTTTGAGTGCTTCTTTTTTGAGCCTCTTCCCATACCTTCCCTTATATATAAAATAAGCTATAAGGATTATGAAAAATTGTAAACTAGATTATGCACTGCACACTGCACACAATACACCAAGTTAAGTATTTTGTAATGTCCACTATAATTTTATATAAAACAATTTAATAAGTTTCTCTGTACACTGTTATTAAGTAAACTATAACACACGAAAAACTATAGTTTTGTAAAAGAAAAGCCACAAATAAAAATAAAATTTTTCACAAGCAATTTTGTTATACATGCAGAGTAATATATTCATGTGGCTCGCGGCACTGCAAAAAGAACAAAGTTTCGTTTACTTTATCCCACTCTGTTATTAGGGTAGCGTGTGGTGAAGATGACTCATAACCAATTCCAATCACTTTTTTCTGCAGTTTTTGTGCACACCTCTTATTGGTGAAGATATTCGTAAATGGTTTCCGGCATATACCAATATTTTCTCAATCGTGTACGTTGTATAGACCCTACAAGCGCACTACTTACCTGCAGTTAAAAAAAAATACACATTTTAATACTCAATACTGTAAATGTCGTAAAATTACGAATTTTCATAGTCATCGAATTCAAAAAGTCTTTGTAAAATTACGCACACGATTGCAAACAATGCAATAAAATGTGTAAAATACAAAAATACGAAATAACCAATGATGAAATATTTGATAATAATGAAAAATTGTACTTTTTCATATCATCATCTTGAATGAAGAACTAAATCAATCTGTGATGACACTATCAGTTTGTCTCAACTCGTCTGAAAATACATGCCATAGTAAAAGTTTCTATGTGATCATCGTAATTTTATGTAAGTAAAAAAAAAATTCTAGGATCAATTCTTGTGGCACCCTGGATGAATGCCTCCATTTTCTTCCTTTTATCTGTAAAATTAAATTGAAATAAGTAAAAAAATTAGATTTGTTCTAAGACCAATTCTTATGATATAACTTACATGAATGCCCGTATGTAATTTCGTATGGTAACCAATCTGTACAAGTAGGGTATAAAAAGAAAAAAAAAATCTGAAAAGACCAATCAATTTCAATACTTTATATATTTTCAATATTTCAATAAATATTCAATTATACTGAAGTTGTGATAACGTCTGCAATTTTACAATGTGTCTATTTATATATATTTAGCGATACCCTTCGTCATCATCATCACATTCAGGCTAATTTTCCTGTTCACACTACCTGAAAATTATCCTATAGTTAATTATACTGGTTATTTACAATTTCATAAGATAATTTGCAATCGCACTAACATCAGTAAATTTCTTACGCTGATGTTTGTACTTTGGGTATTGCTCGCAAGGCACACGTCCGCACGCCGTAATTTTCTTCCAATGTATCAGTTTTATGCGCCACGCGCCACCTAGCAAAACCTTTGCATACAAAAAAACAAGTGCGTCTGTGATAACACCACACAAAGCAGCAAGTGTGTCCATGATAATATCATTTATTGACAATTGTATTATTTTAATTTTACGCTGTAAGCATACGTTTTCCTGCAATTTTTATGCAAAATCAAGTAAATAACATTACAGTGTTTAATTGTAGATACTTTTTAACATTTGATTTAACGCTGTTAAAACTTTGATCGACAAGTGTTCATTTTGACATATTTTGTATAGTTAAAATATTAGCCCAAAAGATCCAAAAAATAAAAAGTAAAAAATTTATCTCATCCTTTTATGACACATCTCTGGATTTATATCAAAATCGGGTCATAAATGACTTTCACTAAGCTGGAAAGTGGTGCAAGAGATGACAGTTTTTAACAATTTTACAAATTTCAGATAATTAACTATATAATAATTTCTGGATTAATTTTGAGAAATTTTTTACACTTAGGTATCTCACGGATTGGACCTTTATCGAAACATTAAAATTTATTTGGAATAATAAGACACACATGTTCTCCAGATATCGGGTGCAAGCCGAAGGTCAATTTTCAATTTTCATTGGTATTCGCTCTTAAAAAAGCTGATTTTGATAAAATGAATGAATGGTTATCCGCTTGTGATTGGACCAGTGTGCTGGGTGAACGTGACATTGATGAAGCTGTTAACTCGTTTTATGACACATTATTTCTGTGTTTTACTCACTGTGTACCACTTGTTCGTTCGAATCGTGATTCGAATTGTCAACCGTGGTTCAATGGCTCTTTGAAGCATCTTAAAAAATTAAAGAATAAAGCTCGGAGGAGGCTCTGTTCCTCAAGGAGTGATGCTGATTACGTTATTTATTCTAATTCGCGTGCTCAGTACATTTCGTGTTTGACTGACTCTTACAACGATTATGGATTTAGAATGAGATCGGCTTTGCGTGCTGAACCAAGGCAATTTTGGAGGTTTGTTAACTCTAAGCGCAACTGTAACGGATACACTTCATCGTTGCGACTTGGTAACTTAGACAGTGCGGATCCGTTAGAGACTGCCAATCTTTTTGGTGACTTCTTTAAAACTGATTTCTGCGAAAATCACTGTGATATTAGTTATAATGATTTTACCCATTTGACGAAGCTTCCGCTGACTTCTCTTCAACCTAATTACCTGTTTTTCGATGAAGCGTCTGTCTCCATGTACATTTCAAGCATAGCTGATAGTTTTTCTGGCGGTCTGAATGGTGTTCCTTCCGCACTCATAAAACATTGTGCTACGTCCATGGTTGCTGTTTTGTGTTATTTATTTAATTTATCTTTAACTTGTGGTATTTTTCCGACACAGTGGAAGCTTTCTTTGATTATTCCTTTGCACAAGAAGGGCAATAAGAGCGACATTTCTAACTACAGACCTGTCGCCAATTTAAGTTGTATTGTTAAGATATTTGAAGCACTGGTTTGCAATGTTTTGTACTTCCACTGCAAGCCCTTCCTGTGCTCTTTTCAGCATGGTTTTATGAAGGGGAATCTACTACGACTAATTTGTTGGAGTTTACTACTTTCTGCATTTCTGCTATTGAAAACGGTAAGCAAGTGGATTGCATTTTCACGGATTTCAGTAAAGCTTTTGACCGAATCAATCATAAAATTTTAATTCACAAGTTGACTGTTCTTGGTTTTCATACTGTCTTTGTTAATTTGCTTCGTTCTTATTTATCTGATCGTACGCAGCGAGTCATATTCCGCTCAGCCCTATCTGACGAAATAGATAATACATCCGGTGTACCACAAGGTAGCCATCTTGGACCACTCCTTTTTATAATTTACATCAACGATGTATCTCTGATTTTGGCTAATTCAAGAATTCTTTGCTATGATGACGATGCCAAAATCTTCCGCATTGTTATACCCTAGATGAAATCTATAGGGTATACTAAGTTTGCCATTCCGTTTGTAACGCACAGAAATAATGATAGTAGAGCAAAATGGATTGTACACCCCCGCATAAAATTAAAAGTTATTTTGATTTTTGCATGTCCGTCCGTCCGTCCGTGCGCACGATAACTCGAGAACGCGTTCAGTTAGAAAGCTGAAATTTTGTACACGGACATTAAAAAAAAAAAGTAAAATTAAGTTCGAAAATGAGACAAATCGGGCAACTCCTTCGTGGGGTTGCCATACAAAAATTTCGTTTTCCACGATATATTTGGACACTACCTGAGAACACGTCGACGTAGAAAGCTGAAATTTGGTACACTCTGTTTTCACAGTAATAGCAAATAACATTTCAAAAATGGGCTAAATCGGGCGACCCCTTCTTGGTGTTGCCATATAAAATTTTTGGTTTTTACATATACTTTGAAAACGATCAGTCCAAGACATTTTTATTGTACTAAAAACTTCTTCAGAATAAGAAATCCTATAATATTGATTATAATCATATTTTCTGTCCGTCGAGCCGTTCTAGAAATATATGCGAGAAACCAATGCAAAAAATCAAAATTGCTCAAATGAGAGACCATACGAAATTTCATACGGGCATTCATCTAGGGTATCATAAGAATTGGTCTTAGACCAATTCTAGCTTTTTCACTTGTTTCTAATGAAAACGAGTGCGGATTTTTAAACTCGGACGTAGACACCTTTCATAAATGGTGTGCTATTAACTGTCTTCCTCTTAATATTAGCAAATGTACTACGATGTCCTTTTCTCGTAAAATAGGCCATTGGAGTTTAATTATACTTTAGATGGATGCTTATTAACTAGACTTGACAAAACCAATGATTTGGGTGTCTTCCTTAATACTCGTCTTTCCTTCGAACATCATATTAATTCAATCGTGGCCAGGGCTAATGCTACTCTGGGGTTTTCGTTAGACCCATTTTGGAGTATGCCAGTCCTGTCTGGTCTCCCTTCTATTCTGTACATATTAAGGTGACCAACTATACTCATTTACTGAGTGAGCTTTGTACTCTTTTTTCGCAAACCGTACTCTTTTCAAATCCTGTACTCTGAAAGTACTCATTTGTATAATTTTATACTCATTTGTATTTCTAAAGCATTTTTTAGATTATTTTATTTCAATTTTATTAATTAAATATTTAAAATTATTTTGACAGTAATTGGAATTTCACGCGCGCATATTGCTTGCCGTTTCCGGCACGTCAGAGGACAGGGCAAACACCAGACACGCGTTTGACAGTGATTTGAATTTCGAGCACACATATGGCACAATTGAGAGGCCGTATTATGTACCTGGAGAGATAGATAGATACTACAGACCTCTTTTTCTAACAACGTCAAAATTACATTTGTGAAAAGAGATGGATATATCTATCTCTCCAATATTTGTGTGCGTAATCCCCAGGCTGATCTTTGATGTGCAGTATGTACGGCATGCTTGACAGTCTTGACGCATGCGTAGTATGTACGGCAAAGTTTTATGGGAATTCCCTTTCTGTTTAATTAATTTGACGTTAGAGAAAACAAACAATTTCGTACTTTTTGTTCAAGTTAACAAGATTTGAGGTGTACAAAATAAAATAAAATTTTATTTTATTTATCTAGTGAAGGTGAAGTTGAATGTAAGTATTAATATTATAGTTTCATTTTCATTTTACTTAAATAATATCAGATTATAATATTTATTTAAAATGAAAATAAAAAATATATTACTAATATAATTTTTAGATTATTAATTCAAATATGAGCGATAACAAAAGAAGGAAAAATCGTTTAAACGAAAATTTAAAAAAAGAGTTTCCGTTCATTGTAGTTAAAAATCGAAATGATGACTCCGTGGTTAAATGCACAATCTGCAATAGGGAATTTTCAATTGCAATTCATGGACGTAGTGTAATAACGGCACACATTGAAACTAAAGCACATAAAACGTCTCATGACACAGCAGCGTCAACATCCAAACTGACAACATTTTTTAAAAATGAAAAAAAATTGGCAGTTATGGAGGGTACTTTCGCTTTTCGCACAATAATCCATAATCAAAGTTTTCGCAGCATGGACTGCACTAATAAATTATTAAAAAAAATTTGTGACGAAAAATTTTCTTGTGCGCGAACAAAATGTGAGTCTATCGTAACCAGCGTATTTAATGAATACTGCAAGAAAATGCTATCAGAAAATCTGGATTCTGTATCATATATATCTATTCTATCAGACGCATCGAATCACAATGAAATAAAACTTTATCCAATTTTAGTAAGGTATTTCGATATTAAGAACGGTATTCAAATTAAGATGTTAAATTTGGAATCAATCGAAGGGGAAACATCAGATATTTTGTCTAATCACTTATTTCGAGTTATAACAGACAACAATTTGAATAAGAAAATTTTGGCGCTCTCGGCTGATAACACAAATACTAATTTTGGAGGACGCACGTCGTTCAATACAAAAAACTGCTTGGTTATTCCAAAGTCAGATGGCTTGCTTTAACTCCAGCATTAGAACGCGTTTTGCAGTTATATGATCCACTACGTTCATATTTTTGAAGCCTTGACAAATGTCCTACAATTTTGAAGAAATTCTTTCAAAACGATATGTCAGAACCTATGCTTTATTTTATTCACAGTCAGGCGTCGTTGTTTCATAAAATTACTCTACAAATTGAAGGAGATAAAATTTCAGCAGAAGAAGTTTGTATTATATTAAACGATTTCATACTGCAATGTAAATCAAGATTTAATGATGGATTTTTACCATTAATTCTAAAGAATAAACTGACCGTTTTGGAAGATTCCAATCCCGGAATAAAAAATGAATTTTTAAAAGAAGTTAAAAATTTTTATAAAATTTGCTATGAATATATCGAAGAATGGATAATGAACTTTAGACCATTAAATTGTTTCAAATGGACCCTTCTAAATAGTAAAATTGAATGGAAAGAAGTTTCTTCAGCAGTCGAATTTGTAGTGAAGGAAGTAAAAGATATGGTTATTAATGACAATTTTCTCTTTGAAGAAATTCGAAGAGTAAATTTATATTTAAATGAAGAAAAATTGAAGAAATGGAACGATGAGAAAATAGAACTTGGCAAAAGATGGGTAGAAATCTTTCGGCATTTTAGAGTAGAACATATCCCACATGAAAATTTAAAAGTTTTTATAGAAATTTCCTTATGTTGTCCAGGCACTAATGCTGCTGTTAAAGGGGTATTTTCACTAGGGAATGATTATTGGAGCAGTGAGAAGTCGCAACTTTCTGTAAAAACATTATCTGCCGTCTTAACAGTCAAATTTTATATGCAAAATGAAAGTTGTTCGGATGTGCCTACATTATTAGACGAACATCCTCATTTAGCAAAAAAAATCCCCTCCGAAGAAAAATATGTTTTTAAAAGAAAATAAAGTTTTTATCGTTTTTTCTCTTCTTTTTTTTCACCTATGAAATACTTGCAAAGTGTACTCTTTTTGAACAAAAAATAGTTGGTCACTTTATATATATAAATCGCATCGAGGCTGTGCAGCGGAGATTTATCCGATTTGCCCTGAGAGGACTTCATTGGGATAACCCTATTATTCTGCCCCCATATGTTGATAGACTTAAACTCTTTCCATTAGATTCTCTTGAGAATAGACGTAAAACTTCCAGAGTTGTCTTTGCATTTCAGTGTATACAAGGAGTGATAAACTCCCCTGAGCTCTTAAATACTTTCAATATATCTGTTCCTGTGCGCTCCTTGACGATCTGTGACTTCTTCGTTGTTCCTCAGCATAGTACAAACTATGGCATGCACGAGCCGGTTTCATCAATGTCTCGTCTCTTTAACCGCCAGTTTGATTGCATTGACCTTCATCTTTCAAAAAGTCAAATAAGAGATCAGCTTAGTTAAAGTTACTTGATTTTCATTATCATTGTTATGTACACTTTTCATCGTTATTATGGTTATGTATGCTTTTGTTATTGTATTGTTATATTTCACTTTTGTAAACTCAGTAATCAGATCATTGATGAAGTTCTAAATAAATAAAATAAAATAAAATAAAAATCCTATAACCGACGCCTCCATCCAATCATTTATTTTCTCAATAAAAATTATACTAAAATACGTTACCCTTATTTTGTACTAATAAAATATTACAGCAATTTAAAAAAAAGTGGTGCGCAGTCACAATTGCTTATTTTCTCCCACGCTTACGCAATCGCATTCACCTAAAAACCATGAAAATCACATCAAATGTGCAAAACTGCAATCATATGAACTAAAAACAAAAAATTCTGATGAAAGAATTCTCGCATTATAACTCTTCTCCATTAGCCAGGCAGTAGGCAGGCAGACCGATTAATCCAACTTCCAAGAATAATGTTTCAGAAATCAGTGCCTGTCGCTACATGAAAAAATGCAGGAAACATCATGACGACAGCATAAAAAGGCTCGTTACAAACTTTCGGGTTTTCAACTTTGATTACCTACAGCTTTAATATTTTTCAACTGAAGGTGAGTGGCACGGGGTGCGAACAGAAATGGTTGCACATTTTGTGTTCTTCTTGTCGCTTCTTGTAATTTTATTATTCTAAGAATATATTTCTCATATACCGAGCATTGATTAACTGAGCAGTCCAGCAGTAAATACTTGACAAGATATATCCATAGATTTAACAACAGATCTTATTGAATCAATGCCGCATTAACGAGTTAAATTTGTTTAAATGTAATTAATAAGTTTTCTTTTCTAAATTCTGAAAATTCCTTCACTGTATAAATCATTTTGATTCACATAAGTATACAACCTGGTAATTTCAAGAAATTTGTTGTTTGCAATTTATTTTTCTTTTCTTCGTTTCATTTCTCTTCAGAATATAATGAATCGACATTGGATAAATGAAGAAACTCAAGCAAAAATACGCAGATGATTGATGTGATTTTCCTTAATGTGCGAATTGCGAATTTGTAATAACACAGTTAAGATATTTTCCATTCCATTGAATAATTGATTAAAAATATTAACATATTACCTGAATTAATTTCCCTATTCATTATAAATCTCTTATTACAAATACAATTCCATCAATCTAAATTTGAAAGAAATTCTTTCAGAATGAGGTGGGTTATCATACTGAATGAGCCGGAAGTGAAAATAAATGCGACAAATTAAGGTAGACACTTCAGAATGAGAAAGGAAACGTGAACATATTCCATTTTTTCTTTAAGTCTAATATTGGCATACTAAGCAAATGTTGTTGTACACAATTTTGTCTTGATTTATCTACTTTAACAATTCTTTGTAGAAGAAAAATGTAGAAAAAGCAACTTACCGAATGTAAATCATTTCTCGATATGTTATTTAAATGCAAAATATTTCGTACAGTTCCATCTGGTAAAACTTGAAATGAATCATCCAGAAGAGCATGCTCCTTCCACCAAGACACCCTGGGCGGCGGAGTGCCACCGCTAGACAAGCAAGTAATATTTATATCAGATCCCTCGTTAAAGGGTCCAATGACATTTTCCGTTACAGCAGCACCATATGTGTCCAATATAATTAGTTGAGAAGGTGGCACTACAAGGACGAAGAAAATTTTCATGCTTCGTTACTATGAATATTTTACCCCTGTTATCCATGACTTTACCTAAAACTGTCAAGTTAATCCTCCAGTTCCTTGTCGGTGATTTATGAAAGTCAACTCGACAACGGTATAAGCCAGCATCGTCCTTCTGTACATTTTTAATCCTTAGTGCGGGTAGATTACTGTCGTAGTAAAAGTGTGCTTTTGACTTGAGGACCTCCTGATCTGCCCAGTGTACTGCCTGTTGAAGGGGTTTCCCTCTGGAGTCAAAACTGTAAAAAAAAATAAGTAAAATGAATGTAATAAAAACTCGTTCAGTCTTTTCTAGCTTTTTCTGAATATACAAGAAGAAGATGGGAAAATTTCAATCTATGCTTAAATTTATACAAGAAAGGCGTCTTAGGGTGGAGGCAATAGCACGAAATATCTTGGATTAGAGGATAAGAGTACGGTACACATATCGTGCAGAAAAAATCCTTTGATAACTTGGCTCTAGCCATTGTTGGAGTTTTCGCTATTTTTTCACGTTTCGCGTGCCTTTGTTTGTTATTATTTTAATTTTTATTACTTTTTCGCCTTTTTCTTGTTGAAAAAGTAGCAAAATACCATGAATATATATATATACATGTAAATGTAGTCATAGTGGAGGTATGTACGTAAAATTGGTATACAAAGAAAGCAATTGAAAAAAAAATCATGGGATAAGAACCATCAACAAGAGCCAAAATGGGATATTGAACGCCCGAGCGGGTGAATAGAGAAACATTTCCGTGTTGAAAGTAGATGGGAATTGAGGAAAAAATCTAGAACCATGCAAAGAGTTGTGCTATGAAATAAATTCATAGCGAATTTGGTCAATATGAAATTGACCGAGTTAGATGCTAAATCCACAGCTCCAGAATTGAGTGAAAAAAAAACCTTTTTTATATAGAAAAATCTTTGAGAAAGAAATTTTTTTGCAAAAGAGGGCATTTCGTATCGGCAGGATTCAGGAAACGTAATATTTCGCCTCATATATAATTCACACTTAAAAATGTTTATACTTTGGCTATTCACTTTGGTGTATACGACAGGTAGGAATCAAGCCGTACCGATGAGTAATACGGTTCCTGCCGATACGAAACGCCCCCTTTTGCAAAGAAATATCTTTTTAAAAGATTTTTCGATGTAAAGAGAGATTATATGATCTTAAAAGTGCTAGGTGTAAATAGACTAAATCAACCCAACTTACAATAAGAAAAAAAACCCTAGGTACATAAAGAGGAGAACAATCTAAAGAAAGTAATGAAATAAATAAACAAAAGAGAAAAAAGGAATGAAACTAAATATATAAAATATAAGCCATTAACAATAAACAACACCAATAATGATAAATAATAAAAAAATATTTAATAATTTATCATAAACAATAAATTATAAACAATCAATAATTTATAATCAATAATAAAGGAGGACAAAGATGAATACCGGAGAGAGAAAAACACAACAGAATATACAGGGTGTTTCTCACTAGGAAGACAATAGAACAGGAGGTGATAGTACTCACCTAGGCAAAAAAAAATTATATATATAATATGAGAAATAAAACCAAGCTCAAAAAAAAGCAAAAGCAAAATGTTAGTTAATAAAATTAATTGATAAACAAGAGCAAAAGCAAAATAAATTAGACTAAACTTATACATAAGAACGCAATATAGCTCAAGAGAGAATATAGAGCGACAAAAACGAGAGAGATTAAAAAGAGATACAGATTGAAATCTTGGAAACACTCAGACTGCATGATTTTTAACAAATACTTGGAAATTTTATAAGCTTTGAAAAAGTTCTGCCGACAGCCGTGTATTGAAGATCATACGACGAAAGATTTCACTTGAGAATGCTTTGGAAATAGTAAGAACGTTCTCCAGACCACAACCTGCAACGAGGGAACAAGAGTTTCTCATGTCTAGTCGATTGCAATAAATTCAGTTTCTTGAAAATATATGATGGCGTCCGATTATAAATCAATTTATGAAGAACTTTTAGTCTGCGTTTGATTAAGTAAATTTCTAAAGGGCAATCAAGCAATGTCGATATATAGGATGATGTGTGACTGATCCGAGGCAGCTTGAATACATAGTATAATGCATAATTGTATGCAACAAAGAGTCTTCTACTACAAATTGAGCCCACAGGTGAGAATATTATGCAACCAAAAGTAAAATGAGGTTTTTTTCGTATATGAAGCGAAAGCAACCCAGAACTCAGCCACAACCGCCGTAGACGCCCATATATTTTTCCAATTATAGCAGGATATAGTTGCAGCAGGAGAACTTCGAATCATGCTCAAAAGTCCACGCAGAATCCAGATAACAGGCCCGTGCGCACGGGTGTGGTTTTGGGGGTTGAAACCCCTCCCATGGATCGAAAGAAAAAATTCTTGGTGCAACACAAATTCAACAGTAATGAATTTGTGCGAATTGAATCGCAGCGAGATTCATGGCGACATAATACGTCTGAACTAGTTACGCAGTAGCTTTCGCAAATTATTTTCATGTAAATGTACTTGCATTTAGTTAACCAAGAGACTTATTGACGGACAATGTAAACAATACTGAATAAGCTGTGGTACTCTTCATGACCATTGTATGAACGGTATTTTATATCAAAGTCTTGGGAAAATAATTGTATATACTTCCGAACCCGTTGATATAAAATACTTGTTGACGACAATTTCGAAGTGTTAAAAATGGATATCCGTCGATTTCGTTTTTTAACATCTAATGTTGAAGTAGTTAAAATACATTCGTAAATGATGACGCAATTCGAACCGATATTGCTTCGTATCCAAAATTTTGGTTTTTATGAAGAAGAAGAAAGGTAAAAATGTTTGTACGGTGAGAAGGGTGGAACGGCATTAGTTCGAAGCGACTTTCGCCGACCTACAGCCCACGCGCATTGAAGCTCTGGAAATTATTTGGACATGGAAAGATGCAACTACGTCAATTGCTGCTTTTCAATTCCTTTCGGCCATCAAAACCGTGAATTTTCAAGTATCGGCTATGGCTCTTCATTCAGTACACTCTTTGGCTTTATCGTTGAAGTTTGCAAATAAAAAATCAAGACTCGACAAAAGCTATCGCACTGGTAGATACTACAAAGGACGAACTTGAGTATAGGGGAAAGAAAGCGACAGGGGGTTTTAGGACGACTTTTCAAGAAACTAAATCTATTTGGCAAGTCAAGGCTTGGATGTTGCATCACATCAAACCAAACGGTGCAATGAAATGACTAACACAATTGAAGATAATTATCGTGACGCGTGTTGATCTAAATGGTGCCAGATGGTTTTCCAAAGACATCAGTTTATAAAAATATTTTAAAAATTATTTTAAGTGCATATATGGCGTCAGCTTGGCTGTTCACTTTGGCGTATATGGCAGGCAGGAACCAAGCCGTACTGATGAGTATACGCTTCCTGCCGGTGCGAAATGCTCTTTTGCAAAGAGATATCTTTTTCAAAGATTTTGCGAAGTAAAGAGAGTTTTTTCACACAAATCATAGAATCTATAAGAGAATGTGACTAACAAACAGTTTGAGCATTCCTATCTTCGGTTAGCCATTATCTGTTAAATATAGGATTGCTTGGCTTTAACGATTTTTAAAACTAAAGTTTTTCTAAATCTGTTTTGCTCTTATACTATTTGTTTTTCTTATCATGGCACTCTGCATCTGTAAAGGATATTCATAATTAAGTCAAATGGAAGGAAATATTTACTTTTCCATTGATATAATTTTACGGCAGTTCTACGTTTACCTGCTCTAAGTAATATACCTACGTAAGGTGTATTTGCAAAGTGTACAAGCCAGATAAAAACGAGTGTAGATATTTGCGAAAGGCACAAGCCACTGGCTTATATTTATTTTCACAATAATCACGATAATTTTTATGCAGGCTTGGGACTGCTAATATGTATTCATCTATAACCCTATATGTTTATAAATTATTATGTGCACATTGGTGGTTTAAAACCTTAATGTAAGACACTTTTTGATAGTGCGTTGTTATGTTTTTTACAAAGCCATAGATATATTTTTCGCAGTATTGGTATTTGGATATAAAAAGCATTATATGTTGTTTCCGCTTTATATGCGTACTCCTCATAGTGATGAAAACTAATTCTTGCAAACCCTGAAGCACTTTTAAAACCACATGTAAATTCGGATGTGTTTTGTTGAAATAATCGATATATTTTACATGGAACGATCAGCGTGCGTTAGTAGCTTGTTCTGATGAGACGCGGATGTAGCCCTACATTGAAGGCGGAAATGAGGCATCGTCAGTGATGTAATTATCCAAAAGATAACCGCAAAAATTGTGGATTTCTTCAGGAGAAAAACTCATAAAATTTGGACACGCTGCTAATGATGCAAAATTTCAATCTATATAGGTATATAATAGAGCTCAGGTAAAGATTTAAATCTATATATATTTATGCAAAGACCATCTAAAGATATGTGCTGGAACAATGCGTTGTCCTTTGCCATAGCCATGCGTTTCAAAACAATGCGTAATCTCTTAACAATAGGCGTGCACTTCACAAACTCGTGCTTGTGCGCTAGTTGAAGTGTTTTTATCTGGCTTGTGCGCTTCGCAAATACACCCAGTATTGTGTATTTCTTCGTTGTTGTAATTACAGCCGGATACTCCAACTAATAATATCGGGTTTGCCGGTTGGTTTACCATCAACTCCGTTAACGTTACAACATATTTTACTCAATAGTATGTACCTATATGGACAAAGAAGAGACCATGTGTGACGCCCCTATATAGTGCAAGAACAATTATTATTTCTTGTTTTACTTATAAGTAAAGTAGCATTACTAAAATCGGGCGAAAAACGCCAAAAAAGAGGTTTTTTGTATGGGGACCCCTTTATTTTTATTATTTGTTGAGCCGCAATGCAAATGCACACCCTGTGAAAACTTCAACTGTCTACCTATTACGGTTCATGTGAAACAGCCCAATGACAAACAAACGGACGGACAGCGGAGCTTTTGTAATAGGGTTCCGTTGACACCCTTTGGGTATGGGTTTACACAATGATTTCGATCAATTTGACATGTTTACATTTCTCCGTGCACTTACAATAATACTCGTAAGTACTATTGTTATAGCTTTGAAAAGAAGCGTCTATACTCAGAAAAAAGAACGCATCGAAATCAAAACTGTTTACTAGCTAATATTTTGGAGATGAGCTTTTACTTTCAATCTTTGACTGATTATAAGTTTTCCCAAAACTTGTTCTGGTTTGAGATAAAGCGGCATGATGTTTTTTTTAATTTGCCTTCAAATTGACAACGGCAAAAAGTAATCTCTATATACACATGAAGTTCGAGTGGTGTAAGAAGAGTACACAGTTCTCCATCCTCAGTTTCATCTAAAGCACATATCAAAACATTTAGATGCACAAAATGTTTGCCCTTCTTTAGTAAAACTTGCACGAAATTCCGCACAGCTGGTAAACGTTTGTCAAGATTATCTTTAATCTGTGGAAATACGGCGTCATCCCAATTTCTATATCGACTAGACGATAAGAAGACTCCATAATAGAGGTGTATTATGTGTTTATGCAAACACATTTACCTTTTGAAAGTAATCGTAAATAGGTGCGTGCAACATAAACCCTAAACATTGCAAATAAGGAATGAGCTAAACAACCATTTCATGACTGTGGGGACGCAAATATCAGATACACTTGACCATGATGGTGTTTCTGAAAATGCGACAACTTTTGGGTCTTTTGATTCTAGCCTTTTACAGATAGTGAACTTCTATACCAGTTGAAGACCGTAAAAAACAATACAGCAGCCGGACAAGATGGTTACACAAGTGATATATTGAATCAGAATATGTTTTGACACCTCTGTAGTTATGTTTTCAATCTTGCCTTGTCTCAAGGAGCTTTTCCTGCTAGACTTAAGCGTGCTGTGGTAATACCGGTGCACAAAGGAGGAGACCGAAGTAATCCCCACAATTACAACATTGCAAAACTGCTAGAGAAATGTATTAAAAGTAGACTGTTAAGTTATCTGGAGTGCAATAACATTATAGCTAAGAATCAGTATGGGTTCAAAAGTAAATATAATACGTCTGATGCGTTATATGATGTGACTACATATATAAACTCTGCAATGGATGCTGGGGAAAAAGCATGTGCTGTATTTCTTGATATAAAGAAGGCTTTCGACACAATCAATCATAAAATTTTATTGGGAAAACTATCTAGCATAGGAATCACTGATACGGCGCTTTCTTTATTTGATTCCTATCTCCAAGGTAGAGTGCAATATGTCAGAATTGGGAAAATAGTAAGTAGTCCAATAACTCTTGGATGTGGTGTACCACAGGGTACGGTATTAGGCCCCATATTGTTCTTAATTTACATAAACAGTCTATGTCAATTGGAACAAACCAGCATTCAGGGTCATATTGGGTGTTTTGCTGATGACACTGTAGCAATATTCAAAAGCAAGGACTGGACACAAACCACTCTCCTAGCTAATCGCGGCCTATGCTTAATTTATTCCTGGTTAAGATGCCATTAACTAAATTAAACTTAGATAAGACTAAAGCATTATACTTTGGAAATAAAACGTTTGAAAATAATCCACATTATATTATCCAAATTAGTGGAACACCGGTAGAGACAGTTACTGATTATAGCTACCTAGGAATCACGATTGATAGTAGGCTCAAGTGGGATAAACATATTATATATCTGTGTAAAAAACTAAGAAAGACGCTGTACAAAGTAAGAATTTTATGTAATATATTTAAGGTTAATCATATGAGAATTGTGTACTTTGCTATCATACAACAGTAATACAGTGCGGTGTATTGGCTTGGGGCGCATTTATTCGGCAGTTACGCCCTTAAATAATTTGCGCAGCAAGATCGTCAAAGCTTCCTTAAAAAAGTCAAAATACTATTCTACTACTCTGGCTTTCTCCCAATTCGAAGTTATGAATGTTCGGCAAATCTACACATACACTCTATTCAAATTCATGTATGAAAATTTGGCAAATTTTGAATTGCACTCTATAAGATATCAGACTAGAAGGCAGGCTATTTGTCCTCTTGCTACAACTAGATGCAAAAAAAGCTTTTCACAAAGGCATGCAAGTACTACAGGTCCTAAAGTTTATAATATTTTACCAAATTCTATTAAAGGTTCCTTAAATAATGAGAATTATAAAGTAGTACTTAAGCAATTTGTGTTTAGCAATCCCGATATCTTTAATAATTGTTTTGCATGAAACTAATTATTTCAACTTTGCTATTAAATTAAGTCTAAGTACGTTGAATTTTGAACTAGTATTAAGAAAAACATTAATAATTAGATATTAATTAGATAACTTTTAATTCTGTCACGGCACTTCACACTCAAGCTCAGCTTATTTTGAATTGCTGGTTAGTCAATTTTTGAGATATATAACTAATTTATGTAATATAATGAGAACACAATAAATCGAATTGAATTGAATTGAATTCAACCCATAAATCGAATAATCGTTATAATTCATAAGATCTGATTCTGAGCCTTATCCTGACTGTTTATGTATTTTACTGAAATCCGAAATTTAACACCTTCATATTATTTTAATATCTCTTTCAGTATTAAAACATATGCTTTCACACCAGCTATAATTTTTAGAGTGATAGAAAAACAATGACGATCTCACGGGGAATTCATTTCGTTAATTTATGGCGAATAGCTTTGTGAATAATTCTAAGAACAAAATAAGATAAACGCGATAAAAATCAAATGAGTAGAAAATTAGTGTCGTGTCAGAATATATATCAGACTTCGTTTCGGCATTTTTAGTGCGCTTAATTGTTTCCTGCTAGAATTTAAAGTTTTTTGTCAACGCTACATTAAAGATGATGACGTAGCCATTTCATTAAGAATTTATTAAAAAGGGCTTCCAGGCTATATAGTAGATTTATGTACCTACGTTGGAATTAAGGGACTATTCTTAGATTTTTACATAGATGAAATCATAGACGAGCCTGTGTAAATATTCCAGCAACTACTAAATTTAATATCACTTATGAAAAGAATCAAACTGCCGCCGTTGAAATGCATTTAAATTTTTACTGTAGAGGCCTGATATTATAAAACAAAACAAACAAATTGAACGTTGTCATCCCCCCATACGAAATAAATGTTGATGCCACTTTGAAATGAAAATCTTCGACTTTCTTTTAATGGCAACATGTTTCTGTTAAGTGGCATTTTTCCTGCATGAACAATTTTTAAATGAAACAATGAAAGAAGAAGAAAGAAAATATGTGAAAAATTTCATTTGATATTAAAACTTACGTGTAAATCGGTTTTACATGTCCTTCCTTGTACCAAATGACAAGTTGAACATTGTCAGATATCATACTCCAGGGCATAAGTTCACATGGCATTGATACCTCAAGCCCCACGGCTGTTTGTACTTCCGACAGATGACCTAGAATAAATAAAAGTAAAAAGTTAAGTGAAGATGACAATTTTGGAAATTTGTTACAAAATGTTTTATTCGCTTGGACTGTAATAAACAACTGGCTTTTAAGGCAACAACTGCGTTTTTCCTTCTGCACTATACGTAGCAAAAGACAACAGAATGAAATGTACGGCTTTAGTGGTCGATAGCTTCTGGATTTATTTAATAAAAAGACAAACATTGGCGTGGGGGGTTCTTTTAGCACTATTGATTTGTAGAGTTATTAGATTTAAAAGTTAATGAAATTTCAAGCAATCAAGCACACAGTTAGAAGATTTTTTCAAAATAAGTTTTTTTTACATATCATAATGGGTAAAATGGGAAAAGACGCACAATTTTTTTTCATTTGTCACTAGCTATATCGGGTTTTTAATAAATAATAAATTCGAATTCTAGAACTTTAATTAGCTGAAGTTGATGTAATTTTGTTATTTTTTTTACTTTTGAGCCTACATGATGTCCAGATTAATTGGTAAATTTATTTACCTGAAAAGTC
This sequence comes from Dioctria linearis, assembly GCA_963930735.1. Lineage (NCBI taxonomy): Eukaryota > Metazoa > Arthropoda > Insecta > Diptera > Asilidae > Dioctria > Dioctria linearis. The sequence continues at coordinate 74,679,792 of OZ005740.1, read as the reverse complement.
TAGCTGTCATGATGAATGAACCTCTTCTCTAAATGCAATAGGCTAACAATGTTATTGTATATTTGATTATACCTAATAGCTAATTCAAAGTTGTAATACAAAAGCAATTTAAAACTGGATTTACTGTAAATTGTGTGAGCACACCAAGAGAAACACGTGGTGTTTTTACCCGACTAGAACAATTGTCATCACATCGATACGAGACAAATTTCAGAGACAGAACTTGAAACGCACTGAAATTAAATGGCTTGTTGCTAGTAAGAAAATTTAAATTGTAGATTTAAATAAGTGGTTCAGAGGACTATTAAAAATAAGAAATGTATACAAGTGCGAATATGAAGACCTACCGAAAGGTAGAAGTTCGTTCATAAATGGAAGATACTTTTTAACCCAGAAAGATTGAAGAAGCGAAGCCATTTAGATTACTAATCGGGAATTTAGTTTTCTGCAAACTGCCCATATATTTAACAATGTAATTGAAAATTGTTGGGTAACTAACTTACAAATTAGTAATGAAACTGTTCGCTGAATATATATATATATATCTTATATCTTTTAAATGATAAGCAAAATTATTGTATAGTATAAGCAAACTTTCATATATTTTATCTCAGACTCTTCTCAAGTGTGAAACTGACTTTACTAAAATAATTAAGTTGGTAGCGTTGTCAACAGAAACAAAATGAATCATGAAATTTTTCTTAATAATTAATATAGTCGTCTTTTTCAGTTATTCTTAGAATTAGAAAGAGATTGGGAAAAGGGTTTATAAGATAATCCAGCAAACATCTGGCAGCAACTTACATGAATTTTGGTGATGAGGATCCCAAACCGAAGCGCCTCTGAGAGGTTCCACTATGCCACTGGATTCTAGCTAGCCGGTCTTAAAACATAGCCCTCATCGCTGCGGGCGCCCAATGTGTGACTCGACCCACGATCCATGAAAGCATTTCCTATCAGTAATGCCAGGCGAATGAGCAGGATTGTCCAGACCGATTTGATCTACTTGAAGTGTGACAAATCCGAAGCATATGCCTCATGTTCCGTCAGTCTTTGATCAGAACTCGACATCATTTTCCGTGCCGGAAATCAAAGGTGTACTGACAAGCTGGTAACCTTAAACTTAAGTCGGCCAGTGCCCCTCTGCCTTCTTTCACCGAGATGAGCCGAGGGAACCCCGCGGTCAGTTACCTAACCAACTGATCGCAAAGCTTCCCCAGTCCTAACATCTCACTCTGATCTCCGACCAGTGCTTGCTCAAGGGTGTGTCTTCAAGGCGTCGTTGAGGTAGTGACGTGCCAGACTTTCTTCCTTAAATTTGCAAGGGCTTTATGCAAGTGGAATTCCTACGACAACCTATGTGCCGTAGAGTAGCATATAGGAGGGGTTCTGGCGCATTGTCAGGCGAGGGATTGGGGTAAAACGTCTCTGTTGCCCAAAAGGTATGTCGACTGCTAGGCTGGGATGGTCCTGAGCGGCACATTGGCATCCTGTAGTTTACCAGTTAAACTGGCTGGACGCCATAATAGCGCTACCAGGATTGAACGGAACGACGTTCAAGCTGCATCTTCTATTTTCGATGGTGAAGTCGAAACCTTAAAGCTTCAAACTCCAGCGAGTAAGTCTACCGCTGAGGTCCTTTTGAGACATCAGCCATTTTCGCTGTGCTGAATTCAACTTTTTGGGTCGTAGGCTATCGGCTTCTCGTGGCCATCGTCATCTAGTTGTAACAGCAATCCCCCAATAACTTGTTGGCTCGCTTCACACTGGATAACGAACGCTTTGGTGAAATCTGGGCCCACTGGCAACGGAGCAGAGGTAAGTTCATGTTTTAACAATTCCAGACACGTCTGGGCTTCAGGTGTCCATTGGAACTGACTGGGATTTTCAGAGTGTCTGTAATGGAGGCAGTTAGATCAGCATAGTGCGGAATGAATCGTCGATACCATGCCGCCATACCTAGTAGCAGGCGGGCCTGCCGAACAGTTTTAGGTGACGGATAGTTTTATGTTCATAAAAATATATTTATTTAATTTTTACTAAATTATTCTCAACAAATATCGGTATGGTCTTTACTGCTACCAAGACGTCTATAGACGTCTTTTGTGTATCAGTGAAATCGAAGCTATTAAAAATAAATGACGGTTATAGACGTCCATAATTTTTTTTGGATTATTTGGTGGGAAATATATTAATTTTATTCTGTAAGTATGATATCTTGATCGAACTCCACAAGAACGAACTAATTAACAAAAAAACAAAAAGTTGTTTTTGTCGTCCATCACCGATTTCAAAGTGAGCGTCAACATGTTAAGCTAAGTCTGAACACACTGTTAAGATTTCAGTTTAATAACAATATATGGACATTAACCAGCCCCAAGTTAAACGCTAGGAGATAATGAAGAAGACAGTGGATTACATTTCTTACCAGAAGAAAAATTTGCAGAAGAAACTGCGCATAAAAAAAGGAAAAATAGGATAAAAGTTGGTTAAAAAAACCAAAAGAGTTGGAAGGAAACTCGATTATATTCGTGTTTCTACATAAAGAGGTAGAATAGAGCGCATGTGATGATCATTCGTACCATAATGAGCAATTGTTTGACAAGACGTATTTTATCTACAAAGTAGGCAAAAGACATGCCGCGTCTAACTTAAAGATCATGTTACGTTTGCCTACCAGGCCACGATTGCCCATTGAATTCCATTAGAAGATCATGTAACCTCTACTATCCCAGCCAGCTGATCTTCACTCAGGAAGGAGATGTCAAAAGAGTTATCTTCACTAAATGATCGCAATTGCAATACTGGCATGAGTTTAAGAGAAGAAAGATACAATAATAATAGCAAAATTGTGGCAACTAACATCAATATTATTATAATTGATACCAAAAACACTGAGCACAGGTCGTAGGAAGATATTATCGCCTTATACGAAACAATATGGTAATGCTTAGAAGCCTTGAAAATCTTAATTGATATACAGATAGTTGGGCTCCAATGATTACCTGTTTTAAGAAAACTTACTTGATCCTAAAGAGATAGCATCACTTAATCCACACAATTTTTAAAAGAACATGTATGACCTGAAACACACAGCATTATCTCTACCAATATGTAGAATTAATCAGAATGAAGAACAGTGACAAGGAAAGAAGTATTTGTCAGGCAAAACGGGCTATGCACCAAAACTCCATTAAGATTTGTACATTTTCTAATTTTGGCAAAGTCATCATAAACTCCTGCTCCAACAAAATTAAAATGCAATAATAAAAAATGGGGAGAGATAAACTACGCAACGACGCTTTAGTTTACTAAAAGCAACAGTGAACACACTATCCTCTTAGAGGAAATAGAGGATTATAACGTAAACCGCGACCATACCAATCTACCACCAACTGCAGTCATTGGAATAAGAAACATTTAGAGCCAGGTAACACTATGCAGAGCACGTCTCCGTCATAAGGAAAGAACCAGGTCAAATCTAAAAATTACGAAAAGAATACATCAGAGCAACCATTAGTTCGTACTTTTTGGTGGATGCTTTGGTACTGTTAAAATTAAATTCACTTTTAGTTGTGGCAGGAACGCAAGTGTTAAATTCGATAAGTACAAGAATTCCATTGGCTGATTCAACTTTTGCATAAAGCCTAGCCCTATTGATCTTTTATTAGGAACTGATGTCCAGGAAAAAATCATCATTAAGGCCAATGCCACCTGAGCACCTTATGCCGCGCTCCATTGTGATCGCTCGCCATGAGAGTATGTGCATATAGTGGACCTGTACACATGAGCTCCCCGCGACCAAAAGGCCGAGTACGGTCTCGGAAACCAATTTGGTCTAGCGTTCTCTGCTGAAGACGACTGAACTGTAGAGCATCATGAGGACCACAGTGTGGATGTTGATAGAGGAGATGTCCCAGAGACCAGATCTTTGGGATACTAGCAAAGAAATATACAAAGATCATAATAAGACATAATATGATAGTCGATAATAGTTGCTCTGAAAATTCCTTCAATTTAGGATGCTTTAAAGAGAAAGTTCTTTCGTTTCTTGATTTTTTAAAAGTTTTCCAACAGAAAGTAAAAGAATACATTATTTGGAATATACATTATGATCAAAAGTTATAAGCAAACTAAATAGCTAATAGAAAACCGCAACATAATTTTCCATTGTGTGAATAAAGCATCCAACCTCGGAATGGAAGCGAACAAGCTGTAAATTGGTATAAACCTTTGTTTGGACATTCTAAAGACTGGGAAAAAGATATCTCATATAATCTCGTGTCTGCGTCATCAGATATTCAAGGTCAAATGTCGAGAAAATCGTGATTTTGTTCAATTATCTAGTTTTCTATGGAAAATACGTCATTCAAGGTCATTATCAAACTTGTAGATTATACAATTACCTACAATTTTTTGTATCTACAACCGTTTTCGAGGTACAGCGCGGAGAGAGCAATCGCGCATCCCTGTACAGGCGTATATAGCGTATAACACTATGTGAACTCTAAGCCAAGGATTTTTCTTTATTTATTTATTATTAAGACCAAATGCAAAATAGCGTATTTAAAATTATTCTTGTTCGTCATCGTCTTCGTCATGAGGTTGCCTAAGGTCACTGTCGACATCGTTATCATCGTCCTTGGTATCCGATACAGTTGTTTCGCCAAGCTCGAGGACTACATGCACGCTGTTTTCATCGGAATCATTTAGTATTGATGAGGTATTGAGGCATGCTTTGTCATTACACTGGCCATAGACTGTGGAATATAATAACTCTACTTCTCTAGATCCACAATTTACGCTACAGACTTTCTTGCAATTACGAAAAATCATATTCAACAATTCTTCCGGTGCTGGTGTCAATAACGTGTTTATCGGTTGTAAAAGCTCATTATGTAAAGTCCACCTCCATTCCTCAGGTTCCAAATCTTTTCCCAGCGAAGTTTGGATCCGGAAGTAGACTCGATAGATGTGTTTTTGAGCTTCTGCAGTTGTTGGTGGAAGAGACGATAACTGCACCGCTCTGTCAAGTCTCATTGCTTTTATAAATTGAATATGTCTATAATTGCCAATATTTAACTCTGATCTTGGCGCATTATACATGGCTAAAATGATAGCATAATACGTTTGGAAGGCAATTTTCTTGTAAGGGGTACATGTGATATTATTCCCAACTCTTTTCCACTAGGATTGTTTCTACACTTTTTTATACGTTTATTATAAATAACAGCATCTTTTGGAGTTACGATTTTTATTATACCCATTATGTAGAGGGTATTATTACCATCAAGAGTACCAACATTTATATCTGCATTATCCTCAACATATTTTACTAACGCACCTGTCTCTGATGGTAAACAACGAGGTTGTGGATGATCAGCAGCAGAAACTTCATACTTTACCGTATCCCTATAAATAAAAAATATAACTCTTGGCCCCGCGTTCCCATAGCATTATACGCTATATACGCCTGTATACGGAAGCGCGCTTGCTCTCTCCGCGCTGTACCTCGAAAATGGTTGTAGATACAGAAAAATCGTTAAATGAAAATTGTAGGTAATTTTATAATCTACAAGTTTCATAATGATCTTGAATGACGTATTCTCCATAGAAAACTAGATAATTTAAAAAAACCGATTTTCGCGACCTTTGATCTTGAATATCTGGTCATGCAGACACGAGATTATATGAGATCTTTTTTCCAGTCTTTAGAATGTCCAAACAAAGGTTTATACCAATTTACAGCTTGTTCGCTTCAATTCCGAGGTTTGCCACTTTTTTGGCGTTATTTGACTGGGCTATAACTGGAGCAGCTTCCAGTCTAAAATACCCAATTGGGTTCGATAATTTCGGAAGCGTGCGGAACGCACAACGCAAATCTCTCAATCTGTCAATATTCTGTCATATTAATAATATCGAGAAAAATTATCCTTGTCAGCATCACTCGAGGGAAACACACACTTCTGTTTCAAAATTAAAACCGGAAAATTGGGACAGTCCAAGAAAAATACGATAGCTCTTCTTAGACATATGAAAAAGATGCGAAAACAGAAGATATTCCACGTTTTCCAATAAATTGATCAGAATTAATAGAATTAATACTTATAATTAATGCTTATCTCCACTCATAAAAATTTGTAGCAACCCGGCATAGCAGGCAGGCAACCAAGCAATTCAACTTCTAAGAATAATGTCTCGGAAAACAGGCCGCTGTTTCTAAATGAACGTCATCATGAAATTAATGCAGAGCCATTACTAAACCTTTGGGCAAAGTTGTATGTAACTATATTCTGATGAGATAGGATATTCGTAGGAGTATTTGAAATTTGCAAAATATTTGTAATATTTTCATCACTATAAAAGATATTTTTATTTTTTGCCCATTTTGTGGACCTAGGCTGAAGTTGAGATCTCACCAGATTATGACGAACAATGATCTGAATGTTTGCAGACCAATTTAAAAAATTTTTTTTTCATAATGACAGCTAAATAAACAAATCTTGCCCTACTGATAAATTTATACTTATCAACGCCAGGAGCCAGTCTTATTTCAGATAGTCAAGTGAAACAAGTAAATTATTTCGATTCTGATAATTAGAGGCAGGTACAGTACTAGCGATAACTAAAGTGGAGTTCATTTGATAATTGTTTGTGAATGTTATAAAAGTAAACAGTCTAGATAAATAAAGGAAGAACTTGTGAACAACATTTTAAATATTGTGCTTTAATAACGAACAAAGGCCACGCTCGTAGCAATATTGTGGAAAATATCAGAGTAAGCATTGCTTTTAGTTTGCAGCACTTTTGAATTTTTTCCCCCAATGCTCTGGACCTCGGTGATTATTTCAAAATTAAATTTAGTATTATTTTATTTTATCCAACATTCCATCAAAGTTAAAAACTTTTGGAATTAAAGTGAATTGTCAATTGCAATTTTCAATTTACTCAACAATACTTTGGTATAGTACAAAAGACTTACAGTCTGTTGAAGAACAATCTACAATACAGAATATTGTCAGAATAAATAACCTATTAGAAAATTAAAATTAAGACTAGTGTGCAAGTTACCTAACTACATATAAAACCCTTAAGTAGTACATATCGTATAATTTGGGGCAGCAATTAAGTTGAAGTGTAAAATTTAACTAACATTGCGGTATAATAAATATTATTTATATTACAGTTAAAGAGAATTATAGATATACAAGAGGGAAACGATCTAATAGTTGGTAGAAAAAGTAACAGGCGAAAGCGATTAAGCTCTAAATTACATACCAAACAATTTAATTGTATAAAATAAACTTACTGATGTTACAGATATTAATTGTTTACAAACACTTAGAATTAAACAAAACCTAAAATAAATAGCCGAAAAAGTATCAGTCCCATTGATAGCAACACATTATATTGTTAATATTTTTTTCTTGAATGCTCCCACATCTCTCACACTCTGGATAGAGTACGGTAAAAAACTCCAGGTTCTTGTAGCTTGAACAAAGTAAGAGCCCTTTTGAACCATTCTACGATAACGGGGAATTAGAATATTACGATGGCGTGACGAATTCAGGAGTTTTTCGCAATCAGGTTGTCCCGTATTAATGAGTTTATGGAGGAAGCGAAGTGGACCTGCTCCTTAAGTATATATCTAGAGTACATCGGACTAACCTAGTCTGAAAGCTAGAAACGTGGTCAAATCTACGAAGATCGAAGGCGAACCTAACACAACCATTGAAAGCAATGTTGGTTTTGCGCAGGCAGGTAGAGTCTAATTTTGGGAAGATCAGGCTCCTAAAGGTAAAATGTGGCGAAATCAGAGCTTTGGTGAGCTTTAGTTTGATGTTCGAACTTAGAATTTGTGCGGACAATCAGAGCCTATGAATCCCACAATAGAGCTTTCCCAAAACTGATCTGATATAACCAAAATATTTTATATCTGCACTGAACTCTATTCCAAGATTTGTGACTTCATCAACATATGTTAAAGCTTGTTCCCCGAGAAATATAGAGGGAATAGGTCTGGTCAAGGTACGAGCACCCAAAATGAGACATGGAGACTTGTCGGGATTAAATCAGGTCATTCTTTAGAGACCAGGCATAGATTCTGGTAAGATCCTCATCATCGCTTCAAGCAATCCTTGAATAACCGAATTGGTCCACTACTGTATAACTGGACACCGTCGGGGTATAAGTAGATGTTGACTTGTTGGATAACATTAGATAAGTCGTTGATGTATAAGATGAACAACAATGGTCCTAACACAGACCTCTGACGAACGCCAAGAAGTACAGGCAAGAAATCCGAATCACATTCGTTATAACGAACATGTTGGCATCTTCCCGTGAGGAAGCTTTTAATCAAGTTAAAAGTCGACTGGTAGAAACCAAAATTATTGCATAATTTGAAAGAGCCGCCTAGAGTGGTGGACTCTGTCAAAAGCCTTGGAGAGGTCAACTAGCACGAGAATGCCGACCTCACCTTTATCCAGGCTTTTCCACATATGCTAGGATTTGTCTATACATTATCTTTTCTAGTACTTTGGCTAAGAAGCGCGAAATGTTAATAGGGCAAAGATCAGATGCTGTAGCGACTGAAGACTTTTTAGGAATAGGCAAAATCGTGGTCAATTTCCAGTTTGTAGGGAAAGAAGATGACGTAAGGCAATGATTTAGTAGGTGCAGGATATATTGATAGGTGAGAGTTTATCAGGGCCTACAGATACAGATTTGACAGAGAATAGTACTATTACGATCTCTTGGTAATCAATTCCGTGAAAAGAGAAGCAATCCTCACAGTGTTGAAAGTGGTTCACAGGATGAGCCAATGGAGTGCTATTATGTAAATTAGACGAAGCCACAAGAGATGATACAAAGAACTCATTTAAATCGTTAGAGTCAAGGTTACTATTGTTCAAATTGCCTTGTCTACCACATACACCAGCTTTTTTTCAGATTCCTCCACAACGTTTTTAGGGAAAGATTTGCATCGAATTTATTGCCATAATAGTAACGTTTTGCCCCACGGATAGCAGTGCTTACTCTATTATGGACAGCTTTATACAGAGAACGGGTGTACAGCATTTTGAGTCGTCTAAATTGTTTGTAGAAATATTTACGCTCTGCGATAAGAATAAGAATGTATTGCGCAAAGGTACGTATTTATCGAACAGATAGCTGCAGAGCTGATTATCGATAGAGCTAAGAGCTCGTATTTTATCCCAAGGCACGTCAAAGCACTCTTGAGTTAAGTTGCCCATGTCCAAATTATTAAAGTCTCTAAATGAGAAGTAGCTTGAACGCTCTGGACACTAGGTAGTAAAATCGTAACAGATGAAAAGTATGTCATGATCGAGGAAACTACCCAAGGAGCATTGCTTTAACGTGGAGACGTCGTTGTTTCGAAACATGTTTCCATTTGGAAACAACTACGTTAATGTGACATCTACAATACGGAAGTGGAGCAACGCAATTCCTAAAAAGATACCTTTTAGGAATATAAGGGAGTTATTGTTTCGAAACTATGACGTAACATGATAACGAAACATTTACGTTAATTTTCCCAAAACTGCCCCTTGAGTAACACTCATGCATAATTGGCATGTGTGTATTCGTATTACATTTTCTTTTATATATAGGTATCTTGATCAAATACACATGATATGTAATATGTATATGAATCAAAAAATATAAAATAATTGAGCGTGTGTGGATTTTATATGTTTTCGTTCGTAAGTAACTCAAAATGGAAATTATCATATTCTTTTATAATTATTTCATGGGACTTTCCTAAAAAAATTTGTTTATTTCTTCAGCTCAAAAATTTGAACGCAGAAAAATTCTTCGTCAATATTCATATATTAGCTTGATAAAAAATGCTCCTCCCTCTGAAAAATTAACTTTTAACAACATTCAAATTTAATTAATATTTATTTAAAAAATTTATTATCTTCCATATGACATGAAAAGATCTCTTCGTATTTCTCCCGTAATTTGAAATGAAAGAAACTAATCTCCTTTTGGAGGATTTCTAGCTAATTTCATAAAAAATCAATTTTTAACTTTTCAATATAAATCATTTTAAGACACCGCCATGTTAGAAGAATTTTTTAGCCAGAATTTTCAAAATGAGAATTTTGCCCCGTCTGTTTCCTTGCAGGTGCCTAATATGACACGATTACTGTGTTGCGTTCCATAAGTTCCCGAATAGAAACTTTTCCTTGTTTGTGTGTGAAATGGCCTCCGTATTTTCTTTGCAAGTGCCTAATATGATACGATTCCCGCCTTGTGCTTACGATAGTTCCTAAATAGAAACTTTTCCTTGTTTGTGTCTGAAATGGCCTCCGTATTTTCTTTGCAAGTGCCTAATATGACACGATTCCCGCGTTGTGCTTACGATAGTTCCTAAATAGAAACTTTTCCTTGTTTGTGTCTGAAATGGCCTCCGTATTTTCTTGCAAGTGCCTAATATGACACGATTCCCGCCTTGTGCTTACGAAAGTTCCTAAATAGTAACTTTTCCTTGTTTGTGCCTTTCTCTAAACATGTCAAACCAAACGCCAGCCGTCGTACATTTCTCGAGCGAAAAGTTAAAACACAAGTTAGAAAGGTTCAAAAACGTTCTTCTTCTCTAAAATAATAATGTATAAATTAGTAGAAACTATTGAAAACAGTGAGAAAAATTTTTCGCTGGTTCCTTCCCTCTGGGAAAGTAATAATATTCTTCGCTAGCCTAAGCATTTGAAAGGAGATGAAATAGGGAAGCTCAGGAAAAATAAATTAAGTTTACCTGAAAGTGGGTTTCAATAGATTGCTCAGTTAAAGCAGTTAGTGAAACTTTTATTGAAGGACTGCAGTTAGAAAAGGTCTATGCTTCCTTCACAGACACAGTGGAGGAATACAGGTAATTTGATATTTTAGGGTAGAAGTAAGGAGATTATAGTATATATTAATTCTCTAAATATGTATGTAGATTTCTTCACGAGAAACTTGAGAATAAAAGAAGAAGAAGAAAAAAACCAACGTCCAACACTTCTAAGGACTACAATTCAATTTTTCAATTTTCTTCCCTACAGAGCGAAAATTCGTCGGAAACTGTTGAAACCCAACAGGTTGAAAACTGTGAAGAAAATGTTGTTGATTATTGCACCGAGGAAGTAATAATTTACGAAGAAGTGCCACCAAAGAATTGCGGAAATGATTTGATGCCAAAAATTATAAGCCTGCACTCAAACTCATCTCCAAAAGTTCAAGATATACAGCAAGACCTCGAACAATTTAAAAATGAGATTAAAACTCATCTGGACAACATGGAGAAGAACATTAAATCAGAAATATCGCAACTACATATTAAACTTGATCAGGTTTTAAAAAGTTATTGTGATATTCATCAGGTTGATACAGATATATCTCTCATATCGGATAAAGAATTGCCCTTAAAGTCTCTTGAAGAAGTATATGGCTTTAATGATCGCTTGAAATTAGAAGATTTCAAAACGCAGATGGTAGATATACATTTTTAATTCTGGAACATGATTAAAACAATATTATTTGTTATATTTTCAGATAAAGAGTTTAATGAAAATTGGTGGAGCATCAAAAGTTAGTGACGGGTGCAAGGTCATGTACAAACTGATAGACCAAATGTTTGAACCTGAGATCATTAACAAATTTTCTTGGACTGGAGCGTCAAAATCACAAGAGAAGAAAGAATGTTTTCAGAAGCTCTTAAACATTGTTAGTTTGTTATATGATGTCGTAGTATTAGCTGACTGTCGCCATTCCAGATGTAGAAAAGAAGAGTTTTTAAAAGAAAAAATATTAAAACATACTTCACAGAGACTAAACAGACAACGGTATGATTAAGAATAATAATAAAAACAGCTGAACAAGTCTCAAGTGCGTCTGCAATAAATGCATCTATATCCAAGGAAAAAGAATAAAAGCTTTTGTAGTTTAGTAAAAAAAAAAATATTTTCTTTTCAACAATTAAATTGAAATACTATTAATTTCCTTTTATTATTTCATAAAATTAATAAAAAATATCCAATGTATGAACTAAAGGTAGAAATATAATATTAGTTTCATACATTAAAGATACTAATTTACATTTAATTTCCCCTAAAGGGTAAAACTCGGGCCGATTAAATTCACCAAAAGATTTATAAATATTGATATAGGACGATTTTATTGGTTTTTGAAAAAAATCTTTCAAGTTTTTAGCACTTGAACCAAATAGTTTCAATTCATTACCGATATAACAAGCATAGCTCATGCAAACAACTTTATTTTGTTTTGTCATAAACCATTTGTCTTTAGGTTCTCTTGATAGTGTCACCCCTTCAACTACAATAATTTTGCTAAATCTTTCTGGAGAGTTTTGCAAAATTTGTTCTTTTGATCGAATTACTTAATTTTTAAAAATAGGGTATACTACTTCATTGACTGATTTGCAATCAATTTTTGAAAACTCAGACAATCTTTTAGCGCACTGAATCAACGGTAGATTTCCATGACGGAGCAAGCTTTTTATATAACCAAGATAGCTTTCAAATCTATAAGAACTAAAAAATGGTAAGGGTCCAAAACTCCGAACATCTTCCACTAAGTGACAAAGATTGTGCACATTGCTAGTGATAGTATCTGCTCCATATATGTATATCGATGTATTTATCAACGTAATCTTTCATTAGTTCTTCAGCTATATAAACGTATTTCAAATAGGTTTTGCTCGAACATATTGTTACGGCACAAAATAACGTCAAAAAATGCTCATAAATATCTATCCGTAAAAAATCTTTCAGTATAACGGGCCCCAAATACATTAAAAAAGTTCTGAATTCTAAACCTTTCCAAAACTTTAAACAATCTAATGTCCTGACCGCGCGGTCACGTGGCATGTTATAATTATAATTTTTTAGTAAATCCGATATGCTCTTGATATCTTTCGCTGACCATTTCGCTTCAAAAGTATACTTTCCACTTGTCCATATTATTAATAATTTTTTCATTATTCCTAAATGAAGTAAATGCAGAGAATCTGCCACTACAAAATCTTTAATTAAGTCTACAGGTAATTCCTCTAAGGGAGTATATTCCTTGTGGTGATCGATGTCTGTTTGATTTTGAAACTCTGCATCTGTTCTCAATGGACAGTCTGTCCTTGGGAAGCTCATTCTATTGTTCTCGTATTCACCAATAGTACATCGAATACATCCATGATAAGAATTGAAGCCCACCACACCTGAAATTTTGGAAAAAGACATGTTTTGTATATATATCCCGATGGTATTTTAGTATATTACCTTTTATGAAAGCCCTTGCAGGAGCATCACATACAAAGCATTTAATTTTTAGACTGATTTTATGTCCATTTACATTCACACCATGTTCATAAATTGATAGCATCTCTTCAACAAAGCCTTTTAAAAATGGTTGCAATAATGGTTTTGAATCACCACAATATATTCCTGCAACTATTATAGGTAAATCTGGCATTTCCGCTGCTGCACATAATATTGGCCAAAATTCAACTTTTGAGCTTCCATTTATTGGCAAGAAGTCAACATTTACAATTAACGATATGCTTGTTGAATTTGTTATTTTTGAAAACATTCTTGTCAATCTATTTTTTAATCCAGCATGCCAATACTTCCCACTACCCATTTCAAAAACATTTTCTATTATAGCAGGAGTACTCAATAACGTTCTGCTATCTGTCGGTAAGAAACCCATTTTATTAACGCGTAGCAACGACAGAAGATCATTTAAGGCCCGATGTGTTATTTTATGCGTCAACATCCAAGATTTAAGTTCCTCAAGGAAACTTAGCTTTTCTTCTGCTTGCTCTATATTCCCATCATCGTTTTCATCAAATCCAGATTCATCATAAACATCACCGCAATTTATAGAATATTGATCATAATCTAGATTTAGGTGATCTATATCACCGTCTGTCTCTTTAATACATTTAACTGTATTATTTTCAACGGATTGACTGTAATTGTGATCTTTAAAGATGCTAATATCTTCCGAATGCAGCTGCGACTGGGGCTGCTCTTGCATGTAGCTGCTTATTCCTTTAATTTTCTTTAGTGCTTTTAATCTTCTATAAAAAGTGGTTGTGGTTTTGAACGGTCTTTTCTTTAACCTAGCTTGTACTTTTTGATTAAACATTCTATAAACAGCACTTTTAATTCTCATTTGACGTTTAAATTTTCAAGCACGCAATTAATATTTGTGTATTCCCAAATAGAAACAGTTTGAAAATGACTCCTATAATATTTGAAACATTTTAGTCACAGTTCCTTTAAGAATACTAGTCCCAAACAAGAAACTATTCAGTCGAAAAAGGGAAACATTTCCTATAATGGAACGTAATAATTACTACTTATTAGGAATAGTTACTAAGTTAGGAATTGTATCAATTTAGATACGAGATAGGCATTTCTACTTAAATGTGCCCATTATATGCCCAATTGGTAATTGTTATTTAAAAGGAATAGTTACTAAATTTTTGCACACCAGCTTTAAATCCTCGACGTTATCATAACGTCATGGTGTGCAGATTGAAACATTAAGAAACAGCTAGGCACAAAATGCTTCTTGGGTGTAGGGGTGTCGATTTGGTTGTAAAAGAACGATGCGACTTTATCGTTTGTAAAAAATAAATCAAGGAATGACGGCCTAGAAGTATTGAAATATGTTGGTAGAGTGTTGACGGCATTAAGATATATAGACTGCATGAAGTGTTTAAATTCCATGGATCTATTATTGGAATACAAGATGTCGATATTAAAATCGCCGGCAACAATAAAATTGTTATATTGACCAGACAAATTACTAAGCTCATATTCAAGCTCCGAAGCTCTGTCAGCAGAAAACATTCAGGACGACAATATGCAACTGGCAGTATACATTTCTCGATCCCATTATTGAACTCCACACATAAAAATTCCTTGTCGCTGGGAATCGAGCAGTAAATAATTCTCCTCCACCAATTCGTAACTTTCTATGGTTACGGAGCAGCTGGAACCCTGGTATGAAGACTAGTGAAGATGGTATGTTTTCAATAAACCAGGTTTCACAGACTACGAGCATTCATCAGGCACACATTCAACCCAGGACGCTGACAATAAAAAAAAATTTGTAGGGCTCTCACATTGTCCAGCGGCAAGGATACGTTCATGATAACTGACCTCTAAAGAGCATGAATAGGTGTAGGAGTATGTAATGGCAAAATAATCTACTTTGGTAAACGATCATGAGAATGGGACGACTATTTAATGAAAAGAGTAGCCGCTTCTCTCATTTTAAGCGAAGACCTTCCCGTAGAAGAGCTCCTACAGTTGGAGAAACACTTTCATTTATAAAGATTTTGTGCTGTGCGGAGAAGCCCTGCAGTTTATTTAAGCTGATGCCACGGTGCTCAGAAAAGGCAGGAAAAAGTCTTTTCTTTCTGCTGGACAAGAGAATGTAGTTATAATTGCGGAATTAGACGACAGATGAACTGTATTGCAGATTGTTGCCGAGAGATTCACGTGGAAAGTGGAAAGACGCGGGAGCTAACTAAAAACACGTCTACTCGCTTGCTAGTTTTATACTACTATGAATTGAATGTCTTTAAAACAACTTTGAAATTTTTTTTATTAAATATGAGTTAAGTAGTTATAATAAAATCCCTGTTTTAAATTTAAAAAAACAAATAACAATTAAAGAAAAAAATCATCTGCTAGTAAATTTCCGGGATATGTAAGGATAAATGATATTATGATTATCTCGAAAGGAAAAGTTTAGGACATTTTAGCGATTGCATTTTTTTATTAAAACTGAATGGAATTCAAAAACTAAAAAGAATGTTTGACGATCAATATCTTTTACAAAAAAAGGTTAACATATTTTAAAGGTGTTCAGTAACAACGGGTTTCTCAAAAACTGAATGGCCCATAATTCTAGTAATTCTAATTCATTTGACAAAAAAAAATGAACGATGTTTTCTTTCTAACGATATACTCCCCACCATCTCAAAAAATTTGATCCAAATCCAAGAATTTTATTAGTATTCGACGATTCTTGGAATTCACGGAATGGCTTGATACACTTATAATCTGGAAAGTATTTTAGGAGTTTTGAAAATATTTTTATAGATTGACGTGCTCTCTCCGATTTCATATCTTCAGGTGCGCACCAAGAGGGGAGGACGAACGGAACCGGTCCCCGCAGAGGGTCAGTTTATTTTAAGTTTTAAGTTACTCTCTAGTTTAATTTATTATATAATATTTTCATTTTAAAATGAGTCGGGAAGGAAATATTGCCAGAAAACGGTTTTTGGGCTCCATTTTCTCAATATGACGGCGCGAGCGGTAAATAGGTATATTGTTGTTTCATTTTCAAACATCTGCAAAAATTCTGCACCGCCAATTAATTTTTTTCCAGAAAAAGAAACCGAAGAAAACAGGAATACCATCAGCACTGACTCGAACTGATCTGCAAATGCTGAATATTTATGATCGCAATTTTTCCCTCATCATCGTGCGTCTCTGCGTTTTTACCCTCACTTGATGAATATTCTGCGTCAGTTATTTATTTATTTATTTAGTTATTTATTCATATTTCTACCGATAAGATTATATTACACACTAGCACATTTAATTTACAAAGTACAGGTAACCCTCCTATAATACGGTAGATACGTTCCTAGAAAGTCCCGTGTTGTGAAAACCGTCTTATATGAGACTAGAAGTCAGTACCACTGACTTACAACATAGACTGAGCGATTTGCTATTTAATGTGGTACACATTTTGTATATCTGTATATCAGGGTTTGACCACCACTTAAAATGTTTACTACATAAAAGAACAAGAAAAGGCGTCGGCGGACCAGTGATGGGACTTTGCTACTATAGTAGAAAAATTGCTTCCCTTTTAGGCATGTTTGCTACCTTGCTACTTTAAAGCTAAATTTGCTACATTTTCGCTTTTTCTCATTAATCGTAACAAAACGAAATTTTTTTTAAATCTCCTGTAAATGTTGATGTTTCAGATTTTCTGCGATTTTTTACTCATTTACAGAAAAATACTACTACGAGGTAAGGAAAGGAATTGTGGAAAAGAAGATGCCTTTGCCTTGCTTTTGCTGTGCTGGACAAGACAAAAGTGTCAGCAAGTTTGCGTGGCGCTAGCGTGTTTTTTTCAGCCATTCAGGAATTGTGTTCTGGTGATTATTTTGAATATTTCACTTTAAATGCATTTGCACTTTACAGTACGTTTTGCTTTGTTTGATCATTGTAATTGTCAATGTCATTGCTTGCTGAGCTGATGCTGATTGCTTTGTTTGATAATTGGTATATCTAGTTACGCATTTATGTTGTGAATTTGTGATTATTATACCCTGGATGAAATCTATAGGGTATATTATGTTTGTAACGCACAGAAATAATGATGGTAGAGCAAAATGGATTGGACACCCACGCATAATTTTAAAAGTGACTCTTCCAAAGAAGTGTCTAATAGTGTCATGGGCTCCCCAGAGGTGGAAATGGGAGCTTGAAGATCTGCGGAGAAATCCATTAGGTTCTCCGTCTCTATCAGTGAAATATTTGTACAATCAGGGGGTTTGCTAATATCATCAAAGTCACAGAATGACTCATCGTTAAGGTCTGCTAATGGAGCGGACCTTCCTTCTTGTTCAAGGCTTGAACAGGAGTGTTCATTGCAGTTATCGCGCGGGACGTTGACACTGGTCGAGAAAAGGTGGTAGTGTTCCCGACCCGTCTCAGGTTTTTCTGTCGGCACTGGCTGCAATTGGGCTTGAAGACATTTTTGCGTCCGCATCCATAGCAGAAGACGATTTGTCTTTCCTGCAGGCAGTCTTGGTAAAAGTGACCGGGCTGGTCACAGTTCCAACAGCTAACGTTCTGGGGTGCTATTAGAGCAGATACTATTATGGCTTCCTCACTGCTTTTAGGTGACCTGTGCTGTTCAGCATCTGTCGGACGACACTCATCCACCTCGTTGACTCTTGGGCTGCGATATGTGTTCCAGCTGCACGCTGTCGCGATTCGCTGCTGTGTAGCCTGTACTTGAGTCACGAGACTCCGCAGTTGGTGTATGGTGTTAGTAGGATGCAAGCAGATTTGCTGCTGAATGTGTGGAAGCAGATTCGATTTCACAAACTCTAGAAACTCGCCGTCCGCCAAGGGGCTTTGCAGTTGGTCACGCAGATGTACTAGGTGTTGGTGGTACGTAGCGAATGACTTCTGCTTGCTGTTTTTTCAACATCAGGTGGACCTTGACCTTGAGGTCATCCTTCGGTACCCCCCATTCAGCTGACGGAGCTGTCTTTGCACACTCCCATGAAGGCGTGGAGTTCTGCCTCAGGAGAAACCAGTACCAGTCCATCGCTGGACCAGAAAGCAAAATGGTCATGTGCCGTACTAGGAGATCAAGATCTCCGTCTAAGACTGAGTAAGTTAATGCTTCCACTCTGAACACGAACTCGTCGTCAGTAAGTCGAGAGCTATCGCCACTATATGACATATTCCATCTTCGGAGGGTATTTAGGTTCTGCTCGATGCCTTGGCGAACTAAATCCTGCAGCTGTATGCGTAGACCTGCCAGCAAGGCTTCGGTCGCTGCTGAGCTCTGACCCTGAGCGTTAGATAGCGGGCTGTTCACTCGGGAAATCGGGTGTGAAAAGGTCATGGAGTGCAAGTTTGGTCTCCCTGGGGACAAGGATTCGCTTTACTTGCTGATTCGTTGGTGGTGGCAAATCGAACACGGGTGCTGCCGTTTGAGGATCCTGACTAACAGGCCTCGTAAAAGCCTTTTTCGGAACAGCACCTGTGTATACAGTAAAATCGTACGGAGTGAGATGGAATCTGCAGTTCGACTGCTGTTCAATCCAGGTTTTCAGACATGCTTTGTGAAACACATGTCCACAGACCGTCTTCACTGGCTTCCTCTTGCCTGACCAGTCTCCCTCCTGGCAGATGGAGCACTACTCGGGCACCTGTATCGGTCCATCAGTTGCTGGCGGTGCTGTTCGCACTGTAGTCATTGTATAACTTGAACCGCTCAGTCGTAAAGCCAATATGTTCCAAGATAACTCAGGAATACAGGCTAGATAATCTTAACACTCGTGAAAAGCTTATGCGGTCCGAGCAAGGAAAAGGCAGGTGCTGTCCAAGATGGAGTCGAGACAACTGAAGTGTCAATTTAAAAAAATATACTTAAAGTTCGGAAGGAATGCCAAGAAAGTTTAACAAAAAATCAAAGGTTCGGAGAATATAGCAAAATCTTTAAAAATCAAGATAACCGAAATTAATTTGAGACTTGAAAAAATTCACCAACAGGTTAGAAAGATCACAAGATTTTCGAAGAAATTTTACTAAAAGCTCAGAAAAACTCTTATCATAATTACTAAAGTGCTAAGTATTCGAGAAGATAGCGCAATGTCAACATGGGCAGTACTCTCAACTCAGAATTCAATACTTGTACTACCGCAATCGTACAGTCCCAAGATATAAATTCTAATTCTTATAAGAAAAACTACCAAAAAGTCAACTCAAGCGTAAAAAACAATCAACAAAAGAAATTCATACAGTTTCTCCCTCACTCTCCAAGAACTAACTCCCATAGTAAAAGTCTACGAAGTCCTATCTCTCTAATTAGGTCAGGATAGGATGATATAAGTGACGTGAATGTGTGCATGAAGAAGAATTTGCGTTCTCACAGAGATCTGGGAAAAGACTGAAAATGTTACTAGACATTCTTCAGCCAGGCAGTTAGCAGTATGCCAGCTCCTGATTACTGAAGGTCTCCAGCATCACTTTCATCCTCTGAAAACTCTTTCATTCCTCTTCACCTGATCGTCATATCTAAATACGTACTAAATGCTAAACAAAAACCCCATTATCGTCTTGTAGAAGTACCGTATTTTAAGAGGGTTGCATCAATTTATTTGGTGTTAGACTGAAACCGTGTGCCAGAATACCGTGTTATAGGAGGGATACTACAAAATTATTAATGAACATATTTATAAGCAAAACAATAATTTCTAAATAAAATTTGCTTGATGATAATAATTCAAAAATTAAACTAAGCGACTAGTATTCTCATAAAGAGTTGACTTAAATAATTCCCTAGGCGTTGTAAAATCAATAAATGCAGAAAATGAATTAAAGACTAAAATACAATTTGAAATAGGTTCATGCATGCCATAGTTTGTTCTATGTTGTGGAGCATACAGCAAAGTTCGTGAGCGAATTGGTCTCTCCGGTGCATAAAAGCAGATTAAAGAAAAAGTTCAGAAGAACTAATCCTATAAGATAAAATATCTCTTACAAAAGTAGCACAGTTCACTTCACGTCTGAACTGATGCGTTGATAAACCCAAAAGTAAGCATCTTACACGGAAGCGTGGCATATCGTCACGATTATAATTTAATTTATATAAAGCAAAACGAGTAAACGACTTTTGAACAGATTCGATACGATTAATGTGAACATCATAAAAGGGGCACCAAATGACAGACGCGTATTCAACAACAAATCTTACAAACGAATAATACAGAACTTTAAGTGTGAATATATCGTTAAAATCTTTCGAATTACGCTTTAAGAAACCTAGATTGCGGAATGCTTTAGAAACAATAAGTTCAACATGTCAAGCGAAAGATAGTTTTGGATCACATATTTACTCCTAGGTCTTTGACCTCTAAAGCTCTAGGAATGAGAATATCATGGATCGTGCAATTAAAGCTAAATATGTCGAATTTTCTAGTGAAACTCATAATTTTGCATTTGGAAACTTTTACTTCTAATTTGTTCATGGAGCACCATGAAAATATCCGATTAAAATCAGCTTGAAGTGGGAAGCAATCGTTCAAGGAATCGATTTTTGTATAAAGTTTAAGATCATCAGCAAATATTAAATAATTCGCGAAGTAAGAATTCCTAACTATGTCATTAATGAAGAGCAAAAAAAAATAAGGGTCCTAAATGACTGCCTTGAGGAACACCATAAGTAAAAGAGATGACTCTAGAAATAAGATTGTCAATTTCCACATATTGCTTACGGTTGCTTAAATAAGATTCAACCCATTTCACAATAGATGAATGAAAGCCAATACATTGCAATTTAAAAACTAGAAGCGGAATATTAACCCTATCGAATGCCTTAGCAAAATCAGTATAGACCACATCTACCTGGGCACCTTCTTCAACAGAACTAACCGCAAAATTGGAAAATATTGCCAAATTTGTGGAACAGGACTTGCCAGAGCAAAAACCATGCTGCTGGGGGACTATTAACTCCTTTGCAATAAAGCTAATTTTAGTATTCACTATAGAATCTAATAATTTCGGAACATTATTCATCACAGACACTCCACGATAATTCTACCATGCTTTAACCCGGATTTAAAAATTGGTGTAATGAAAGAAATTTTCCAATCATCCAAAAAAACTCCTAACCGAAGGAATAGATTGAAAATGTCAGTTAAAGGAGATGATAGCGATGTTGCGCAGTGTTTTAAAAACTAGGGACGTAGGCAATTAGTATCTTGTTTCGTACTTAAATTAAAATTACACAATGACTGATAGACATCATCATATTCAACCGATAAGAAGCCGATGTCCACCGGAGAGCTATCTGGCATTTGACAACAAGTAGTGATGCAGTAATCAGCATGGGTACCATAGACAGTCTGAAAATACTCGGAAAATAGATCATATCCAGTTTGTAAATCGTGCGATTTAATACCATTATACTCTAAAACTTTGGGGAAACCTGAGGATTGACGCATATTATTAATATAAGACCAAAAAGCATTGCTGTTGTATTTTATGCTAGACTCAACTGACCACACGTATTGTCTGTACAAGAATCTATGTAAGAATTCATATTCTTTCCTCAATCGCTTAAAATTTTCAAAGTTATTTGGATCATTAGTAGATTTGTATATCTTATGCGCCCTGAGTTTAGCATTCTTCAATTTAGAAAGGCGTTTATTGAACCACTTCGGGTGCTTATTTATACGCTTACGTTTGATAGGAACGAATTTAGATAAACCGTCATGAACCACTTCAAGAAATTTGCTGTAGGCTTGCTGCAAATCAATATATATATATAAAAGAGACCAGTTAATATTAGAAAAGAAAGTGTTTAAATTCTCATAGTCAGCACGATTAAAGTTAAATGAAAAACTAGAATGATCATCAAGCTGTCTAGCAATATCATAGAATGTCAAATTTAATTTAATCGCTTTATGATGGAAATCACAAGTTGAGAGGGGAAAGTCAACAACATCAATTCGATATATTATATCATTGCTTAAAAAAACCAAGTCTAAGAATTTACCAGAATCATTACATACATCATTTACCTGAACTAAATCTAAGCCTATCAGGTTGTCAATCACAAATCGGTCACGTTCAGATATTAAATTAATTGGAATTAACATTCCTTCATCATCATTCAACTTCCATTTTACACTACCTAGGTTAAAATCACCGTGATAACACAGTTGATTATGATTTTGATTATAGAATAAAGCAGATACATTATTGTTGTGATCCTTGTAATGATCCAGCGTAGACCCAGGAGGTATATAACTAACACACAAATCCAAGGAGTCAAAATTCAACTGTGATTTAATGATGCGTACGCACAACTGATCCAATTCACTGCTTTGATTTGGTAAAGAAATTCGTTCGCTAATAAAACAAGATTGCACCGCAATCATAACACCTCCGCCTCTTATCAGACCAGTTGATATATGACAACGATTTTTTCTGTATACCACATATTGAGATAGATTAAATAATTCACTAGAAAATATAGCATCGGTAAGCCAACTTTCAGTAATTACAATGATATCGTAATTATTTTCCAAAACAGCCAGGTGAAACTCTCGTAATTTAGTTCGTAAGCCACGAATAGTTTGAAAACAAATGTTCAAATTATGATTATTATGATTAAATGCATACGACTTTTGCGAGCAAACGGAAGAAGGATAAGACAGTTATGCAGAATTAAGGCAAATATACGAAAAATGTTGGCAGTGTAACATGATTACATTTTCATCTAAATCATAAAATATGTCTGCGAATTTACTAAATCTTACGAACGAAATTTGCATAATGCATTTATCCACCTACCGATACCTGGGATAGCCTAAGTAAGAATTTTAATATTACAGAAATGTGAGTCTTACGGAGATTTCCTTATTCATACCAAATATACACGATTCTCTGCGTTCAAAGAAACCCAATCACATGGATCAAACTTTTAGAATATCCCGCTTTTCTTTATTTTTATTTACATAATTGTTATTGGGATACGAAAGCTAGTTGTGATTTTGTATTGACCCAAAATAGTAATAAGCAAAATGAGCAAATTTCAGTGACCTTTCTGAATTAATTATAACTCAAGGAGCTTGAAATGGTACGTAAACTTAGAATGGTGTTTTCATATTAAGCTCCCTTTGGTCAAATTAAGTTATTATTCAATAGAGGGCAGGAAAACTAAATACAAGAACCAGGCAATTATTTATTTATGACTTTCTAAAAATACATCGAGCTATACTATTGAAGAGAAAATCACGCTAATCATTGAGAGGTTGTGAACAAAAACACAGTATTTAGCAAGTTGTAATGAAAAAGTATTTTTGATACCACTTTGTTAATATGAAAGTAACGAAGGTATTGATTTTGCCTAGTATGTCTACAGGACAAATAACAGTTTTAATATCATTGAAGCATTTCCCGACTACATGATTTTCGATGTTTTTTTTTACGCAGTTGGGGCAACAGGAAATATGGATTTTTATACTGCAATGCTTTTTTTTTTAATATATTTACCTTACAATAGAGACTAGAGCACAATTATGCATTATTACTTGTTAATAAATTTTACAGCTAGATCTGTTGATTGCAGAATTAAGAAATAAAGCTACTAATTTAAAATTCTCCAATATAAATGGCGTATTTAAAATTCTATCTTAAAGTTAACTAGGTTATTTTCTACATGCAAATACAATGAAACTGGTTATTGGTTAAATAATACCTACAGTGAGAAAAGTACGTAGAGCAGCATTATAAAACATAATATCGCGGAACTGAATATCACGACATTTTAAATTACGGAATATTTGAAACTTTGAATTTAAAATAAAGTTTATATGAATTCTTTGAATTTTAGTTCTTTTGTAATCTTAACGTATGAAAAAGGTTCTAAATAATCAAAGAGGTTCTGACGAACCCCTTCTTTTTAAACTCTAGATTCAATAATTGAGTGTACTAAGTTTGTTATTTCGTTTGTAATGCATAGAATTAGTTCAAAGGGCACAATGAATTATCAAGTCTGATCGAGACAATCCCGCAAAAATTTTATAGGATCCACAGATGTAAAAATTGGGTCCTAAAAAGATCCTAACCTAACCTAAAGAAGTCTGTTTATTATATTAATCTGATATAACCTTGATAATGAATTTGAAGTTTTTCAATTTTGTGAAAGTATTTATTTACTTGGTATTACATTATAATATAACCCCAGTAGCATCTCATAACTTTATTATGAGAACTCATGTTTTTACGATGTTGGGCAAGTGCTTTTTGCGTTTCTAAGGTTGAAATATTTACTACGACTGCGAGCAGTATATGTGTCTTAGACGTATCTTACCAGTCCATGAAAAGTCTAGGCACTTTATGAAGTGTAGGCAAATAATTTAAATGTTTGCGCTTAACGACTTTTTACATTAAGAATCTGAAATTTTTAGTAATTTCATGAAGTTGTACCAGTCTTTAAGCTGATACTGTAATACCAACCGATTGCACCATCGATCTAATCTAGTTAGACAGTCTCAGTCAACAATTTTGTTTAAAATCAAGGTCAACTGTAGCGATTAATTATTTTTAACATTTATGAAAAGTTTTCGTCGCACCACATTGGATTCCTTGTCGATAGAATGTTTATTTACTTCATTCACTTGTGATTTACATTGACGTGAGTTGCACTAACTTGTTAGCATAAATATTAAATAATAATAATCTTACTGTTTAAAGATGAGACAAATTACTGTAATTGGACCTACATCGAGTGAAGTACGTATCCTATATAAATACAGTATCTCACTGGATTTATAGTCAATTAATATCTTTTCAGCTAAATATTGAACAATTATTGGTGGGTGCGGATGAGATTTGAACCCAACCCTCAACATTTTGCGCTTTCTGTTGTTGCTTGGAAATTTTTATTTTCTCTTTGCTGTTATAATAAGAAAGAAAAGTATTAAAGCTAGGGTAATAAGCATAATGCAGAATCCTATGCATAATCAACATATGCATCATTTCCATAAACCCGCTTCAAGTGAGATCAACGATTTGCTTATACATCATCGCAAAGAAATAATATGTACTGACCTACTCGATGGATCATTTACACCTCCCTAGAGTAAAATCACGCTGAAACAAAATAAACAAAAGGCGGCCCTGAATGAATGACTCTTGGTCGTGCGCCAAAGATCAAGTTACAATGAGTAACTAACGAAGTAAAATTCTAGACTGAAACGCGAAAGCGAAATTTTGTTTCCCAATATGAGCTAAAATAATTTACCGATACAGATTGGTGCTCATGCAGAATATTGTAAGATAAGCGATTTGTAGGCATGGAAACCAATCGTAAATTAAATGACCAATGTTAGTATAAATAAGATATGACAATAATTCAGAGAGGCGTTATTGATTTGAGGAGTTAAAGCTGTTTAACTGTTCTCTTCTCGCTGAAATGCCTCTCCGTCGGAGTTAATGTCTTGTGGCTGCCTAGGGAATTACAGCTGTATGGCAAAATTAATAGCGACATCAAGATGACTTCAGAATGTGGCTACCCCTTCATTACACATAGCTACTGTGACATCAGCATTAATCAACATAAATTCACCACACTTGAACTGGTCTAAGTCCAATTCTTTTGATACCAGATGAATGTCCGTATATAAATTCGTATGGTCAGCCCTCTGATTATTAAACCGGTTTTTCGCATTTATTTCTAGAATTTTTCTTTGGACAGTAAAAATGATCATAGCCCATTTCATGGAATTTTATATTTTGAAGAACTTGTCAATAAAAACTTCTAGGACTGATCGTTCTTACAGTACATAAATATAAAAAAACTGAATTTTTGTTTGGCAACACCAAGAAAGGGCTGCCTGATTTAGTCCATTTTGGAAACTGTACTTACAATTTATACGAAAACACAGTGAACAAAATTTCTATTTTTTATGTCGACGTGTTCTCAGATATTGTTCAAATATATAATGAAAAGCGACATTTTTGCATATGGAAACGATAACTAATAACAGCAATAAATGATGATAAATCAGAATATAGATTATAATACCAATCGCCAATAGCGAAGTAAATTTCGTAACTAAATGCCGACTTAAATAATCAATGTTATTACTGTTCTTGCTTATTTGGATAACAATCGGCAATAGCAATGAAATCAGCCCCCAATTCTAGATAACAGTTAAGAGCTGTTAGTATACCCACAATAATTAAACAATTTGACTCCGCTAGCTTTGCAGGGGACAATTCTGAGGAACATGAGGAATAACTTGGATCCGTTTGCTATTCTGAGGCTGTATTCATAAAGAATTTCAGAGTGCCAAAATGTCTGGCCTTTAAATTTATTGAAATGATAGAGACTTACGATACGGCCACAGACATAAGCGTGCGACTTTTAGCAATCAAACAGTTCCGATGACTAATTCGTACTTAAGCGCGCGCAATCGCGCGCAATTGCAATAGCCATATGTGGTGGATCTTCTCGAGCGAATGCCCAAAATGGTTATGGAATCATGTGCCAGTGATGCACTAACAGTTTCGTACTAAATGGCTGGGAAGCCTACAATTTTCCTAGTATCCCCAGTGTGGGACTTTTCTGGTACACAAGTGTGTCCAAAACTAATATGGGTGTTGGGTGTTTTGGAGTTTTGCATATATGGGATAAGATCATGTAACGTTTACAACCTATTACAGTACAATATGGAACAGCTGCATACCATTGCTACGTTCACGACCTTCGCACTATTTTAATATTTGAATAATAATAATAATCTCAATTACTACTTGTTACAGAAACTTAGTTATGCAGTACTTTAAAAATAGTTTAAATAACACAAATATGGATATCAGTTTTTTCGCATAGAGCTGAGTTATGGGGGGGCTCAATTGTGTGAGTATGCGTGTTAATTGCGCAATAACGTCTAACACACAATTTCTTTTCTTAACTCATCTAAATAAAAACATCACCATTAAATAAAACAAACCATATTGTTATGTTTTCGGCATGTGAAAATTTGAAGTTTATGTAGTCATTGTTTAAACGCGAAAAACTTATTCCTAGTTTTTCAGAGAATGTTTTTGTTTGCTCTTATTTAGTCAGAATTACATAAGATTTCTTTAGAGCCTGATGTGACATTGATTGCATTGATATTTTTCCGCAAATTTTTTTTCGCTTTCCGAGTTTATGGTCGCATTTGAAATATAAATAATTTTAATGGTGGTCACTAGGGTTGATACCAAATTTGCAAGACTGGAAAATCTCCACCGCTTTGAGTCATAGTTATTTGTTTGGCAAGCATTTAAATTGTAAATATAAACTCGATATATAGAACATTATTGACTTTACAAAATATTCCCTGAAGTTTGCAAAAATAGGTGTTTTTATTTAAAATGAAATAATACACTTAATGGGTTATATTGTATATTTACCCTCACATTTATCGCAATAAATAATGACCATAAAATTTAAACCGAAAACATCTTATTAGATAGCTAGAATGCGAGAATTTGAATTTTGTTATTGTTTTTCTGCTGCACATAGCTATACATAGTAGGTACGTGTATAATTCCATTTAATTTATTTCTTCGCATTATTCGAATTTATTTTCTTTCTACCCAAATAATTTTAGATATTTGTTTTCTTTAATTAGGGCTTTTCAATTAACAAAGCTAACTGCTTACCTAATTTACATTTAATTATACTTATTTTACTACATACCTATCACGCCATAGCTTTACAACCGTATCATAAGGTAACCTTGAGTTGTAGCCATACTAAGGAAATAAATTAATCAGGTGGGTGCGTGATATTAATGAAAGTATCCAAAACCTAATTTTCAATTCAATTAAAATTAGTTTAATATAATTGGGGGACCAACCTTATCCTTAAGTCGATATTAACTTTACGTAAGAAAAGCATTGGAAGTTATTATTTTTCAAAATTTTTGGAAAAACGATGTAATCAATGGAAAGCAACCTCCTCGGATACGCCTCTTATAAAGCCCATGTTAAAAGAAAATTTATAATTGTTCCGTAATCAATTTTATCAATAATTTTTCTAAGAGTAGATGAACAATTCACGGTGATTACATGTCAAATCGAGGTGACGAGTTGATATTTAGATTGCAGTTATTTTATAAACTTCGTGCCAACCGTCAAAATCTATCATACACACTTCAAATCTAAGAGTTGAGCAATTAAGCTTGTAGCTCCAAAGAATTGGAATCGGATCAATGGTTGTGCGATAACCACAGTTTTTAGAAATGCAACCAATCGGAAAGGTTCCCGACAAAATAAGGAATAATTTTATAGTTAAATGGTAAAAAAATCAAAGGGCAATAAATGGCACAAACATTTTTGAAATTTGTCCAAATCGTGAAATAAAACTGTAAAAGAGACAAATAATCATTTCATTTTAAGGTCATCTCGCCATCACCAAAGCAATTCATTGACCCTGTATCGTATCGACCAGTCAGAAGAGAACCGAAGCGCCAAAAATGTTGGTAATTGGTATTTATGCTGTTAAGATTTTACGGGATGAAAATTGTGTGAATTTTTTTCCCATGAATTCAACTTTAAGGATAGATAACGCAATTTACCATAAAATTCCCCTTTGGAACAAGCGCTCAAGTTTAATAGCGATGCCCATGAAAGGACTTATGATAAGCATTCCTTTTAAAAACGAAAAAAATTCAAGTGTAATCTTGAGGTGAAAATAGTGAATTTAGAGGTAAGTATAAAGCATATTAAATCAGGATATTCCAAGGAATCAGCTATTAGCATTCTTCATCCTACTTATTTACCGAAAACACTGTATACACATTAAGTTCTCAGTCATATCATCGTGAATAACTTATGGCAATATAGGATTTGTACGATGAAATCACAGCTTTTTAGTAACGAACTTAATTTCGTATATTTTGAACACTTATGTTTTTTAATACATATTGTTACGCGCAATACAAATTCACAAGTCACATCTATTGGAAATGGAAACTTCACGTAAAATGAGTAATAAGGTGCGGACACTAACCAACTATAGTTCGAAAATTCAATTCTGAAGAATTTGTAAAGTATATGTACAGCACTTGTCAGTGCTAGTGGCGACTCTTGCTTAGTGATGTTAATATAAGGTGTTGATGGCTCAGAACTATACTTGTATTTTTTTTTAACTAGGTACTGAAAATGAAATTAAACTAAACTAAACAAAATTCACAGTGAGGTTATGGATAGAACGATTACTCGGTTATCGTTGTAAGAAGAAAACCACTTCAAGCGAAAGTGTTCTAATTGGATTACGATAATTTGAAGTAGCTATAGCTAGTGATAAATTAAAGTAGAACTGAGAATTAATTGTTTGTGAGATGTGAAAGTCAACAGTAGTGAAATAAAAGAAGAGAACCATTTTAACAGCAGCTGAAGAAAATTCAATAGAAGAATGGTGTCCTTCATTGGCTCGCGCTCGCTGGGTTTTCCATTGAAACCAGGGAGAGTTACAAAATACCGTGGAAAAATTGTTAATTATGAGAAAAGGTCCACTTCCATTCAAGGATGGACGTCCGGGAAAAAAATGGTATACTGGTTTTATGAGAAGACATCCAAATTTAACCTCACGAACAGCTGAAGCTATCAGTAAATGCCGTTGCTTGTGTAACAGAAAACCCCTGGCGGATTTTCAACGGTGATGAAACTGGTTTTTCTATGTGCCAAAAATCTGGTAAGGTTATTGCGGCTAAAGGCTCCCGCAATGTATACAACGTGAGTATGGGAAATGAAAAGGAAAATTTAACGGTCCTATTAGTTTTCAACGCATATGCGGAAATTGCACCTCCAATTGTCGTATTTCCATATGTTTAAGCCAAGGAAAGATCTCGCAAACAGCATGCCATGTGACTGGTTTTTGGGCCTTTCGGAATCGGGATTGATGCGGGGAACAATATTTTATGACTATGTGGTTAAATTCTTTTATCAGTGGATCCAGAAAAAGGAAATTCAAAAACCAGTTTTGTTTTCAGTTAATGGTCACAAGTCCTACATGACTTTAGAACTGAGTGAATTTTGCGATAACAATGGGATTATTTTATATGCTTTGCCACCTAACACCACTCATATTTTGCAACCAGCGGATTTGAGTGTTTTCAAGCCTCTAAAAACAGACTGGCAATAAACTGTTCAACGTTGGCAAATGGATCAATCGAATACTAATCCTTACCTTAGTAAACTAACGTTTTGTTGTCTACTACAAAAAGTTATTTCCAATCCTAATCTGGATAAAAAGTATAAAAAACGGATTTCGTAAGTGCGGCTTGTTTCCATTTGATGTTTCGAACGTCGCGTCGATTACACTAAAGCGTTAAGGATATTATCCAGAACTTATAAAATGTACAAGTTAGCCCCTCGTAGAAGGACAAGGTCGCCTTGTTCGTTTTGCTACTGCGGAAATTGTAATAAATGAAATATGGACAAATATAAAAGATCGGAACATTGACGCTGCAGTAGTTATCGAAGAAATTCAAAAGGCATCACTTCTTAGCGATTGCAATGAAGTCGCAAGTACCTCGATGGTTTCCATAAGTAATATTTCTGACTTACCGAGTGGTATGTATGGCGTTATAGATGGATATCTAGAAAAAGCAGCGATGATATACTCAACGTGGTCACAGATGGAATAGAATGACCACCAACTATACCCAGTGATTCGTATGATGAAAATTTTGCTATTGAATGTTCAACTGCAAAACAAAAATCCTGTGGATGTTCAAAACAATGAAGCCTCTACTTCCACTTCCGAGGAATTAGTTCTTTGTCAACTGCACCTACTTCTTCGTGTGTTCCGGTAAACTTGAAAAGACAACTATATCTTCCTAAAAGTTCCTTATTTAATAAAAGAACTAAAAGGAAGGCAACAGAAAGACCGCCAGTGCGATTTCTTCTATAGAATTTCGGGAATTTATTTAAAAAAGATAGAATCAAAACAGGAAAAGCAAGAGGCCATACAAAACCGTAAAAGAGATCGGGAGGAAAATCGAAAAAGCTGCAATACAAAAAGCTATTCACCTTAAGGCTTACACACAGTTGCGATGGCCTACAACTATTGCAGTAATAAGATCAATTTTCTCCATGAAGGTTTTACGGATGGTGTATTACATAGGAATCTGCAGTCGCCGTCTGCCTATTGCCTTAATACAGTTGCGACGATAAAGTTAATAATACAATAAAAAAGTACAACTGCTGAAATATTAAAAAATATCCCGCTATATTAAAGGAGGTACACTTTAGGGAAAGCCGATGCTGCGAGAGCAACTAACTACCAACCACTTTTGTAACTTGTGGTAAAGTCTATTACCTGAGACAATTGTGTACATATAATTTCGGAAATCACAACCTAGTGTCCGGATCAGGAATCAGGTTCATGTGGCCACGAAATGAAACGTGAAGAAGCTCAGGAAAATTTATCATGTCTCACGCGGTTTGTCATCAATCTTCCATACAAAGTTACCCACATTGATGCCTTTAGCGATAATGCTGGTGGACAAAACAAAAAATAAAAATATCATTAAAACCTGCAGAAGCATGGTGTTACGTATTCAAAAAACACTGGCCACTTTTTCATGGAGTGCCACCAACATTTTACCATTATAGAAAAGGCCAAAAAGAAATATTGAAATGCTTTTGTTCCTGATGAATGTACAGTACGGTAGTTAGGTTGAAGAAAAGGACTTTACATCAATTCAACCAATGACAGTGCAAATGAAAGATAACATGTCACAAGGTATATAGAATACGAGGTATTCCCCATTAAAATGTTTACACATTGCAGCTGATAGCCTGTGGAAAGACAGGGAGAGGAGAGAGAGTATTGTGTTCTCTGTACCGTACTTTCCTTTACATTTCACGATATTGCTTCACCTAATGGTGGACCTTTGTTCTTAATGAGAATACCTTGTATTCTATATATGATGTATCAGGCATATGACAAATGTAGTGGCTGCATTTTTAAATCTACAAACTTTCTTACTATTCTCTAAAGAAACTGTCAATGCAGATACACCCCACTTGGAATCAATTGCCGTGAAAAAAATACCTGAGGGAGCAAGCCATGCTGGACTGACTCCACTGTTGCAAAGGGCTATAAAAATTAAATTAGCTAAGTACAAGAAACTAATGGTTTTCCTTCAGTTATACCTCCAATTCACCACCACTTCTTCAAGTCCCTTCCACTTGAATTGGGCGGTAAGAAGAGAAAACAGCACGGTCTAATAAGGAACCCATTAGGACATTGTAACGAACCAGAAGGAGAAATCTTAGTGTCTGACTAAAATGGTTGACTCTCTTGATAATAACAAAAAAGAAGATGAAGATTTTACACACTCAATATTGAATTAATTTTCTTTTTTTGAAATTTAAAAGCAACTTGAACGTTTTGAAACTATATTTTCCTTTGGATTTATTTTTCCTTTTGTACTATTTTAAATAACTAATTTGTTAAAATACTAAATATTCGTTTTTGTATTTGAATAAAACATACAAAGGCATAGGGGTACAAGTTACACGTTTTACAGGAAAAGGGGTATAAATGCTTGCAAGGGATTAAATTTTTACCTTTTTACTAAACTGAAAAACCATTGAAAGTTATTTTAACCAAGAATAAAAAGTTATTAAGGTATCCTGGCTTATTTTTAGTATAATTACATATAATTAAGTCTTAACACAGAATTTAGGATATCCAACCAACTTTAAAGTGTAATATCTCAAAAGCACTCAAAATGCACTTAATTACTAAAAATATTCTCTTTTGGCTTTCTATTTGGTTTCAATTTTGTTCAATCTTTTATTAAATCTTTTTAATTTATAAATTTAATTCACAATTAGCTATATTAAATTATTCAACCACGAAATATGACATAGCCAAGTGTGGTTTACCGTAAATTTGTGACTCTGAATTTTTAATTGTACAACATAAGATGTAATCTTGCGAACTTAGCATGAAATAATTTTTTTTTTTTTGGATCGGAATACAATTAAGACCCATTTGAGTTGCCCTCGGGGTCTAATTGACGATGAGGAGACTTCGTTACTGTAATATTATATTTAATTAAAAGCACTTGCCTCTTATGAATACTTAATTTATTAGTATATAAATGTTAAGGTGATGCGAACTCCTCTACACAGGCTAGTGTTACATGCAGTAATAGAGGATTTCAGGCTGGGTTGGCTTATCTATTTGATCAGTGAAGAAAATTGCGTCAGCAAACAAAATTATTCCCATGGCAAATTTTGCCTTTCCAGTAGAGATATTTAATTTGAAAAATAAAATAAAAGACAAATCGTACCTTCAGTACGATTTGTCGTGGAAATTGCAATATGTATGTACGAGCGTACATACATATCACAAAAAAGCTTTCACGATAAGAAGAGCGCGCCGCGAACATACATTGTATGTATACGCGTGCGGCAATTCTAATCGTCGCGACGGTGGCTGATGTTATAAAAGCATCAAATGTTAAGCCTCCGTCCAACGAAAAATATTCTGGAGTTGTTGAATCAAGTCCAGAATAAATGTAAAATTTTCTCAGGGTGAAAATGCAACTATACATTTTCTACTCTGAACGACAGCTCTTGATCGCGACAAAAGTGATCAAGAGCCGAGTTAAATTTTAAATTTTGATAACGGCGGATCGGGAGTAAAAAATTAAAAAGTTGATGGAATAAAGTGAAAAAAACAAAGGTAAATAGTTAATAATTAGAACCGGGAGTTCAGAGTAAAAGAGGAAGAAGGTATTAGATTTGTTGTTTAATGATTAAAAAAAAAAGGGGAGCGGCGGTTCGGCGGTGAGATTACTAAGGTTTTTCAAACATAGTGTAATAAAAAGTATTGAATAAGGAAGAAAGTGAAAAGTTGTAAAAAAAAACACAAAATAAAATACAAGGAATTAGTGAGAAAATAAAAGTGACTAAGAAGAACGTAAAAGTGTATTTATTTGGATTACCTACAAATTAAAGGAGAACCAGGTACAAGAAGATATACTTATATACACGCGTAGAAATATAACACTAGTATTACAAAGAGACCGAGGCTGGCAGTCGTGGCAGTGCCGTCTAATTTATGATTTCCTTTAAGCTAATATTGCCAGGTCTAATATCTTGGCAATTACATCTAACTTAACTACATTTTGAACTGCTCTACTTAAATACTACAGTTACTGTGAGCACTTTAAAACCAGAATTTAAGTGTAAAGTGTCAACTACATATTAGTGATGAATATAATACATATCCCCAATATAATTCGATTTATTCTCCTTGCCATGGTTAGTTTAGAGACAGAATGTGTCTACAAATTAAAATGACTACTCTTTCCATATGCCATTCGTGAGAGGGCGTGTTAAATTCGCAAACAAAGCAAATTAGTGTGTGTGGCTACACTGCCCAGCCATTGAGTCTATATTAACTGTAACGTGCCAAATACACATTTTTCAAGTCCCAATCCACTTCGGTACACTGATCTATTCCTATTTAAACAACGATTGGCTGTAACACAGGTTTTGAGCACAAATCTTTTTCAGATGATTGCCTGGTAATTTTTGCCGACCCAAAACACTTCACTTGGTTTTCAATTTTCTAGTATTTCCTAATAGACTGGTGCTGAAAAGAAAAAATTAATAACTGGCAAGTACCAGACGGAAAATTTAGTTAAGGTTATAATTAAGAGAAAAAACAAAAATTAAACACGAGATAAAGTGAAATTACGAAATGTAGGCGGGGGGGGGGGGGGGGGTGTTATGAGCAAAGTTTTGGGGTTGAAAGTGGTATTTTGCTATTTTCGGCGAAATGTGACTTCCCAGCGGAAAATGTTCTGCACGAAAGATAGATAATAAAAATATCTAAAAGTTTCATATAAGGCATTTTTCAACATAACCTCAAATTTCTCAAGAAAATGGCGGAAAACCGATTTTTCAGTTTTTTTTTTCACTCGTAAAAGTATATCTTTTTTGGCATTCAATAAGTACAATTTTTTTGGAATGTGGGAAACATGTAGTTTCCTACATATTTACAATTTTCGAAAAAAGTTCCACGAAAATCTTTATTGGTTTTTTTCGATTTAAATATTCTATCTGGGCTCATTTTAACCTACTTTAAAGTTATCTATTTGTTTATTTGTGGAGAAACTGCTTAAAATTGAGAAAAACAAAAAAAATACTTTTCGGATCACGAATTTTTCATTTTTTTTTATGATTTTCAATTTTTTTTTATTATTTACGTAAATAATGGATTAAATTTCAATGACAGTATTTACTTTAATGTAATATTACTTAAGTTGATTCAATTTAATGGAATACAGAGGCGGAAATTATCCTGCAACTTAAGTTTTTCATGGCAATGCACCATACCGTACTGAAAGTCATAAACTAGATTTAAGATTTTCTGGCCCAGTGTGCAATTTTATTAACGTACTATTTTTTCACAAAATAAATGGTATAACTATGAGTAATCTGTTTTAGGTATCTTTGAGTAAAATAATTTGAATACGTAATTATTAAGTAGAACAATTAATTTATTTATATTTGTTTATAAAAATAAAAACTTTATGCGAAATTATAAAATTCTAATGAATTTTACAAAAATTGTATGGTTCTTCTTCTTCTTTATCAATAAAATTTGCAAATTCCGAAGGATCTCGAGATTATCGACGTCTTCTAGCTCTACAATTTCAATAAGAAGACTCTTTGCCAACTCTTCATCAGTAATCTCTTCCAAATCACTCACATCTTCAAATATTTCTTTATCTGTATTCAGCAGTTTTCATTACAATTACTTCATAAATTGGTACATTTTAAGCCGTGTTTTCGGCAGTCACATCTTTGTTTATTACAACCACTTTCACAGCTAATACTTTTTAATAACTTGTCGGGAATTAATTCTGAACTGTTAATTATGTTGGAAACCATTATGCAGCTAATAGTTTCATAGTATTCGATGGGTATCCCGAACCGAAATAAATAAAACACTTACAGCATCTACTTCCACTTCTATAGGCACGAATCAAGTCGAAAATCCACGTCGTAAGAAATCTGTAAACATCGCTACATGTGAATAACAAAATACAAGTAAAATACCGCTATAGCAAGAGAAATTTTTATCCAATCAACGTAATAAAAAAAGTAATACAAACTATATCAGATAAACTACAAGCTCCCGAAGACAACGATGCATTAATTATAAATACTGCAATTGTATTAGCAAAACACAAGTGTCGTCGTCATGGGTCAAGATACTGATTTACTAGTATACTTTTCAATCAACTAAATTCATACGGTCTCAGTAATTTTTTTCCACAGACGAAATAATCACTGCAAAAATGGATCTCAACATATAGCTAGTATTTACAAAAGTAAAAAGATGGATATGTCATTAAATCAATTGAGATATGAACAGTATCAACTGGCAATTAATAAATCTACTTTCAAATTGGAAAATCTTCCCCCCCATCTGAAGGAGCAGCTGCATAACACTCCTACAGAGTTTATTAACAATTGCCCCCCCCCCCCCCCCAATTCCGTAATTTCATTCTTATACATGTTTAATTTTTTTTTCTTTTAATTATTACCTTCATTAAATTTTTCGTCTGGTCCTCGCCTGTTATTAATTTTTTCTGTTTTAGCTTTCCCAATCCGTTTGGCCACCAGCCATTAAGAGATTTATGTACTTTGTCTCCATGTCATTCGTATTATAAGATCTTCATTTAAAACTTTGACACATATCAAAGGAATCTGAGTGAAATCTGATCATGAATTGGATTTTCTTTCCAGAAGATTCCATTCGAATTTCCAAATAATCAAAAAACACAATGGGGGGGGGGGGGGGGGTTCGATTAAACCTTCGATGACCGCAGGTCTTCTTTTGATTTGTATAGGAAACTCATGAATCTCTTCGATGTGATGTTTGTGAATCCCTCATACGACATTGCCAGAATTTATCTGTATCATCAACCTCAGGGTATTCCAGGCCCTTCTTATCGGTGGTTAATATCTGTCGGTTGGCTTTAGTGAACACATAATGCAGTGCATGCGCAGCATATCTGGCGGCGTTCTCTGAATTTTCGTCTACATGTGTCGCTCGATTTCTGTCATTTACTTTCCTTTTTTGTTATAATTTCGTAGGAGGATGATGGAAAACCAACCAAAGTCATGCATGGCTGTGCATTTCTAGCCGCGAGATTATATCTTGAAATACTATTGGCATTCACATGATACACATGTCTACAAATACAGTGAATACCTTTGGTGAATGAATTTTTTTTAATTTTTTTTTATATTTCACACACGTTTTGCATGTTATCAAGAAATCACAGATTAGAGAATTATTTACAGTCACAAATTAGAATGGTTGTTAGAATATAAGTGCCCTACTGACAAGTAGGTGGACTGACTCATTATAATTTTCCAACGATTTTCTTAGAATGCTTAGTTTGAATGGATTTCTAATAAAATTATGGAATTTCTAATTCGATGTTAATTGCGGAATTGGCGTTTGAAATCGTAAATTTAAAATTGAATAAAAGTTAATGTGTTTTATTGTAGGTACCTTAGGTGAATAAATAAATAATTTTCAAATTAGGAATGGTTTATTCTAATTTAAAAATCGCGTCAATTTTTCAATGCCTCCTTTCAGCCAGCGCGTCAACTGTTTCGTTTCGCAGCAGCCAAATTCCATTAAAAATTCTTACATATAGTACTAGAGCTAGCAGCGTCACCATCTCATTATGCATGGGGCCCATCTGTTTTGTGAGAGGGGTTGCGTTTACCTGTGTCCATTTCGTTCCAAAGGTAAACAAAGCAGTTTTCAAAATGATTTCAGTTTTTTTTTTGTCTTTTTTATTAGTGTTTATAAACATATAAACATTGAATAATATAATTTCATTATTTCCAGACAGTTTCTTTGTCGCTAGTATGTGCCAGACGCTTTTTTTCGATAAAAATAAATTTCGTATGCAATTTTGATTTTTGAAGTGGGTTTTCACATATATTTATAGAACAGTTCGTTGGACAGAAAAAATTATTTTAACCAATTTTATAAAATTTCATATTCTGAAGAAGTTTTTAGTACAAGAAAAACGAAGGAGGACTGATCGTTTTGACAGGATACTGTTTTATATATTTACACTGACAATTACAAACCTGGCTGCCCAAGGTTTGCCGGAGCAGATAGTACCTCTGTATGCGTGGAAAAACTCCCATTTGTTTTGATTTATTTACTCTTTATTTTTTTATATACTAGGTGCTTTTTGCTTCAATACACTCTTTTATTCTTACACAATATATCTTCTATACACAATTAAACTTAACTATCGCCACTCGATTTAGTGAGGAGTAAACGTCTCCGTTTCTACTTATTCCACTTTTTTTTTTGGGCAAAAGCCTTTTTTTCCAAAATTAACTCTTTTAATACTCCCGAAAATTTCTTACCTATGTGCCTTGAGTGGACTTTTATCTTGTTCAAAGGTAGAAGGGTGTTTATTTCCGCCTCTGGAGGTTCATTTTCTTTATCTCCCGCTGCCGTGGGCTGTGTTTTAGCGCTGGAGCTAGTGTTGGCCTCTTGGGCTCTCTGTTTTTGAGCTCTAGTCACGGCGAAGCAATGAGCGGATTTCGTGGATTTCTTTTTATTTGGTGGATTATTTTTCTCCACATCAGAGTCCATAGTCTGGTGGACTTGGGCTTGTACCGTTAAAGTATTGCCTGTATAGTCTTCGTTTAATACTTGTGGAATGCGGCTTAATTCATCCGCATTGGTATTATACTTGCCTGGTTTGTATTCGATGGTATAATCGAATTCTGATAATTTGTGGTGAAATCTCACCAAACGGGAAGTCGGGTCTTTAACATTAAAGACTCCTTTGAGAGGCTTGTGGTCGGTGTAGACCGTGAATTTTCTGCCTTGAAGGTAGCATCGGAAATTCCTTGTGGCCCAGACTATAGCCAATAACTCCTTTTCAATAGTGGAGTAATTTCTCTCGGCCTTGTTTAGCGTTCGGCTGGCATAGGCGATTGGCTGGTCGTTTTCCACTTCTCCTTGGGAAAGCACAGCGCCTCATGCTTCATTGCTGGCGTCCGTTGTAAGATTGAAAGGTTTAGGTTTAGGTCTCCATAGATTAAAAGTGGTGGTGATATTAGAGCATTCTTGATGCTTTGAAATGCGTCTTGGCATTTCTCGGTCCAAGTGAATTTTACATCCTTGCGGAGTAAATTCGTAATTGGACGAATTACTCTTGAGAAGTCCGGAATGAACTTCCTGTAGTAATTGGCGAGTCCTAAAAAGGACTGAACTTGCCTTACTGTTCTAGGAACAGGGAATGTTTGTACGCAGGCCATTTTGCTGGGGTCTGGAAATGCACCTTCGCTAGAGAATTTGTGCCCTAGGTAAACAACTTCTCGTCTCAAAAACTGGCACTTCTCTGGCTGCTCTCAATTTATTATTGTGGTCATTGATGTTCTTACCATAAATGACGATGTCGTCAAGATAAACGAAACATTCGAGGCCTTGTAGGCCTGTCAGAACGAAGTTCATGAGGCGTTGGAATGTAGCGGGAGCTCCTTTGAGTCCGAATGGCATAAGCTTAAATTAGTAGTGTCCGTAATTAGTGCTGAACGCGGTCTTATGTCGATCTTTTTTGTCGACTAAGACTTGGTGATAGCCGTTGGCCAAATAGAGAGTGGTAAAGTACCTGGCATCAGCTAGTTGGTCTAGAATATCCTCGATTCGGGATAGCGGAAATGCGTCGCCAATTGGCCTTTCATTCAAATCGACAACGACGCGCCACCTTTTTTCACCATCGGGTCCCGCCGTTTTGGACTCTACTACTAATAAGGGTGAATTCCAAGGGCTTTTGCTAGTTTGGACTATCCCGTTGTCTAGCATTTCTCTTAATTGTTCGTTGATTACTTGTCTCTGGGTCTCTGGGTATCTGGTAATCTGTAGGTCTTTTGGTTTATGGGCGCTTGATCTTGTATTAAAGGGATATTGTTTGTGATAGCATTTGTATATGTAAGCTTGTCACCGTTGAGATAAAAGATATAGTTGTACTCGTAACAGAGTTCGGATACCGAAGCTTTTCTTCCGCATTTAGATTTGGGTCTAGGCAGAGCTCTTGGTCTACCGTGTTGACTCGCGGAGTGTGTGTGGGTTCTTCATCATCCGGAAATAAGTATCTTACGTATTTTTACTTACTTTGCTAATTGGCAGGGTTTGTGCTTCCTGCTCTGGTGGAGTACCATTTTTTACAGGTACTTTCGATTGGTCCTAGTACTCGCACGCATTCGTATTTTGGCTAATGGGCCTTGGAAAATTGGTTTTCTTAATACTATTTGACGGTGGAGCCAATGCCTTCAATGAGGTCTTACGAATTTCGCATACTAATACTAATACTAATTTTATTAAGTGGTGGAGTCGACTTTGCCTTTAAATAGGTCTTACTGAGCTCGCACGCACTGTTGATGGGGCTCTTGGGCCACTGTTGTTTCTTAACACTAACTTTGTTGGTTGGTGGAGTCGTCTTTGCCTGAGAATAGGTCTTACTGAGCTCAGACGCACCGGTTGTTGGGCTCCTTACCCTTGTGGTTATTTTACATCTAGGTATATTGGATGCAGGAGTCAGCTGCATTTTGCTTGTAGGCTTCTGGAGCTCGCTCGCATCTCTGATTTTGGTCTGGGGCCATGTAAAATTCTTTTAACTTATTCTATTGGACGGTGGAGTCATTGCTGCCTCTATTTGGGTCTTACTGAGCCCGCACGCGTCTTTTATGGGGCTATTGGGCCGCGTTAGTAACTTATATCTAGGTATTTTTGAGAAGGGATGCTTGACTTCTGTTCCGCCTTGGGAAGCGCACTGATGTTTGCGTTACTCGCTTGCGATTTATTCGGCTTGAGAACGTGTTGTGTATCGTGGCTTCTCCTATTGGGATGACGGCGTGGTCTTGTATAGGGAGCAGTTGTAATAATAAACTGTTGATGACTACTTGGAAATTGCTAATGTTGAGTATGGCAACTAGCACTGTTTCTTTTCCAGTAGAGAGCAAACTGTTGGCCAGGAAGACTCCATCGCCTATCTCTTTTGATAAACAGAGCATTTCTTCCTTCACTCGCAACGGGACTGTGGTGATAATTTGTGACCTAGCAGGTATGCATATTGGTTCCTCTAAAGTAACCAGATGCTGCCTCATTTCTCTGGTGTCTTGATCACCCAGTCAGCTCTTTTCGCACTCCAGTGGTTCCTTCTGAACCTGGCAGTCAGCATTACTCTTTTGAGATGCCTTGGAGACACTACATGTAGATAGCTTAACCTGTTTAGGTTCCATCTTTTCTGCAAGTGACCTCACATCGACTGCTTTTCTGGAATACAGCTTGTCCGTTTTGCATGACAAGGGCACAGTAAACTCTTCGGGATTTGTTTCCGTACAAGGAAACTTGAGTGCTTTATTTGGGTATTCAACATTACAATTGTTTGATAGGAAATAGTTTCCTAATAGGCCGTCATCGGAAAGACCTGGCAGGTTTTGTAACACCTGAAACTTGCACGGTATTTTATTTTTAAAAGTGAAGTTTCCCTTGCAATTTCCCA
Source organism: Dioctria linearis (assembly GCA_963930735.1). Classification (NCBI taxonomy): domain Eukaryota; kingdom Metazoa; phylum Arthropoda; class Insecta; order Diptera; family Asilidae; genus Dioctria; species Dioctria linearis. The sequence goes on along the minus strand of OZ005740.1, from coordinate 74,637,839 downwards.
GTGTCTTTCCGGTTCCAAAAGGGGTTTGTAAAGTGCTTGCCTCGTTGGAAATAATTATTTTGAGGTCTTTAATTGCTCTTTTCTTAATAATACTAACCTCGGCGCCAGTGTCCACTACTAGTTTTGTATGGCCGTTAAGGCTTACGTCCAGTGGAAGTTTCAGGACACCGGATTCGGGCGCTTGAGGTGACCCTTTTGATTTGCGTTGTGGGTTTAAAGTCGAGCCGGGGAGTTTTGGGTCGACTGCATGTCGTATCCCTGACTCCGGGCTTCCCATTTCTTTTTCTGGCGGCAATCTTCGTCTGCTTGTCCTCGGCGACCACAAAAGGTGCATTTGAGTTTTATGTTGAAGACTTGAGGACTTTTGTGTTATGTTGATCCTGTGTAGATCTATTGGAGAGGCGTGGAGGAACAATCTGTTGTGTTTGTTGTGTTTTTCTGCAATCACGGATGTTATGTCCATAGATTTTGCAGTTTGAGCAAAAAGGGTTGTTCTTTCGCTTAAGGCAATCTGAGTATGTGTGACCCTTTCGCTGGCAGAAATTACACGTGATGTTACGGACCAGTGCATCTGTACCCGAGTTTCTGACATCAGTGTTTGTAAATGGTCTATGTCGTGACTGTGATGAACCTGGATTATTCACATTGCGGGAAAATTGATTTGGATTTAGAGCTCGAGGTAATGCGAACATAGGTGTGGATGGCATTTGATAGTAGGGAGCTCTATAGTAAGCTCTCACTCGTAAATCTGGGTCTATTGGAGCCAATGGAGGAGTTTGTACCAGAAGAGTCTGGATGAATGTAGCACTTTTCTGTAATTTCTCCATGTCCAGGGCTTTTTGAATTAGTGCTTCTAAATCACCTTCTCCCTGCGTGAGTAGATACTGACACAGATGTGGGTTAGTGACTCCATTTTTTAAAGCATTTTTGGCAAAATTCATCAGCAGTGTTTTCACAGTAGGGACTGCCTCAGCTCCATACTTCTGTGTCGCTGCCTCGTTGCAAATCGTCAACAACTGTTTCAATCTTGTAATGAAAACAGTGAGAGATTCTAACGGGTTTTGTCTAGTAGTGATTAATTTATTCACTAACTCTTGGTATGTCACACGGCGGGGAAGGTATGTTCTATTTAGACGTTCCTCTACTTCAATAAATGAAGCAGGAGCGTCTGAAGCGAATAATTGGTATGCGTCACCTCTGAGTCTTGTAGGTAGGACCTGAATGAAAGCCACTTTTTCTTCAATATTTAGGCACTGCATAGTTTATTTGCAGAAGTCAATGAAGGTTTGTAGTTCTCGTCCCAATTGTGGGGTACTTTCACCCGAAAATAATGGAACGAATTGAGCTATTAGCTTAGCTACCTTAGCGTAGTCCACCATTGTGTGTAGTCTATTGACTGGAAATTTAAATTTGGGTGAACTAACTGGGCTTGTTTCTGGGCTGATTTCCGTTAAGGATTCTTCGAGCCAATCGATCAGCAGGTCTCCGGCAGTTCGTTCAGTTACTTCACCGTAACTATCACTATCGGCCCAACACTCTTATTCTTACAATTGTGGCAATTTTTCACCGGGTGCTCAATTTTTACTTGGTAGTTCAAAGATTCTTTTGGGGATTCTCCGGTATGAAAAGTTCAATTTATTTCGCTTTTATATAATTTTTTATTGTTTGTTTGGCAACTTTTCGGGTCAGGTTTGACCCATCATCAGGCCATTAGGAACATTAACGATGAAGATAGAAGATCTTTCGGAGGAAATTGTCACTAACACATAAAAACACTATTGTACGTTAACAATTAAAGAAATAAATAAAAATAAGCACAAATTAACATAAACAAAAATAAATTAAAAAGAAGAGAAAACATCTATATGAGTCATAAAAAATAAAATTAAAAACAAAGGTCACAGAAACTAAAAACGAGTGTGTTCGACGACAAAACATTTGTCAACCCTGACTTTGCCAAACAAACAATAAAAAATTATATAAAAGCGAAATAAATTGAACTTTTCATACCGGAGAATCCCAAAAAGAATCTTTGAACTACCAAGTAATAACTCTTATTTTTCTCTAATTCTAGATTTGGAGTTTTAGTACTCTCCTTATCTGCTGGGACGGAGCGCGTGGATTCAGCAAGCCTACTTAGTTCCTTACGGAACCGAACTGTGTTTTCCTTCAGTGTCTGTATTTGTGCGAGTCTATTTTCGCGGGTTTGACTCAGTTTTCTGCTGAGTGAATCACACTGAGTAATGGCTAGCGTACCTGAATCTCGCGTTCTCTCGTACAAGTTGGTTAAAATTTTTTCAAGACTTACTTGTCTATAAGGACCTGGCAGAACGGTCCCGCTTCTGAGTCGAGATGCTGTTGGCGATGATGGTGGAGATGATGTACCGTCACCGGGGTGCTGTCTATTGGCACCTGGAGTTGATCCCGCTTCGGCTAAAGATGGAGAGTTTTCCCTCGCTGCTGCGTCTGTTTCCTGCTGAGGTAGAGCAGGATTGTCGGCTGGCATATGATGCGCTGTTTGGTGAAAGGGGGCTCCTTGCCTGCTTAAGTCCCTTTGCTTTGATTAAGAGGGGGGTTTCTTTAACCGCCTTCGAGTTCCCTCTGAATCCTTGGTCGGTTGATTTCGGTTTACTTTTGCAGCTGGGGGGGCCTGGGCCGTTTTAATTTTCCCCTGGATCTAGTTGAAAAGGGGGCTTATGAGCCGTCTTCGATTTCCTCTTCAACTCAAGATCGTTGACTGCTAGCGTTTTGTCGTCTGCTTGGCTGAATCTTCAGGCTGTTTTTTGAGCTCTGTCCTGGCCAGCTTGAGTTCATCCTTCTGGGGAGCTTTGAATGCTTTCCACTTCCTTCTATGGACTGTTCACTTCTATCTCTCGGTGGTGCTTTTGTACTAATTAAGGTGAACGCTTGCCCGCCTGGAGCAGAGGCGCTTAGAGATGGTATCTAACCGAGTGTTTGGGGTGACTGGGCCTGAGTGGCTTAGTCAATGGGACCCCTTAGGTTCGAAGGATTAAGGCTCTTCAAGCTTTTACGATCATTTTGACTAGATCAAGCTTCCTCAGGTAGGATTTGTCGTGGAGCTTTTTTCCTATCGAAACGACTTGGGTTGAAATTTAAAACTTTTATTTTTCTCAAGTCGTTTTGTGGGAATATTTTCATTCGTTCGGAATTTTTTTTTTTTTTGTTTTTTATATGACTATCAGAACCAGCTTAACACAAGCTCGCTGCATGGACACGTTTAATAAATAAACGTCTCAACAATACACGCGTTTCATCATTTAGTCGGTGTTAGTACTAGTATGTTACACTAAACATACACCGAACACCGGATAAAATGACATGCAACATAGAACAAGACAATTTAAAAAAGTTAATTCAAACAAAATTAAATATTAAATAGGCGTTTTTTTAAAACATGCTTAGTGACGTCAACAACAAAATTCTCAGCCATATTATTGACAGTAATACACATTCGATTAATAGGTTCATACATGCTAAAGTTAGACCTTGAGGAGTTAACATGCAACAGAGGTAGCCTTCTCAAATTGTGGCTACTATCACGGAAAGAGATTTTGTTACGTAACAATAGAGAATCAATATTCGCGTTTAAGAGTTGATGCTCAAATGTTACATCAGCAACCAAGCGACGTTTCTCAAGCTAGTGCATATTCAAAAGCTTCAAGCGATCCTCGTAGGGTGGAAGAATTAAAGAATTATTCCAGGGTAGATGCCTGAGAGCAAATCGTAGGAAGTTCCGCTGAACAGGCTCGATACGGTCGATGTGTGTACCGTAAAATGGAGACCAGACCTGGCTAGCATACTCAAGAAGTGGTCTCACAAAGCAAGTGCACAAACGCAATGTTATGGTAGGATTTGAAAACTCTCGGGACCAACGTTTTATAAAGCCCAGCATAGAACTACTCTTTGAAACCATGTAGTTTATATGGGAGATAAAATTCAATCTGTAATGACATTTGACACCCAAGTCACAGACAGAGTCCACACGGCGAATCGAGGAATCCGAGAACTCATAATCATATGTGATTGGTTTCTGATTCCTGTGGAAAGTCATAACCTCACATTTGTTGATATTGAGTACCAAATTATTGCTCTTGCACCAATTGTAAAATTTTTGAAGGTCACCCTGTACCTGTTCACAATCGTTAACACATTTAATCTGAGCGAAAAGCTTAATATCGTCAGCATAAATCAAGACCTTACAGTACCTCACAACAGAGACAATGTCGTCAATAGACAGAATAAAGAACAACGGGCCCAAGTGACTCCCTTGTGGTACGCCAGACGAAGCCTTCAATACTCTAGAGATGGAATGGCGGAATAAGATTTGGTATGTTCTGTTATCTAAATAAGACTCCGTCCATTTTAGAAATCGTGGGGGAAACCCATATTTTTCCATTTTAAACAGTATCACGGAGTGAGATACTTTGTCGAACGCCCTACTAAAGTCTGTATAAATGCAATCTGTCTGATAGCCTTTTGCAAACCCGCAAATGGTATCCGAGACATATTCCAACAAATTAGTGGTTGTAGACTTGCCCGAAATAAACCCATGCTGGTTTGAAGAGAGAAAATTCTTACAGGAAGATGATAGTTGAGAGTAAATGATAGATTCGAATAATTTGGGCATGCAAGATAATTTTGCAATAGGTCTATAGTCAGAAATTTCATTTTTACTACCTTTTTTGTGGATAGGTATGATAAAGGAGTTTTTTCATAGCTGCGGGAAACAACCACTATCGAGCGATTTTTGGAAGATAATTCTTAGCGGAGCTACCAGGGCGAGGCATGGTATTGGGGTAGTCACTAAATAATTTCGTACGCATCCTTTGAACATACTCATCATAAAGTGCAGAAGAAAGTTCTCTGAACTTATTAAAGGATGTGAGGAAGTTGCTGTGACTTATAATGTCCCTGTCCCTCATATAACTTTTCCATAGTTTATTCTTCCTATTTTTAAGACGTTTAAGTTCTATGTTGAACCATGGCGGTGATGTTTTATTCAACCGCTGACGCTCGCGGGCAATACAAGAAGAAAATAAATCGAAAAGAATTACGTAAAACTTAGAAACGTCTTCATCAACACTATTGCAAGACAGAAATGTGTAGAAATCTATAGAGATAAGTCTACTGGAAAGTTCTGCCTTTCTAAAATTGAAAAAGTATTGCGCTTCGTCACAATATGTGAGGTTTTCGGTTACATAGCAATGTGTAATTTGAAGAGGGGGCTGGTATTTGTCAAGAGTAGACATTATAACTGGGCTAGGTTCAACTAATAAGTTACCCGCGTCAGTAGAAAATACCAGGTCTAACTGCCTACCCATGTCATTCTTAACATTACTGATTTGGCTGAGACCAAGAGATGAAATAGTGTCAAGGAAAAGTGATTCCCTTGTTGTCAAGTTATTATGTGGAAGATAGTCATCGTCATCATCATTAAGTACCCATTGTATATTGGGTAGGTTAAAATCACCAATAAGTAGTAATTCGTCAAGAGGTTCCATCTTACCATGGATAAAATTACATGTTAAAATGAGTAAGTCATAAATATTCTGACATTTGTCGTCGACGATATTTATGGAGTCTGGAGGAATATAGCAACAAAGTATGTATAAGTCATATTTTAAGAGAGACATCTTAAGAACTATAAGTTCAATGTCGAGAGTGTTGGAGAGAAACTGGGGAGCTCAACTTGGCTGCAATTTAAGTGGTTTTTACAGACGAGGAGTACGACACCGCCACGAGCTTCAGAATCAGTATGCCTATCTCTTCTAAAAATTTGATAAGAATTGTCAAAGATTTCAGCATCGCGAAAACCATGATGCAGCCAAGTTTCAGTGAAAGCAACTATATAAAAACAATTTGCAACAGAGGACTTAAAGATTTCTGCAATTTTTGATAGTAAAGGGAAAGCAATTTGAGTTTTTTGAGACATCGCTGCTAATTTTAGCTGTACTTCTATGTTGGTGTCCAGAAGATACGAACAATTTAGTAAAAGCGCCAGAAGTCCAAAAAGTGGGATCCAATAACTTATCCTGCTCATCCGCGGACACAGTTAGAACAAAAGATGCAACAGGTTTAGAGGATTTACTAATTTTTCGACAAGAAATACCATCTGTTGCAATATTCTTGGACTTCAAATACTTCAATATGTCCTCGCACATCGTTTCTGGAGAGAAAAGGGTGACAAAAACATTCGAAGGTTTTGGTACCGTTTTCAAAGAGGCACCAATGCCATTTCCTGGAGGCGACACAGATGAAGTATCATTCGATACTGTGGAACGCTCCCTCACTTCAGCTACAGAAGCAGATGTAACGAGAGCCAGATCACCGCTTGCTGTGGATTGAACAGAGTGCTGATATGAAAGAATCGCCTCATTGGAGCTATGTTGGCGTCTTCGGCGGTTCCTCTGCTTTTTGGCTGGTTTCCTACTATGTGCATTAGATACCGGACGGTTAGAGTCTACTTCTTGCTGCAGGAGAGGTGATGGTTGAGAGTGAGACAATTCCTTATCCACTGTAGATAATTTTTTGACATCAGTCGCCATGGAACTGAGTCTCGAGTTTTCAGAAACAGCAGATACCCAAGACCCGATATCGCCTTCAACACCCTTTAAACTACGCCGAACGTCGTCGATTACTGTGATAAGTAACGTGCTGTTGGAATTCTGAGACGCAGATGGTGAGTCTTTGGCAAATACTGCATTAACATCAACCAGTGAGTCAGACAAATTTTGAACCTTGAAAGCTAGGTTATGAGACTTTTCAAGGAGTGTGTCTGAATTCATGCTCAATACATCCACAAGTTTCAACAGCTTATCAATTTTACCATTTAAAACATTAATGTCATCGGAAAATACTTCGAGACCAGTCCAGTTCATAGATAAGCTATTAAATTTATCCGCAATGAGAGACTGAACGGTAGAGAAAGAGTCAAGACGTTCGGTAAAGCTTTTTAAAAACCTTAATGTGTGGCAGGGCTTTATATCTGAGCATTCGCTGCAGGTTGTAAGTCCAGGAGTAGGAGCTCTGGAGCTCCGCTTCAAGCAAGAAGCGTGGAAAGATTTACCACATATACCGTCACAAGCCACCACGTCCTCTGATTTCTCTAAAGAGCAGACTTTATAAGTTGCTATTCTCAGTGATGGCGATTGAAATAAAAAAATTGAAGATGTACAGAAAAAAACAAGAAAAAGAAATAAACAAAAAACAAGTGAAAAAGCTAGAATTGGTCTAAGACCAATTCTTATGATACCCTAGATGAATATCCGTATGAAATTTCGTATGGGTACCCATTTGAGCAATTTTGATTTTTGCAGTGGTTTTTCGCATATATTTCTAGAACGGTTCGTCGGACAGAAAAAATAATTATAACCAATTTTATAGGATTTCATATTCTGAAGAAGTTTTTAGTACAATAAAAATGTCTTGGACTGATCGTTTTCACAGTATACATAAAAAACCTAATTTTTTATATGGCAACACCAAGAATGGGTTGCCCGATTTAGTCCATTTTTGAAATTTTGTTTGCTAGTACAATGAAAACACCACGTACTAAATTTCAGCTCTCTAGGGCGACACGTTCTCAGGCAGTGTTCAAATATATAACGGAAAACGAAATTTTTGTATGGCAACCCCACGAAGGAGTTGCCCGATTTGTCTCATTTTTGAACTTAATTTTACTTTTTTTCTTTAAAGTCTGTGTACAAAATTTCAGCTCTTTAAGTGTACGCGTTCTCGAGTTATCGTGCGCACGGACGGACAGACGGACGGACGGACGGACGGACATGCAAAAATCAAAATAACTTTTAATATTATGCGTGGGTATCCAATCCATTTAGCTCTACCATCATTATTTCGAGGTGTTACAAACGGAATGACAAACTTAGTATACCCCTTTAGATTTCATCTAGGGTATAATAAAGAAAAATTTTGAGTCGCAATGTAGCTGCCCGTTGAATGATTTAAGCCCGCGAAGGGAATAACGAAATTGCACAATTATCTCCGCAAAGCGAGAATATTCACAAAAAGAGGGCCGAAATAAAATCGAAAACAATAACAAATGAAAAATCAATATATATATATAATAGATAAAAAATAAATGTTGCGTGTAGTTGAAGAGATTGCTGATGCAACTTTCTTCGTATGCGCAAGAGATAAGCCAACCGTGTTTTTAGGCATGATTGACTTATAGAAAATTGAATTTTATTTCTTGAGGCCAATGTATATATTTTGTATATGTAACAATACGTAAAAATCCTAAATTTTTATATGGCAACACCAAGAAGGGGTTTCCCGATTTAATCCATTTTTAAAATTATATTTATTATTTTTATGAAAATACTATGTACAAAATTACAATGCTCTAGGTTGACGCGTTCTCAGGCAGTGTCTAAATATGTAGTGAAAAAAGACATTTTTGTATGGCAACCCTACGAAGGAGTAACCCGATTACTCCTATTTTCGAACTTTACTTTGTTGTTTAAAGCCGATCTGCAAAATTTCAGCTCTCTAAGTACACGCGTTCTCGAGATATCGTTAGGACGGACAGACAGACATGCAAAAATCAAAATAAGTTTTCATTTTGTTCATGGGTCCAATCCATTTTGCTCTAGCATCATTCTATGTGTTATAAACGGAATGGCAAAAATGTTGAGTCGCAATGTAGCTACCCGTTGAATGTTTTAAGCCCGCGAAGGGAATAACGAAATTGCACAATTATCTCCGCAAAGCAAGAATATTCACAAATAGAGGGCCGAAATAAAATCGAAAACAATAACAAATGAAAAATCAATATATATATAATAGATAAAAAATAAATGTTGCGTGTAGTTGAAGAGATTGCTGATGCAACTTTCTTCGTATGCGCAAGAGATAAGCCAACCGTGTTTTTAGGCATGATTGACTTATAGAAATTTGAATTTTATTTCTTGAGGCCATTGTATATATTTTGTATATGTAACAATACGTAAAAATCCTAAATTTTTATATGGCAACACCAAGAAGGGGTTTCCCGATTTAATCCATTTTTAAAATTATATTTATTATTTTTATGAAAATACTATGTACAAAATTACAATTCTCTAGGTTGACGCGTTCTCAGGCAGTGTCTAAATATGTAGTGAAAAAAGACAATTTTGTATGGCAACCCTACGAAGGAGTAACCCGATTAGTCCTATTTTCGAACTTTACTTTGTTGTTTAAAGCCGATCTGCAAAATTTCAGCTCTCTAAGTACACGCGTTCTCGAGATATCGTTAGGACGGACAGACAGACATGCAAAAATCAAAATAAGTTTTCATTTTATTCATGGGTCCAATCCATTTTGCTCTAGCATCATTCTATGTGTTATAAACGGAATGGCAATCTTAGTATACCCTTTAGATTTCATCAAGGGTATAAAAAAAATAATGTTTGTTTCTGTATACCACGATCTTAACCAAAAATTCTTAGAAATTTCATCAAGTGAGACAAATTGCTTGGCGGAAAATATTTCAAACTATTCACACTATTCTCGAAAAATCACTGGACCAGTCAACAACCAGTTGTGAAAAATTTCTTGGAAGCCCGCAGCGCCCAGATAAGAGTTTTGTGTGTTCTGCAACTTTCTGCTGCGAAAAGGAAGTATGAAATTCTTTTCACTTAAATCACGTATCATACACATTTGCCAAATCCTTCAAATCATCTTGATATTAATCAATGTATGCCTTTAAATTTATTTTTTACAGATTATTTCCACATTTCTACACATTATTAGATAAAGAAAGACGGAAAAAACAAAATTAGATTAGATTCTTTGTTGTGATATGGAGCTATTTATTATCGAAGACAACTTATTATCCTCATATTCGCCAAGTTTTGCTAACAGATGGCGGACCGTTTTGTGAGCAGATGATAAAGTACGACAGTGGAGACTCAGTGAGAAAGAAGTCACAACATCTTGTGCGCGGCGGTGGCATATATATGTATAAAATCAATGGTATTAGCGATAATTAAGGTTGAGTAGATTAATTGAAGGTTTATGAATTTTATAAGATTAGAGTGAAATAAAGAACTTGTATATTAAATATTGTATTTTAAATAACGAACCAAAGACCACGCCCGCAACAATATGTAAAAAGGTGTGCACTTGTAATTGCAAGCCATTAAGTGTAAAGTTCTTATGCAGTAAAAATGGAAGTCAGTTACAAGTCCCGAAAACGACCAAACAAAATCTTCTCAGTCAATTTCGGGAATCTTTTAGTATCCAGAGAAAGTCCGGGCAAGTAATAAAATCCGGTTCGGTAGACCAAAAAAATTATCAAAAATTGACCAAAGAAGTGGTAGACAACTTTAAACGAAATCCCAACATACCGTTGGGAGTATGGCTGATAAGGCTGGAAAGTTATCTATTACGGTTCAAAGAATTAAAATAAAAGAAAGCCTAGGAAGTTTCTGTATTCAGAAAATACCAAATAGACCTCCAAGTTGCAAAATCCAGGAGCCGGATTTTGTATGAAAATTCGATAATGAAATTCGACTGCTGCATTATGAATGATGAAGCTTAGGTGAAAGCAGACTTCAATCAGCTTCTGCGGCAGACATTTTATGTGGCAGAAAAGAGGGGTGACGCAGTTCTCAAGTTTAACAATCGTCGGGTACATAAAATTTCCAGGTAAAAACATAATTTGGCAAGATGTGTACGTGTGGCCAGAAATCATCACCTTGCATGACAACAGCACAATCAGTACGAATGTGTACATTAAGGATTTCTTCAGAAGCACATTCTTCCATTCTTTAGAAAGAGTGATGCGCAATCTTCCTTTTCGCTACTTACCACTATGGCAGAAAAGTAAGACATTTATACGATATCAAATGCCTATACCAGTAGTACTCAAGGAAGCCAAACCTCCAAATTGTCCGGAACTAGGCCAATCGAAAAATATTAGACTAATATTTAAAGACAATTAAAAGTACACATTTCTCTAACATAGGCACTCTAAATAGGCAGTATAAAAGACCGTCCGATTCGTTTATACTGTCTCTGTGCAAAATTTAATGAAGAACGTACCGCAAAGCAAGAAGTTCACCAATTTTATAGCGCGTAATAATTATATCATGTCGGTGCACGTTTAATGCAGATTATTAAGTGATCGTTCTATAAAAATTATTTGATAACAAATAAAAAATATGGTTACTTTCATCATTATCTGTTATATCATTGCGGAAAAGGGCATGTAATACAAATGTGACATTTGGATAAGGTGAAATTCTTGTGCGAAACAAACCGAAGTTTAGAAAATTGCCGTCCAATGAAGTGATTCTCCGAAACGTTCCAAGCTTAAGCCTAGTACTTAGGTCTGCGCTAAATTAAATTTTAGCGAGTCTCTATTATCGGGCTGTTCTTTCAGCAGCTACAAAGCTACAATATGACAGAGGAGATTCAGAGATGAAGCATTTTTATAATTTTATTCATCCTTTTCCAATATGTTGATGTTTTTGCAACTTTTTAATTTTTTTCTAAGTTAACACTTCTCAGAATTCTGAGACAAGAAATATTTTTAGTGTATTAAAGAACGGCCCTGGCCGATAAATACAAGCTAAATTGGTTAGAAACTTACTGTTTGTGTCACCTCTATCATGTTGACCTTAGTACTGGTGTCGATAAAATTCAGGATAAATTTTCACAAATAGCTCTTAGCTCATATGAAAATTTAGTTTAGCGCAGACCTCAGTAGTAGGTTTTAGACTGAATAAGGTAATTAGTACTAATTAACAGAATTGTATAAAAGAATAAGATATGGATTAAAGTGTTAAGCAAATACCCACTATTATACTATACCCGCCTCCTCAAATAAATAGCAAAGGTGCAAAATTGAGAACAAATAACGCGTCGATTGTATGCATCTGACATCGAGTATTGACTTTAAAGAAATTAGAAAAGATGATTTAGAAAATGGTATGAGTGATGGATTCTGGCCGTTGAACCACATTAATAAACAATCTAAACATGTCTTCATCAAAGACTGGGTATTAAGTTGCTTACTGCTCCCTTAATCCACCAAGCATAGAGTATGATAACTGTATTCTCCATCGAACACTGCTTTGTCGCACAGATCACTCATGATTTATCTGTTGTTGTAGCTTCAATTAAATATGGTTCCAAGTGGTTCGTGGTCTTCCCCTATCTGTCGTGTTATTTGCTGGGCTAGTCTAGCCTAGAGTCTGTTTTATTGCTTTACTGCGTTGAAATTGTCCATTATATATCTCCGTCTATCTAGTTTTCAAAATCCTTCGTTTGAGACTAGATAGATCCTGGGAACTTAATCGATTTTGCACAAATACTTATTACCAACATTTTGTAATCAAAACATTATTGATTCGGTGACCATATCCGGTTCGCAACCGTATGATAGTACTGTTTTCACATTGGTGTTAAAAAGTTCCTTGTTTCTCCAACACTCTCGACATTGAACTTATAGTTCTTAAGATATCTCTCCTAAAATATGACTTATACATACTTTGTTGCTATATTCCTCCAGACTCCATAAATATCGTCGACGACAAAGGTCAGAATATTTATGACCTGCTCATTTTAACATGTAATTTTATCCATGGTAAGATGGAACCTCTTGACGAATTACTACTTATTGGTGATTTTAACCTACCCAATATGCAATGGGTACTTAATGATGATGACGATGACTATCTTCCACATAATAACTTGACAACAAGGGAATCACTTTTCCTTGACACTATTTCATCTCTTGGTCTCAGCCAAATCAGTAATGTTAAGAATGACATGGGTAGGCAGTTAGACCTGGTATTTTCTACTGACGCGGGTAACTTATTAGTTGAACCTATCCCAGTTATAATGTCTACTCTTGACAAATACCACCCCCCTCTTCAAATTACACATAGCTATGTAACCGAAAACCTCACATATTGTGACGAAGCGCAATACTTTTTCAATTTTAGAAAGGCAGAACTTTCCAGTAGACTTATCTCTATTGATTTCTACACATTTCTGTCTTGCAATAGTGTTGATGAAGACGTTTCTAAGTTTTACGTAATTCTTTTCGATTTATTTTCTTCTTGTATTCCCCGCGAGCGTCAGCGGTTGAATAAAACATCACCGCCACGGTTCAATAAAGAACTAAAACGTCTTAAAAATAGGAAGAATAAACTGTGGAAAAGTTATATGAGGGACAAGGATATTATAAGTCACAGCAACTTCCTCACATCATATAATGAGTTCAGAGAACTTTCTTCTGCACTTTATGATGAGTATATTCAAAGGATGCGTACGAAATTATTTAGTGACCCACGCATGTTTTTTAAGTTTATTAATATGAAGAAAAAAAAGGACAACTACCCCAATATCCTGAGGTACAAGGATTCTGCTAGGGATGATTCGTCTGAAATTTGCGATATATTTGCTTCATTTTTTGACAATGCCTTTGCCTCGTCAAATTTTCAACCTCCAAATAGCAACTTCAGTCATATGAACGATTCCCATAACGTTTCATTCACTATCCCTTCAATTTCAGAAGAGGATATACTCGATCATATTAATGGGCTTCCAAATGACTTCACAACTGGTCCTGATGGGATCCCTCCAGCCTTTTTTAAGTCATGCTGCTTCGACCTGGTAGCTCCGCTAAGAATTATCTTCCAAAAATTGCTCGATAGTGGTTGTTTCCCGCAGCTATGGAAAAACTCCTTTATCATACCTATCCACAAAAAAAGGTAGTAAAAATGAAATTTCTAACTATAGACCTATTGCAAAATTATCTTGCATGCCCAAATTATTCGAATCTATCATTTACTCTCAACTATCATCTTCCTGTAAGAATTTGCTCTCTTCAAACCAGCATGGGTTTATTTCGGGCAAGTCTACAACCACTAATTTGTTGGAATTTGTCTCGGATAACATTTGCGGGTTTGCAAAAGGCTATCAGACAGATTGCATTTATACAGACTTTAGTAAGGCGTTCGACAAAGTATCTCACTCCGTGATACTGTTTAAAATGGAAAAATATGGGTTTCCCCCAGTATTTCTAAAATGGACGGAGTCTTATTTAGATAACAGAACATACCAAATCTTATTCCGCCATTGTATCTCTAGAGTATTGAAGGCTTCGTCTGGCGTACCACAAGGGAGTCACTTGGGCCCGTTGTTCTTTATTCTGTCTATTGACGACATTGTCTCTGTTGTGAGGTACTGTAAGGTCTTGATTTATGCTGACGATATTAAGCTTTTCGCTCAGATTAAATGTGTTAACGATTGTGAACAGGTACAGGGTGACCTTAAAAAATTTTACAATTGGTGCAAGAGCAATAATTTGGTACTCAATATCAACAAATGTGAGGTTATGACTTTCCACAGGAATCAGAAACCAATCACTTATGATTATGAGTTCTCGGATTCCTCGATTCGCCGTGTGGACTCTGTCTGTGACTTGGGTGTCAAATGTGACCACAGATTGAATTTTATTTCCCATATAAACTACATGATTTCAAAGAGTAGTTCTATGCTGGGCTTTATAAAACGTTGGTCCCGAGAGTTTTCAAATCATACCATAACATTGCGTTTGTACACTTGCTTTGTGAGACCACTTCTTGAGTATGCTAGCCAGGTCTGGTCTCCATTTTACGGTACACACATCGACCGTATCGAGCCTGTTCAGCGGAACTTCCTACGATTTGCTCTCAGGCATCTACCCTGGAATAATTCTTTAATTCTTCCACCCTACGAGGATCGCTTGAAGCTTTTGAATATGCACTAGCTTGAGAAACGTCGCTTGGTTGCCGATGTAACATTTGAGCATCAACTCTTAAACGCGAATATTGATTCTCTATTGTTACGTAACAAATGCTCTTTCCGTGATAGTAGCCACAATTTGAGAAGGCTACCTCTGTTGCATGTTAACTCCTCAAGGTCTAACTTTAGCATGTATGAACCTATTAATCGCATGTGTATTACTGTCAATAATATGGCTGAGAATTTCGTTGTTGCCGTCCCTAAGCATGTTTTAAAAAAACGCCTATTTAATATTTAATTTTGTTTTAATTAACTTTTTTAAATTGTCTTGTTCTATGTTGCATGTCATTTTATCCGGTGTTCGGTATATGTTTAGTGTAACATACTAATACTAACCCCGACTAAATGATGACACGCATGTATTGTTGACCGTTTATTTATTAAACCTGTCCATGCAGCGAGCTTGTGTTAAGCTGGTTCTGATAGTCATTTTAAATCTGATTTGATTTTAGTTGCATGAGTTTCGGAGAAAAGGTTTTCCTTCCGTTTTCAAGATAACTTTTCATAGTCTTTGGTTATTTCCATATATTTCGTATGTATTGTTTGAGTTTATCTATATTTTTTTACTAGATTAAATCTTAAACAATTTGAACTACTTTTTAATGCGAGATTTTCTGGCATCGTCTTAAGGTCCTGGTATCGGTGGGCTAGCAAGGAAATAACAATAGTTCATATAACTCAAACTAAGGAGATAGTCAATCAATCTTTATTATACGCCGAATGCGTTTTTGTCGGGTGTATCAAGTATAAGAAATTGAAACAGCAAAATTATGCATTAGTTACCAAGTTCGAATTCACGTTGAATGTGTATATGTCAGACAGTCTACCATTGTAAAGAACTCGACTAGTTATTGTAAAGTGCCTTTAGCAGGTTTATGATTTGATGAACTCCGCGCTGATATCCCTTTTTCCATATGTGCTAATTATCTACGGACATGCTCCACAAAGATCAGAGTTGATAATATGATCAACGTCTGAGTAATCCTCTGTCTAGCCTGTTGCTTCTGATTGTTGGATCGACATTTCTAGTGGAGAGTAACCAAATTCCCGTTCAGTTGTTGAGTATATTTTGTTAGAACCCCTTCCAATCTTGGAAGGTCTAGCTTTTCAGGCTGTTTTAGACTTTTTCAAGGATTAGGAGGTCGTGTTGTCTATTGCTAAATTTGTTGTTCTGAATGGTTCTCAAACGTTAATTTATGAAGGTTATACGTTCTTTTACATTGAAGTTTTCCGAAAGTGAAGATAGTGTTTAGAAATTAGAGAATGACATTTTGGAGGTAAAACAAAGGGAAAATGATTGTTTAATGAAGTCCAACAAAGAAATGTTATGCAATTGAAAAAAGAATTAATTATTATATTAAAGTCATCAGTTTAATAATTATGCATTTGAATTTTTCGTTCATTAAAGTATCATATTCTTAACTTGCAGGGAAAAGAGTCTTCAAGCTTAAAAAAGAACGTTCGTCTTAAGCGAAATGAGAGTAGGTACTATTTCAGAGCGAATTGGGTAGAATTTGATATAATGCAGAAACTCTTCGTAATTTTGTTGAAAGAATCACAATTACTCTTTTCCCCCCTCCTAAAAGTAAGCATTTTTTTTCCTAAAAATAAAAAATTTAAATCTATAAATAGGCGTTAGAATTATCGTCACCAGTAGCGTTATTTATTTTGTGCAAATTTTTAAATATGAAACGTGTTTATTTTTCCATAATTCGCAAAGTTAAAAGCTTTCAAACGACACGTTTCTCATATGTACATATCCATTTTTGAACGTCATGGCCTGTAGTAAAGAAGGCAATGCCTAATGACATGTGCATGTTTATGTGGCGAAGTTTTTAAAGTATAGGGGACTACTACACCATATTAGCATTCGGCTGGGAGTTCAGTGGAAGATAAACTGGTAGATTCATTCTAGCAGAAAACCTGAGATCATTAAAGTAGCCCCATCGTTGGATTATGCTTGTGTTTTTCTGAGAAATTTAAAATAATATCTGAAGACACCATAAAATCATCGAAATCATTAAGATTACCTACTATTTCCACGTCTTTTTAACACTTGCATCAGTGCTAGAAATCAGGGACCGAAAGAGTTATAAGAAATATTTTAAAAGTCTGGTTTTAACACCTTGTTATTGATATTTTATATTTTATCTTCTAATGAAAGAGTTAAAAAAAGAATTATATTTTCTTCTGAGTAAATAACAGTCTTATCTTAACTTTTATATTTCTCTCTCGGTTTAACATTTAAAAATGAGTTTTATTTTTTTCTCTCAAGAAATAAACCTGTCCGAGTAAGGTTCTTAGGGAAAGAAAAATTGGAATCGGCAACCCCTTCTTGGTGTTGCTATATATATAGCTTTGGTTTTTCACTGTAAACGGCCGTTTTAAAAAAAATGTAAATTTAAGTTCAAAAATAGGACCAATTGGGCAACTGTTTCGTACGATTGCTATACAAAATTGTTTAAAAAAATTGACAAATTGTATCTTCTAACAAATATACGACAACAAAAATAAAGAACGTCCATTGATAAGTTTTATTTCTTGAGGAAAAAAATAAAACTCCTTTTTAACTGTTATAAGACGAGGAAAATATAAAACTCGAATTATGAGTTTTATTTCCTGAGGAAAAAAATAGAACTCATTATTAATTCTTCTAATAGACGAAATATGTAAAACTTTGGCACAGAGCTTTATGTAGCTGTACAATAATACATCCAGAATATTCCATTCCTCTATGCAGTCATTTTTTAAAAAAAAAAACAAGCATTCCATATTGTAAATCATCTGAAAGGGAAGGATATACAGGAACAAGTAGTTCTGAAAGTCCGCATACGCTCATATAACCCCATTAAAAAAAGCAATAAACGTAGAGAAAACTTAATTTGATTGTCCTAAAATCATTTATGGGGTATTATCTTTATGCTAGGAATAGACAATTGAAGAAGAAGATGTAAATTTGGAAATTGTATCAAAAACGGAAGTAACAGCAACTTCTAAGACTATATTTTTCTATCAAGGCGAAGCATTCCAAATTAAGTTTTCCGACTCGAACTGAGCTCTAGACTATAGTAGCATGATAATTGAATTCTGTCATAACGGTGTATTTGGAGAGTAATATTAACTAAAACATATGTATCTATTAATCCCGTTTAGAAATAAACTAATGACCGAAAAATCCAACATGTTCCCCATTTTTTTTACTTTAATTTCACCCTAGCATTCAACTTAAATTTAGAAGAGACTGTATGACTCCAAATATGTTTCTGAATTGCTACAAAAAACATCTGTGTAGAAATTATGAAATAACATTCTACGAGAAAGAGGTCTGTTAAGAAAGGAATAGTAATAAAAATTTTAAGCTCAAATTCGATCATACGTGATATAAAATGCATAATAATAACAAGCAATGCACAGCACAAGTTTAGATATTTGATTAATTAATTTGAAGCCATATCTGATGCGATCATGCCCACACTTTGCATACAAAGAACTAATAATGCCCATTTATATACAAGTGGTTTTTGGCCGTGAGTTAAAAAGGTTTTATTTCTATCAGTGCACAGGTTACCCCCATATCTTCAAATGTAAGTATTAAGAAAAAATAAAATATATGTATAAAAGATATACTGTGCAAGTAATATAGGTAAAGTATTTTGATATCTGATGAGTGGTCGGGCTAATTTGCGCTCACCACGCAATACTTACTAGAGAATGAAACGTGATCAACTTCTATGAGATCAAATGACAGCTTTTTATTTCTGTGTTATTTTTCTAATGAGTTTCCTTCAAGCAGAAATAAATAAAATCTTGAGACAGATTAAGTTTCACATACATACATGCGACGTAAATGCATTCGGAAAAAATATCCTAGCACTTTTCAGTAATATTTAAGTATAAATTCGAAAATGAATCAAATAAAATCTACATACATATACATACACACATAAGTATGTAAGTACAAAATTGAAGCAACAAATTGAAAGAATAAAGAAAAATCTTCGTTGTGGTTGTAAGTTTCTAAAAAATTCCAATGTACAATGTAGTCCTTGTAAATACTTTCGGTTTCGTTTTTTTTTCATTCAATTATGTGTACATAATGCATGTATGAGTAGTTATTTAATGTACATACATATGGTGCAACAGAGTAATATAAATTTAAGGCAAGTGTTTGGCGTAGTTCCACCACCGGTGCATAAAATGGGGTAACTCGTTAGGCTAGTCAATAACAATAGCAATCAAAAGATTGCTGCGGTTGTTCGGGGATGGGCTAGAAATCGAGAAAGATAATTTCCAGGATGATAAAATCCAGAATAAATTCAGAAAGAATTCGACTGCATACAAAAAATAATGAAAATGAAACAATTTAGAACTCAATTTCCCAATCTTTTTTAGATTTATTCTGGATTTCGTATTTTTTGATATTATCGTTCCTGGAGTTCGGCAGTTTTGGATGTTGTCAATATATCTTGATGGAATTTTTCTTCATGATTCTCTTGATCATCTCAGTATAGCCGAATGCCCAATTCAGGCCTTACGTGAATATTCGTGAACAGACATGAGAGATGTTGTGCCATATCATTAGCATTAGATTATAAATTTATCATTATTGTATTTACGAACGTACTGCTCACTTTCACGAATGCACTCTTTGTAGTATTTATAGTAACACAATTGTACTAGTGGTAAAAATTGTACTAGTGCGTAAGTTTGTGTGATGTAGTCAAGACAGTCAGACATCAGACCTGAACTTGTTCAGTTTGTTTAAAATTTATATTGAAATTTTGAATAAATCATCCTGAAGTATTAAATTTATGTGGGGTAGTTTTAATCATTACACCATCAAGTTGGCACAGATGTCTTAAACGATGCATTATGATACTCTGAACATATTTTAATAACATTTTTTTTTCTATTAAGCCGGAAAACCTTTGGCAAGTTTGATCTAGTACATTTTGGAAAATCTAGTATAGAATCGAATTACTTATACTAGTAGCCTTAAATTGCCATCCCCATATTCACATTTTTAGTAGGTATTTGCCTTTTTCTATTCGAACTGAGGTACTAGATTTTTCGCACTTTAGATCGGTTCTAACTCGGAAGGATTATGTTCGATCGACAATAGGGTGTCACTGTTCGCCTCAGCTAACTACCAGCTAAAATTCGCGGAAGATATTTTTTTCTCTGGATAGGTACTTTTAGGGTGTGGGTAGGAAACCCCAGCGGGGTGGTTGCAATACAGCACACTACATATCAAGCTAAAGGTCTCGCATAGTACTATCGGGGTTGTTCTTATTCACGATTCAGAAAATTTTCTCGGGATGGTTTTGCCGCCGGAAAACCCATTTTCGTGCATTTGGGTCACATACACCCCAGTTATTACATTTCGCATATATTTGTCCAGTTCTTTCGTCCACAGCCATTAGTGTGAGAATTGTTTTCATACGAAGTCGCACCGATTCCGCACAATTAGGAGTAGTAGAAAAGTACCCTTTTTCACCCAAGAAAGTCGCAAAAGCTTAATAAAAAAAAATGTGTTAATAAGATATATTCATGATACTTGTTTAAGACATGTCTGTTCACGAATGTTCATGCGAGGCTGAAACTTGTATGAAAAGTGGGCATTCCGCTTTAAATGCCGATTTCTGTTTCAAATATTTACTATGCTTCCATGCAAAGTTCAACTCTGTTTAAATTCGATGCAATAGATTCAAAGGTTCAATAATCTCCTGTAAGTATTTCTTTCTGGCTTTCGACATTTTTGAGCCATCTGTTTTTTATCGATAATAGTTAATGAAATGATTAATTGGAACTGGTAGTATCTACAATATGAAAAATGTTGGAAAACTAACACAACAAAGGTTTTTTATCTGTGGTATCAAATACAAACATCTACGAATTGTCTCCAAAAATAGCCAATTTTATATTAATTTTGAATGATTTGCACAAGTCTAAAATTTAATTCATTCATAAAACAATAGACTTTTTTTAAAAAAATACATTAAAAAAAGGTGGATTAGAACCAAACTCCTCACGAAAATCAGGTCTGCTTAAACAGGGTACACAGTAAAAAATAATTCCTAAAAAGTGAATGGCAACAATTTATGCCACATAGGTTAGGCATTTGTCGATAGGATTAAGGAAAGCTCCACCTTAGAAAACTAGGTTCTTATCCCTAAAATGTAGGTAGGTTTTTCTCCCTCAAATGTAGGGAATTTTGGTTTTTCCCCCTAATATTTAGCGAATATTCCCTAAGATGTACGGAATAGGTGATAGAACCGCACTGCTCTCCACCATAGGTGAAGGTGATAGAAGACCACCCCTTTTAAAAACATAATAATGAGCTGAATAGCTCATTTCTTATGGTCCATACTACTAAGTGGTATGGAAGTTATATTGGTGCATTGGGCACGCTTAAACAAAATATTGAAAAACAATATATGACTTGTTTTCAAGAACAATTTGTGGATTATATAAACGAAAATATATTTCCATAAAAAATTATATCCAAGAAGCATAAGATTTCGGGAATTTTACGTACTTTAGAGGTTTTCTGGCGCCAGGTACCTAAATTCATTGAGTGCTCTATTGATTTGGGGAAATTGAACTGATTTTCCCTTTCTTTCAGAGAAAATTACATTTATTTTTAGGAAAAACGTGTCTTTAATTTAGCGAATAGTCCTGTGTGATAGTAATTAATTTCTGAAGATTTTTAGGTACCAGACATAACGTTTTTATTTGTATATTTGGTGATTCGTAACGTTTATAAAATTCAAAATAGTTCTAAGCAAATTTTTGGGGAATTTTTATAAGAAATCGCTATCCAAATGAAAAAAATGTAGATAAGATAAAAAAATCTACAATATGTCCTCTGTTATATCCCGGGGCGTCGTGCTTTCCTTTCTTGGAGAAGAACGCCCAGGCGGAGTCCAGCATCTATCGGAGTCTTTGTCGTTCCCTTTTTTTTCCCTCTGAAATTAATCTTTAATGTGATTAATAAATAAAAATTACACTCGATCGCGTGATAATCCGTTGGCTTTATTATAATTAACTTTTATAAACTTATAAACTTTACAATGTAATTTTTATTGTAATTAACTTTTAAAAAATTATAAACTTTTCAATGAAAACTATCTTAGACTTTTCGAAAACTCGACCGACTCCGATTGAGGATTTTACTGAACTCCCCGACTTGTGCCTTCGAATATTATCGTTTGCTCGCGTCTTTGCCTTATCAGCAAAATAACTTTCACACTTCATCGCGACAACAGGATGTAACTCGACTCTTTAAAAAATGTTACCACAAATGGAGAACGAAGAAGTAAACAAAAATTGATTACTTCTTGATAAAATATGTATATTATACGCTGAGGAAAGAATTTTAAGTGTTCGTTGCGCACGTGAAAAAAACGATACTTTTTATCGTGGGAAATGAGTTGTGAATTGCGTCGGTCAAGCACTGTCACAACCAATAAATTATGATTTGAGCTGAGTGCTGACCGAGCGCAATTACAACATTCCATCCGCCTAAGAAAAAGAAAATTTTTGGCTTAAGGACAAAAATTTTCTCGTAGATAAAAACTTCTTCTAAAAAATTTTTTTTTCAGCCGGTCGAGTCTCGCTTTAACAATAAGCAAATTTAAAATTTTTTTTTTTTTATAAAGACTATATTATGAAAATATAAAAACTACAAAAGGTTTTCTTAACTTTTACCAATATGTAAGGAAAGTTATTTTTTTTTTTTTTTTTTTTACAGTTTTAAACTAATTGTAAATTATTTTTAGTATATCATTATTAAAATAATTTCGAAAGAAAAAAGTGAATTTAAAAGACATATGAAAATTTAGATAATAACTTAATAAAATCTTTCTAATACATATTTATGTTTTATTTACCCAGTTTTTTTTTTGTTTTTTTTTTGTTTTACAATGAGTTTCTTTTTTTTTATATTTATTTTACCTTACTTTTACAAAAATGAAGTGAAAACGCACTTTTTTTTTTTTTTTATAAGTGCTTTTATCTAGCATTCATTATTCAAAAATGAATTGTTTAAGGCTCGAGGATTTTATTCAGTTACCTATTTTATTTATTTTTTTACACCTAGAGTAAGTTTTATTGGCTCGTTGTTCACTTCGTCCAAAGTAGTACCCTGCTGTGTTTTCATACTCAGCATATTTTTTGTTTTGTAAATTTTATATGCCTTAAAACTTGCATATAGTATAATGATGAAAACGATAACGTATACTAGTGCATAATGGTGGATCGTATGTGGGTCCAATGAAATTAGATCTTTATTTTCTTCTTGTTTGAGAATTTTAATACTTTCCGCCAATATTTTTAGATCTGCTTCGGGTGAATACTTAATTATTCTTGTGTTCTTTGTATCGCTAATAGGAGTAGTTAGTTTACTTGTTTTTATTACTTCTGTAATATTTATTGGAGGGACGTATGCGTTTTTATTCGGGTTTCTTTAACATTATAGCCTTGTATTGTTAGGTCATGTGTGCGGAGGTAGCAATTACCCGAAATTTCTATTATGCCAACCCCTTCTATAACTAATGGTGCGATTGAATCTTCGCAAATGTAGTCAGCTGTAAGTTTGTGAAGAGATGAGAACAACCATTTGTTAATTTGAGAAAGTTGTATCCATACGATTTCGTGGCTAAATTGTCTCAGATCACAAGAGGGCAGGATTTTTCCTTCTCGCTTTAGCAAGTGTAGCTCACAGATTTTTGTTTCTTTACCTATGGTAACAATAGGGTGCTGAATGCCACATAGAAAATAGTTTTGATTTTCTGTAATACAACTGGAAAGTTCATTGTGCGTTATTTCGTAGTAGTGCTCTTTGCTGTAATCTATTATTAAGTACTCGATGCTTGGTTGGATGAAAATTAGACATTTCTCATGTGGTGTTGGCAAGGGGATAATTTTGAATATTTGGTAACTTTCTTTCGACGGGAGTGGTATTTTCAGTTCATATATGACTTTTGAATTGAGTATTGAGGTACTAAGATATGATACAATGAGAGAAGGTTGGTGTCTTTTACGATCGCTGGAAGTTTAGTGTTACTTGGTAGTTTTTGGTGAATGGTGTTTAAAATAGCGTTTAGCTGATCCGGCGTGACTATGGATGGGTGTAGTTTCCCATGCCGTGCGTCTGTAACCAGGTCAACTATTGTATCCACCGTGCTTTGGTAACGTAAAGTTATTAGCATTATGAGTGAAGTTAGGGATTCGATTTGCGATATTACTGTAAGTGACACGCTTCCTGCAGTTAGATTTTGTATTTGAGTTTTAATCAGTGAAACTTTATTATCTAGTGCTATTATCTGTTCTTCAAAAACTCTTTGCGTTTTATTGAATATGTTTTCTGTGGTTTCAATAACTACTGTCTGGTTCTTTATTAAATTCAGTAAGTGGTCTTCGTTATATTTCAGCTTTTCGATTTGCCGGTCGTAATATTTAGCGTCGTCTTCATTTAGTGTTCCAAATAAAGATTTGCTTACAACACCTATGGCATTGAATAGTGATCTTTTGCTACGAGTTCCATCCCCATGTGTTAACAGGTTATATTTTTGTTTAATTTCGTGCAATACGAGATTCACTTCTGTTATTGTACTTCGGCACGCTGAAGTTATGATTGGGTTATTTTTCAATGATTCGCACAATTCATTAACTGTTGTAACGTATTTATCAATTTTTCTTGCAGTAAATTCAAAGCTTCTAATATCATAGTAAACTACCACTTTCCATTCTTTGGAATAAAGTTCGGCTCTACCTAACTCCTCAAAATATATTCCCGGATTGTTGTTAATTCTAGTTACGTTAATAGTATTTCCATGCGAGGAAGATATACTTATTAGAAGTAGGAGTACAACGACCAGAAATCTGGAAAATAAAAATAAAATAAATTCCTAAGACTTTTCCGAGAAGGTGGAGGGCAATTTGAAATGCCCCATGGAGGAAAGTAAAGAGTTCATAAAAAAAAATCGTTAAATGTTTTAAAAAAAAAACACTTGTTGGAAAACGTTTAACTGAAGATGAGTTAGAAATTGTCGCTGATCAAGAAGCAAAAGCAATTGCCATGACCAGAGAGTATGTTGATGTAAATTTGGCTAGCAAAAATACACTTCTAGCAATATTATCAAAACAAAGTTATAGGATTCTCATTCGAGCAAGGTATATTAAGTACGGGTAGTGATACGACAGCCTGTAATCTGAAAGTGAAGGTATGTAGTTAAATGACTGGGATAAGCTAGTCATTTAGTAATTTTAAATCATTGTTATGAATTGTCTTGTGTTTGTTCTTTATTTTTATGACGCTATTCTCATGTGATAACACTTTTATGACTTCGTAGGGACCTTCCCATAAGGTGGAGAATTTGTTTTTGCGGGTATGGTTTTTTATGAGAACCTTGTCAACTACATTAAACTGCTTTGGAAGGGTTCCCTTATCATAGTAAGCTTTGGAGCGATTCTTATTAGTAAGAATTGTTTGTCGGGCTATTTCGTATCCGTGCTGCAGGCGAGCTTTTAACTCTTTCGCGTAATCGTCGTAGCTATAGGACAAGTGGGGTTTATGTTCGAAAGTGTTGGGGATATTTGGGGGAAAGCCATACAGCAATTGGTATGGAGTACAGTTAGTACTCGAATGTGGTGTTGTATTGTAAACAAGGATAGCGTAAGGGATCCAACTATCCCAGGAAAGAGGGTCTTTGTTAACGTAATGACGAAGGTATTCGGCCAAAGTACGATGGCTTCTTTCCAACGCACCGTTCGTTTGGGGATGGTACGGAGAAGTGTTTACCTTCTTGGCTTTTAGGATTTTACAGGTTTCCTTGAAAAGATTACTTAAGAAATTTGTCTCCTGGTCTGTTAGGATAATTTCCGGTACACCGTGTCTGCATACTAAGCTTTCCACGAACGCATGCGCGACGGTGTCTGCTTCGGCATTTCGTAGTGGTAGTGCCTCTGAAAATTTGGTTAAATCGTCCTGAAAGGTTAATAGGTATTTGTTACCTTGGTAACTGATGGGAAGTGGATCTACTATATCTAGAGATATTCTTTGAAAAGGACGAGAACTAGTCGAAGTGATTCGCATGGGGATAGGAGGATTTTTATAAAGTTTGTTCTTTTGGCACGACTCACATTTCCGAATAAAATTTGAAACGTCTTTAGCCATTGAGGGCCAATAATATTTTAGTTTTAATCTCTTAATAGTTCGTGAAATTCCTTGATGGCCACCAAAAGCTGATTTATGGTATTCATGTAGCAGTTTAGTGATATCTTCACTGTTTTCTGGGTGAATTTTGGAATCGGTAAAAAGATGTATTGTGATCGCAGCAGTAAATATTTTTCCGATATCAGTTTTAAATTCATGGAACGAGTAAGTGTTATCAAAGTTAGGGAATGAGAAATTTATAGAGGTCAAATTTTTATTAATGAATTCAGCATAAGAGTTTTGTAAAATTTTTATCAGGAGATTTCTATCATCATGAGTCCTCACGGGTAGTTTTGCTTTAGCTACTATTAGTGTTGCTTTGTTTTCCTCTTTGTGGTAGGTCCTCAATAACCCGATCTCGGGTGGATTAAAATCTTCGATTATTTCCTTCAACGTATCCTCAATAGAAGTATTTATTAGAGGTAGTATAATAAAGTTGTATGCTGAATTTATTTTTTCGAAAATTGTACCATTATTTTCAAGAATTTTGGGAACATCGAGTTTCTATATGGAAGCCTGTATGGGTACTTCCGTTTGCGTAATAGGGTGTTCTGAATGGATATTCTTGCTCTGATTTCGTGTAATTACTGCTACCGTAGGTTCATTTTCCTCGGTTTTAATGCAACTTAAGGCATCGGCATTGGCATTATATTTGCCGGGTTTGTAAATAATTTCGAAGTCGTACTCTTCTAATAGTAATCTCCACCTAGTTAGGCGAGATGCAGCTGGATCCTTCAGATTCATCAACCACCGAAGGGGTCTATGGTCTGTAACTATGGTAAATTTTTTTCCAAATACATACGGTCTGAACTGCTTTACGGCAAATATGATTGCCAATAATTCTTGTTCCGTTGTAGAGTATCTGGTTTCGGCATCATTTAATTTACGACTCGCATAACATATTGGTTTATCAATTCCTATCTTTCCCTGTGACAAGACAGCGCCAACTGCGTATTTACTCGCATCCGTGGTAATTAAACATTCTTTAGTAAAGTCGGGGTAAGCAAGAACGGGAGGAGAGATAAGTTTTGCTTTTAAGGCCCTAAATGATTCATCACAGTGTGCGTTCCTTTTGAATTCTGCGCTCTTTTTTAATAGATGGGTGAGAGGCTTAGCAATTTCCGCAAAGTTCGAAATAAATCTCCTATAATAACCTGCAAGCCCCAAAAAGGACTTAACATCTTTAGTTTTCTTTGGTATAGGATAACTTGCTATGGCCTTCACTTTGGATGTATCTGGATTTATGCCGTCCTGGGATATTATATGTCCCAGATAGACTAGCTCTCTTTGTATGAACTTGCACTTTTCAGGTTGTAGTTTCATGTTATGTTGTCTTAAACGACAAAACACGTCAACAAGTTTCGAGTTATGGTCATGGATATCATATCCATATATGACTATGTCGTCGACATACACAAAGCATTTAATACCTTGTAATCCCATAAGTACATTGTTCATGAGACGTTGGAATGTGGCGGGTGCATTTTTCAGCCCGAATGGCATTCGGTTATACTCGAAATGTCCAAAGGGTGTGCTGAATGCGGTCTTTCCTCTGTCTCTTTCATCTACTAAAATTTGATGAAATCCCTGAGCAAGGTCAAGGGTACTAAAATATTTGGACTTGCCCAATTGATCCAAAATATCCGTAATATTTGGCAATGGATATGCGTCGCCCACGGTTATATCATTCAGCTTCCGGAAATCTACAACCACTCTCCATCGTTTATTGCCTGTATTGTCAGATTTTTTCGGCACGAGGAGCAATGGGGAATTCCACGGACTATAGCTTGGCGTAACGATACCTTCTTTTAGCATATCTTTTACCTGCCTATGGATTTCATTCTTTTGCGATTCGGGTAGGCGATATGGACGTGTATAAATCGGTGGTTTATTGGGGTCAGTGAGAATAGTATGCCTAACGGCATCCGTATGCGACAAGTAATCTCCTTCTAAGAGGAAAAGATCGTTGAATTCTTTATATATTTCTGTAATGAGCTGTTTTTCCTCTGGATTGCAGTGATCTAGATTGATTAAAGCTTCTAATTTTTGTAGTCGCTTTTTCACTGGATCTTTATTAAAGTCGAATTGAAGAACACTAAATTCCTCGAAACCATCCCATTTTAATGGTATTTCTTTTACTTTCAAGATTACCTCTGAGTCGTTTGAGTTTAATAACATTACGTTTACTGCGTTGTTTGTTTGCTCAACCAGTGTTTCTGCGAGATATATTCCTGGCTGTATTTCGCATTTTTGTAATACAACTGGTTTACTGCAATTGAAAGGGAGTGAGACAACTTTTTCGCTTCTAGCAGGTAGAGTTATTTCCTTATTTTGAAGATCGTGAATTATTTTTATATCGTCAGAGCAATATATGGTGTTTCCTTTGGTTGCCCCGTTTAGAATAATTTTATCTGGATGATTAAGATTAGCCTCTGAGGCAGTTTGGATATCGTGTCCATCACCCGAAGGATTGTTTATAGTAAAAATACCTTCATTATAATCAATAATACAATTATATTTCTTCAAAAAACCATTTCCTATGATACCGTCGTACTTTAGTGTTACTTCGTCGTTTAAAAGATGAAAGATGTGCGTTAAGCAAAATTCATTTCTTTCCGTAGAAAGATTGAGCGTTCCTGTGACAGTGCCCAACGTAGTAATTGGCTCACCGGAAAGTGTAGATATAGTACTTTTGGTTTTAAAAGGTTTGCGAATAACGTTAGGATTTAACTTCAATATACTTATGTCCGCTCCCGTATCAATAAGGAGCGTAGAATACTTTTGAGCTGAAGGCAGAAATGGTATGCAAATGGTTACATTTAAATCGAATTTAGAGAACGATATCGAGATTTGTTTTGGCGTGAACGCTTTCTCTTTTAATTTTTCGACGGTTGTTTGTGGACTTCGGCTGTATGTGTTAGTCGGGATGGAGTGCCGATACTCCCCACCCGACAGTCCTCGTTTCCGTTCATTACCATGGTGGTATCCTTAAAATAAATAATAGTCTAAATAATAATAAATTTTCTAAGTCTCCATCGCTTATATAAAAGATATTTTGATTTTGTGGTTCATTTTGGACACAGGTTTTGATTAAAAGGAAGTCTTTAGGGTTTTTGTATTCCGATATTTCGAACACTATTTTGGTAGCAAGTAGGCCCTAAAGTGACGAGATTAGTAATCTGTTTCAAAACTAACAACTTAAAATTAACTTATGTATGTATGTAGACTATTGCTACAAATTTAAATAGTTCTTATGAACACACACTTACTATTTTTAAACGAAATGAAAATAAAAATATAAATACACTTACACAAATGTTTTAAATAAAATTTTCATTAAACTGTTCAAAACTTCAAGCAGTTTATCATTAAATTTCACAATTATTAAAAAATTATTTTCTCTGCGCATTTCGTTTTAATAGTTAATTAAGCAGAAGTTTGTGGACTTATTGAAATTTAATTTTGACAAACCATTTGGCAAATTTAAATTAATTTGTGTACTAATGTACCCCAAACCCGGGCAGCAGTGCGGACTAATAGCTAAGCTAAATTGATGTGAACAGAATTCCGGATATTGAATTTAATATACCTAGGGTGAATTTTTAGACTCTATAAATTTCAAAATTTCTATTTCTATAGAGTAGTTATACGTAAATATTGCGAAATTTTTACTGATGTTTAATTTTTCCATTAACGCAGGAAAAAGAGTTGAATAGAGATAAAAAATGTCTGAGTCGATATATTTAATAGACACCACTTGCAAGGCAACTATGCTGACCATAGATTACAATGGTTCAATTCTAGTCGCGGTGGTCGCATGGCCCTAGTGACCTAGTCGCCCCTACCTTTAACCTAACCTAAAATAATAGACCCCAGTTAAGCTTGTGAGACTAGCTGATTATACTTGTGTATATTCATGATATGATTTTTTTACAATCAAAATTCAAGATGAAAATTGATACACTCAGTTTATATTTTACATATTTTGGTTGAAGGTATAAAAGTCATACTCATCTGAAATATTTCAGTTAATTTCTGCGCCTGCAGCTTTTCGCTTGTGAAGATGATAATAGTTATAGTGGGTGTTTTTAACAAAAAATAACGACTTGCTGGATGGCAGATAATAACCTTAGGCAAACTTAATATACTAGATTTTGTTCAAGAAAGAATTTTTTGGGATTCTCCGGTATATAGCAAAAGCTAAAAAATGTTCTAATTTGTTATTTCATCACACAACCCATTAATTTTTGGTAACAAGTTTCAAGTCTTGGTTTGACTCATCAACAGGTCCCAAATAGCGAAATTTAGTGATTTGAAAAACAAATGAAAAAATGAAAAAAAGAACAAAGAAATGAAAAGTTTGAGAAAAATAGAAAAAACAACATTTTTTTTTTTTTTTTTTTTATTAAATTTTTTTTTTAAATTTCTATTTCTCAAAGTTTTCATTTCTTTCTTTTTTCATTTAAAATATGATAT
Organism: Dioctria linearis; assembly: GCA_963930735.1. Taxonomy (NCBI): domain Eukaryota; kingdom Metazoa; phylum Arthropoda; class Insecta; order Diptera; family Asilidae; genus Dioctria; species Dioctria linearis. Next base: position 74,607,325 of record OZ005740.1, on the reverse strand, counting down.
TTTTGGTTTTGGATTTTTTAGTTTTGTAAAATGAAATCTGTCCATTTGGGTGTAACTTTGTAAAAACTGGCAGAAAAAACGCCGACATTTTTATACATTTTTAACACTGAAAGTGAGAGACATTTTTTTTTAAATAAATAAATTTTCTATCTAAATCACTTATTTTTTTTTTGTAATTCTACTTTATAGGCAGCGTTTAGCAATGCTTGGTAGAAGGGAAATTGAATGGTATGATTTTTCCTTCATATTTTAAAAAAATCGCCCTATAATTTCTGAACGATGCACCCTATGGCCGATACCTTTCACCTAAATCCCCCTCAATTACAAACAATTATATGCTCTGTGATGATATTTAATTTAGATATGTATGTGGTCGTTGAAGCCTTCTATAGATTTCCTTGTCCACTCTGTTCTGTACCGCGAAGTTATGGCTGAACAAATTTAAAAGTTCAGAATTTGAAGTCAGCTGTTTACTATATTACTATTTCGATTTTTCATAACAAAATTTAAAAAAAACAAAGCCTTAAGTTTGATATAACCAATCAGGCTGTATTTCCGAAATGCAGCCCTCGTTTTTTTGCAGATTTTCATCATCATAAGTAATATCATTGTGAAGTTATAAATCGATTCATGTAATCTGAGGGGAAATCGATCGATTCATGTAATCTGAGGGGAAATATTTATCCTCTCCTAACTCTCAAACGACACCTTTCACCACAATCCACCTCAATAACGAACAGTTATACATATTCTCTATGAAAGATAAAGCCGCGTAAACTGAGAGTGTAATTCTGTTATAAACAATTAAAAACAATAAATAGTCGAAATCTTGCGTTTTTGCTGGAACCCAAGACTATATCGAAGGCGGTCTAAATCGTATCTACTCTGTATGGTACTTATACACAAAAAACACTTTTTTAGAAGAATAATCTTCGAAGTAAATTTCACATACTTGTTTTCCAATTCTGCCTCTTATAGCGAGAAATTTTCACTCGGATCAAAAATTGTTTTAATTTTTTACTATTTTCCTCAAACAGAGTAGATGGGATGTGAGTTGAGCAATTCGTTTTGGCAGAACCTCCTAATTACTCTTGGCCTTTATTCCGCATTTTTCTTTGAATTTGTTAAATAATGTGCAAAAAACACAAAATGGATTGCATTTTGGGTACAGCGTATCATTGGTAGTTTTAAATTGAAGGTTTGAGGTGCACAAATTTCATATAAAATCTTATTTTTCTTACTACCTATAAAAATTGTGCGTAATTTCGAAAATTTAAGTAAAAACTCCGAAATTTGGAATTTTAAACACACTAACTCGCACCCTGTTTAAAGAAGAGGGCTGTCACTCTGACTTTCGAAAATTGTACCTATAAAATTCGCAGCCTGTTTAAAGTAGAATACTGGCACTGAAACTTCCAAAAATTTTACCATTTTAAAGTTGAAGACTTTTAGTCGAACATAAAAAATTGTATCTGTAACACATGCACCCTGTTTAAAACAGAATATACTATCACTCGACGTTCGAAAACTTTGAAGTGTAATATTCTCAGCCTGTTATCAGTACAAGAGTATCGCTCGAATTGCCAAAAAATGCATGTTACATATAAGATTCGCACCCTGTTTAAAGTAGAAGGGAACTTCCGAAAATTTTACCTGTAACATCTGCACCTTCTTTAAAATTCATGGTTTCTCTTATGTTTAAACAAATTATAAGAAGGTTTATATATTATAAATTGCTAGGTTATCACTCTCACTGGCGAAAACTGAATCTGTAATTTCGTACCCTGTTTAAGTTATAGCGATGTTATTCATGCTTTTAGGAGCGCTACAACCATATTTTATAATAATTGTTAACAGTAAAGTATGAATTTTTTTAATTTGCGTTTTCTGTGAAAAAAATTATATCGGTGCAAGTTTTCCGTTATAGGGGGAAATTCGCACCCAACATTTTTCGAATTTCTTATACTCAGGTGTGAATTTCACTTTTACTGATCCTGCGAGTGAAATACGCACTATGGAATGCGAATTTCCCCTTAGTCAAACGATGGTAGTTGAAAATTATATGGAGGGTGTGATTGCTTTTATAGAAGATAAAAATCAAGGCTTTAATATATAATTGGCAACAAGTCCTTATCATCCTGTATCTCTGAAACCATTAGAATTCCCTGCCATACAATTTATGATTTTTCTAGATCAGCTCAGAATATTTCCAATTTATTGTAAGATACTATGTAGGTATATATAAAATTCTAAAGGCACTGTGCTTATAACACAAACATATCTGCATCACTTATTCATAAAGTTCAAAATAATGCTCCAACCTAACCCAAAAAAGGATATTTTTCGTATTTTTCACAGAAACTAATCATAACAACCAGCAGCGGTGCTTCTTACCATTTTCATCGGGTAATATTTTTCCAGCTATCCAATAATGTGTTAAAACAAAGTATAGAACGGCAGCTTGTATCCAATGATGAGGCCATAAATTAAACTTCGTCACATCACAAACCCTTGGCCTCACAACCCGTTGTGTAGATCTTTTAGCATTTTCTTTATAGCTAGACATTATAGATTATACACATACAGCCACCATAAAATTACCACCAACTAGTGCACCCGGGTTTTCTTCCACGCAGTAATATTATCCTAAAATTTTTCTTGCTAGATTTCTACGTTATCACTTATCACTCGAAAGCCACCCTTTTTGCAATAATCACTAAACTTAGGGCTATTTTTGCACATTTTTCTGGAAAGATCTACGTAAATATTATTGTCGAAGACACCATGAATACTTTAGATAGTATAGCCGCAATAAATGTTTGAGTTAAATTGTATCATTACTGAAACGAATTACACCGGATGTATGACACACTTTCAACCAAAATCCACCCAAAAAAAAAAGAACGACGCATTTTCATTCACATGAAGGACATAAAATGAAAAAAGAAAAAAAAACAAATACTTAGAAAGCACAGAAAAATTCAGCGAAGGATTAGAACTGAATCGTGAGGCAATAAACACTTTTTGTATAAAAACAACTAAAAGATCACGACCCGACGGATGTAATCCCAATCCCAAATGGTCAGTAATCCTCCTCACACGTCTTGTTCTGTGAGCAGTGCCAATTGTTTCTTTTCCGGGAATCGCGCAACGCTAATATTAATGTATTCTCCTGGATCGTGCTAATTCCAGTTGTTTCGGGTTTTAGAATGGTTCAGCTTATCACTTGATCCGGCTTTAGAAAATAATTGCCAATTTGGCTAATAATTAATTAACAATTTACATATATTGTTGTAAATTAAAGTTGGCAGATAAATTGTTTGCTTTGTTTTAGATTTGTTGCAAAGTTCAATCGAGTCATTAAAAATTGATGGAAACCCATTTTTGCTGATGTGTGACCGTTTTGTTCTTTAGTTTGTTTGTCCTTAGCTTTTCGACCGACTACCGACTAAGGTAAAGACAACGAATTCTCTCAGCCCAACTGAATCGTTCAAATGTCCCGTCAGTACTACCCGATAACAGCTGCTGGAACCCCTGTGTTGTACAACTGAGCATAGCATAGTTCCTACTTAACACATTCGAATCGTGTCGTGGAGCTGTGCTGTTTGCTTGCCCTTTGTGCCTTTGATCAAAAATTCGAGAGATTTTTTGTTGTGAAACTTTTGTTGAATGAATTTTGTGTTCGAGAAGTATGAATCTGCGACTTGATAAAACAAGAATCCAAATAAAACAACCGAACAGAACTGGAGTAGTGGTTGTAAATTGTAATGTTGTTGACATGCTTGTATACATGAATTTGAGCCACAAGTTTATCTTGAGACTACATTTTAATTAAATACATGAATATAAGAGTCGGCTAATACTCTAAATACAGTTCTTGGGAACATGTTGCTAAGGAGTAAATTCAGACGGTGCGGCGGCTACAGTATCAATTAGCTGAGGCATGTTGCCTGAGCTACTTTTGTAATGTAGCTTCTAAAGGCTTTAATAAGAGTCTAAATTTTTCTCTTAAGTTGATGGCATTGGTACGTTGCTAGATACATAAGACAAAATATTCATTTTCATTGATTCTGCAGTACTTTGGTGCTGCCGCCTTTTAAATGTTTTCGTCTCACTGCTCGCATTTATATCAATTTTATGGCCATGCAGTTGTTTTTATTGCAGTTTACCAATTAAGAATGATCCATTCATTAATCAAATTTAAGGCAAGCCCTAAACTATTGCTGCAGGATGAAATTATTCTCGCAAAAGGGGTATTTGGAAAGCTTAAAAGTGTTTGGGTTTTGTAAGAAATTTATTTATATATTTTATAGTGTAGTTGAAATGTATTCAGTTCTGTCGTGATTCGGACAGATATTTCCATAACCGTTTTTCATTATTCTTTGATTTTATATTTTATATGGTTTCTATATTTTATATTTTGTCAAGGACCTTTTTCTGATGAGTTTAATGTTTTTCAGCGTGATAGAAATCAGGACCAGCTGTAATGTCCGGGTTGGGGGTGATGTTTTGATTGCAACCAAGCAAGAATGATTTGCTGGTTGAAACTATTAATGTGAATGGATCTGGCTCCTTTAAATTCTGTAGGAGTTCTTATTAAATCTTTTTCTTCTTGGTTTTATATTATTGTTTTTTATATACTCCTGTCCTGGGATCAAATTCTGCTCTTTATAAAGCCTATCATAGCTACATCATTTCGGATTTTGACATGTCGAGGTCATATGATGGTTGTTGTTGGAGATTTTTACTTCCCTTCTATAGGATAGAATTCATCGCTTGATGAGGGCTCTCTAATTTCAACAGAATTTAAGTCTGTGGTGGAATGCGATAGTCTGGATATGTTATCTTCAGGATTTTGGATCTTGTATTTGTTAATGATGACTCTAGTGCTTGTGTTTATAGTTCTACCTACCTACCCTACCTACTCCTGATTTCGGATTTTGATTTTAATTTTGCTAGAGCAAATTTTGAAAGGTTGAAGTTAATACTAAGCAATATCGATTGGTCTAATTTGTTTAATGTTTCAGATATTGATTTTTGTTTACTAATTTTTTAATCATAAATTTTTAATTGTTTCCTTGACGCTGTACCTATTCGTAAAGCTAGGAAAGCTAGGAACTTTACTCCTAATTGGTTCGCTGACAGTCTACGTAATTTGCTTGAAGTAATTTTAATTCTATGAATAATTATCATTTTGGACCTTAAAATATCTCTTGAAACAGGTAGCCTTACCTTTTAAATATTTCGTAAGCCTACATGTACGGAAAATGTTATTCCATCCAATTCTAAACATGCCACGGGTACAAAAATGTCAGCTTTCCACTCTATGGTAGATAGGTTGTGTAGGGTTCCCATGTTCAAGGAACTTAATATTATAAAACCAATAGCAACAAATAATGGTTACTCTAGGGACGTTATTTCAAATCTAATAAAAAACAAAAAAAAAAGATTAAGAATTAGCAATAGCACGAATGATTATATACAACCTTGGGTAAGATTGCCATTTATTGGAAGAATTTCGTATAAAATTAGATCAATTATAAAAAAAAGACTAAATTTTTGAGTTTCGTTTTATAAAAGGCATACCTTAAAATATCTTATTGTAAATGCCAAAGATAACTCCGATAATTTTGTTAAATCAGTTGTATATGAAATACCTTGTAACGATTGCGATCTTTTAAACTTAGCAGAAATGATTCTGCTATAGCCAAACATATGAAAGAATTCACACAGCCTTGTAAGAAGGAAAACTTAAAGATTCTTCACGTTTAAAATAAGGGCAAAAAATTGAATGTTTTAGAAAATTATGAAATTTGGAAAGCAATACAGGGCAAAAATCATATTGAATGGACATGTAGAGCAAATTAGTTCAGTTCTGTTAAACATGTTCATCAACAGACAATAATGAGTTTACCGGTATTAGCTGAATTCGCAATCCTCTCCTCATAAACATTTGATGCCGCGTATATGTATGTAGGTAATTTCATTTTTGTTTTAAGCCTAGACGAAGAGATTCTCGAATTTTTAATTGAATATCATTGGTTCTTGTCTATCCTCCAATGATGGTCCAGTTGGACCGAAACAGTTGTCAGAATTTTTAAAAAAATTCTCAAATTGTTAGATTAAAGTATATCTACAAAAGGCTACTAGTTTTGTTTTATTTAATTATCATGTTTCACAAAACGGTTACAGAAAATTCGAATAATTATCGCAATTATTGTTGTCTTAGAAAATAGTTTACACTTTTACTTCTTATATAAATAACGTCCATAGTAATATTAAATACGATCCTAAGAATTTGTTAAAAACTTTGTTAACGATTAACGTAAAAGCGATGACTATCACATCAGCCTATCCTTTTTGAAGAGTTCTAGTCATGATCCGTCTCTTATATCTGAATATTTTCCCGATTATTTCTCCAGGTCTTTAAAGTTGATAATAGCAATGCAAATGATTTTTCTTATGTGTCGCCTTGTATGTCTAATTTTCTAGCTTAGATATTGATATTTGAAGTTTTTGTAAATATATGTTATCTGAAGATATTTGTGAGTTGGATTCTTCCTGCTCTATTGGACCGGAAGGTATTCGTAGCATTGTTCTTAAACAATGTTTTGATAGTCTTTTGCGGCCGCTGCTTTATTTATTTAATTTAACGGGTGTATTTCCGGTTACTTGAAAATCGTCATATGTTATTCATTTAAAAATGAAAAGAGAGACTTGGTTAGTAATTATAGACCAATTGGTAAATTATCTGTAATACTCAAGCTTTTTTAAAGCAAGGTTTGTGATCTGTTGACGTTCGATTGTAAGCCTAATTAGCTCAAAACAACATGGCTTCATTAAGGGCAAACCAACATCTGCCAAATTGAAACTTTTAGCATGCTTTATTGCTAATAACCTTGAGAAGCGGTTGCAAACTAACTGTGTCAAATTCTCTGAAATTTTAGTATATGCTGACGATGGTAAGAGCTTTAAACAGGATTGTCTACTGTTACAGAATGATATATGTGTTGGGCTTTCACAAAACATCCTGTATCTGAAAAAGTACGGTCTCTGTCCAAAGGTCATTGTATGTAAAGATTTATGGCCCTTCCAACGGCTGCTATGTTAATGTGCTCAGTTCTGAACTTAAAACTTGGTTAAAAAGTCCTCCAATCAGAACCTTCGAAGTTTGGTCAAGCACCAAACTAACAAATATGTCTGGTTACATTCATTTACGTAACTTAGTCAATTTCACTTTTGGCCTTACTTAATGTGTAGCTACCAGTCTTCCAGTTTAAATTTAAGAGGATTATTGCACCCCTGAAGTTCAATGTAAAGAAAATGTTGACTAGTTCCTATAATTGCTGTGAAAGTTCAAGCATATTCCAGTTTCATGGTGAAGAATAAAATCAAGTGCTTATATAAGGGACCAAATTCGGAAGTAGCGAATTATATAATATAAAGTTATTTTTAGTATCACGCGATCTATACTGTACATAATCACTTATTAGAAAAGTGTTTGGGTAAGGACTACTTCTAATTGAAAGCATAACGTATAGAAATAATTAGTTAGAAATGGAGACGCATTGAAGAAAACTTCAAAAATACCTGGTTGGATTCAACATAATCTTTGAGCAGTACCTTTTTGCTTTGTAGAAAGTAAGGCGGAATTAGTAAATATACTTTTGTTAATACAGAAGGCTAAACTAGTTCATTCGGGGATAAATTACCAAGATGGCATTCCGCTATAAATTAATCCAAACTATAAATGTATGACGCTCCCCCAAATAGATACGGAATCAGGTTTCACACGTATACAAAAATACCTGTCATGTATGTTGGTTTTTTCGCTACTATTATATTTACATGAAACCAACCCTGATTTATCTTATGTATGTATCTAACATTATAAATTGAATAAAAAGAAGATCTGAAAAAGCTCAATTGGACAAAGGAAGCCTTCGAGTTCACCAAATATCAGCTAACGCAAGTCTTTCCCAAGCCTTTCTTTCTGCCATTGGCGCTGCTGTTAATAAAAATACAAAAACGCCTGGCATCCTTTATGCGTTTACTCAGTTAAGCTTGATATCGCGGAATGTAAATACAGAACTTACGATAGGGAATTACTGGCAGCTTACAAGGACATCAACTATTTCTCCTAGCTCATGGAAGGACGTTCCTCCAACCTTTTCACGGACCATAAGCCCTTAAATTTCGCGCTCAGGCAGGATTCAGAAAAAGCCTCCGCTAGATAACTTCGACATATGGATTTCGTTAGTCAATTCACATTAGATATTAGGTACATACCTGGTAAAGAAAATTCGTAACCGATACGCCCTCTAAAATCTTCATAGTGCGATAGACTTCTCGGCTTTTGCTGAGGCGCAAGAGAAGGACACAGACTTCCACAAAATTCTCCAAAATTCTCAGTTTGAGATGCTACCAATTTGCGGCACTGACAAATGGAATTTCCTCAAATAGAACTAACACTAAACCATGCAATTATTAAAAAGGGAACATGAACATAATTCATTTAAGCGTTTGAAAAGTATGGGAATGGCGAAGCAAATATTGGAACTATTTCCTAGTAAAACGGAGGAAAAGGTAAATGTGACTTTACGAGTACACATACTTGTAGGTACCTTCCACACAATTTTAGAGCATATATGTTTTTGTTTTCGCGTGGTAATTTGCCTCCCAAAGGAAAATTATACGATCGCAATCAGAAAAGAATGAAGTGAAAAAAAGTTATCCTCCAATTAAAAGCTTGACGCACCACCCTAAGGACAAGAAGAAAGTTAAGTTCTCGAACCATTCAGATTGTCAAGGAAGAAAAGCAGTTTCATTTTATTCCTATATGATTTGACTTTGTTTTCTTTGCAGAAGCTGGGTATCTGTAGTTAACAAATATTAAAGCATTTAAGGTACCCTCTTACTTTTATTAAGGAAAAATAGCCTTAGAGAATTCGGTAGATCCTGCATGTAATAACTTCTCGATTAGTACCTTAGTTGAGACATCCATTACTAACTCATACCAATAAAATTTGCTATTCTACGTTCTACAGATTTCCAAAATTTTAGTAATTTATTTAGATTTTATTTGCTAAAACGCCTTATTTTTGTGATAAGAATTAATAAAATTGTCCTTGTTAGCCATTTGTAAATTTTTATATGCCTCTGTTGTTAAGGCTGCCATAACTAATAATAATAATAAGCTCTTTGTTTATAACACACAGGAGTACAAGATCGTTTTCCTGTGTTTATTCTTAAGAATAATTCAACCAATTAGAGGGGAAAAAATTATATAAAAAGAGAAAAAATACAAAACATTTAAAACTAAAATTTCAATTTATAATAATCATAGAATCTAAAAAAATTAAAAGATAGAAAAGAAAAAGATATATACATACATATGTGAAATTAGAAAAGTGAAATTGAGTATATCAAAGTGAACAAATTACAAAATTACAATGAATTATAATTTCGAAAAATACTCAAAAACTTAGTGTTTGAACCTACAGAAAGCACCGTAGCGTTTAATTGAATTCGGCAATGAATTCCAAAGTTGGATGCCATAGATGAAGAAGCACTTAGAACTAAAACCAGTGAAATGACGTGGAGCTGCAATTTTACTCGAGCGCGGATAGTGAAGAAATTTAATTTTAGCAAGGAGATATTCAGGTAAAAGTTATGAATTATTTTGAAAATGTACAAGCATACACGATATATAAGGAAATTTTCCAAGGTACGTTTCTAAATACTTTTTGCCAAAGGTGACATAGACACTATGTGATATCTGTTTATAATACCATAAACATAACGAGCGCTAGAATTATAAGCAACATTTAGTTTTAATCTGCTTCTATAGTCGAGTGAGCAATAGACCATATCTGCGTAAGTAATCAAAGGGATTATTATACTAATAATGAGTTTTTTACGCACAGCAAAGGGTGTATATCTTGCCTGCTGTCAGAGTGAACGTTAACCATTGTAGATCTTAGCTGTAAGTCCATTAACATGCTCACGCCACCTTAGTTCCTTATTGAAAATAATACAAGATTATGAACAGTATCTTGAAAGGGATTAGAGGTCCCATTAAGTAGAACCAGAGGCATACAGGAGTTCTTATAAATTACAATTCATGTGGACTTGCACGATTGAGAACGAACTGATTATTTGTGGCCCAAGTGTCCAAACAAGAAATATAATCATTAAGTATGGCCACGCAACATTGTAATCTATTTAACTGATATTTGTTCAAGAAGGAATTTTTTTTTAGATTCTCCGGTATATATAGAAAAAGCTTAAAAATGTTTTTAATTTGTTATTCTAGCACAAAATCCATTATATTTTTGGTGGCAAGTTGCAAGTCTTGGTGTGACTCATCAACAGGTACCAAATAGCGCAATTGAGTGACTTGAAAAACACATGAAAAAATTGAATAAAGAAAAGAAATGAAAAAATGAAAAAGATTGAGAAAAATAGAAAAAAAATTTATTAAAACAATTTAAAAAACCAGATTCATTCGAAACGAATCGAACCTGTATACGCCTGCAGTGGGCTGAAGCGTCTGCAGCAGGCAGAAAACCAAGCTGTACCGATGAGTGTAAGGTTTTCTGCTAACACGAAACATTTCTACTTCTTCTTTTTTCTGTTTTCTTTTTTTCAGCCCACTGCGTGTGTATACAGATTCGATTTTTTTCATTTCTTTTCTTTATTCTATTTTTTCATTTGTTTTTCAAGTCACTCAAATTCGCTATTTGGCACCTGTTGATGAGTCACACCAAGGCTTGAAACTTGCCACCAAAAATATAATGGATTGTGTGATAGAATAACAAATTAAAAACATGTTTTAGATTTTGCTATATACAGGAGAATCTAAAAAAAATTCCTTCTTGAACAAATATAAGTTTATTCCGGTAAAAAGTCCTAAAGAGTAACTTTACTTTTATTCTATTTAACTGAGATGACAGGAATAGTTGGACATCATCGGCATAAAGTTGAATAGAAGCTCTAGTTACACTTAGCTCTATATCATTAATGTACATACAGAATAGAATTGGCCCCAAAATAGATCACTGGGGGACACCTAAAAAATCCTTACTAATTGGGATGTCCGATTATTAGATATAACTCTTTGAGTATGATCAGCTATATAGCTTTTCAAGTAATAGGAGAGTTTCTGAATTAATATCCAGCAATTTGCGGAGTCAAACGCCTTAGAGAAATCTAAAAGCACAAGCACAGTGGCTTCACGTTTCTCAACATTAATACGAATTTCGTCACATAAATGGAGAAGTGCAGATGAATTCGAAAAAGTTAAGCCCATTAACACTGATCAGCCACCAATAGCTTCATCGCTCTTCAATTTTATAAAACAGTAGGAACGAACTAAATATCAGCTTAGCCTCATTGAATAGTCTTCTAGTTCATTTGTATATTTCTAACAACTTGGACGACAGCAATTGTATTTCTAATTCTATTGTACTTGTAACTATAATCACGTACCACAATATTAGTTTCATTCAACCCTTAAGTAGAAAGCATTCTCTCTCGACGTTGCGTCTTCCAAGAGCTTTTCGTCTTACAAGGAGAGGGTCCCTACTCGTCATCACCGATTTCGTCCAAATTCACAGTATAAGTAGAGCTTCACCACAATTGAAAGTGACGAAAGTGGGAGCTCCAAATGACCAAACGAAACCGAAATAATGCATAATGTAGGGGAACCCGGGTTTTTTTTTCAAGGGCATATTTTCTTGGGAGTTGTCGCGGTTAAATTGCAACAGAATTTGAAGGAAAGCGTCAAATTCATTTGAGTAAGAGGAGCTATATAGATTGTCCATTCCGTATGTGAATTTACGTGCGTTTACAAAGTAAGCCATCGCATGGCGAAAAGTGGATATATAAAATTTTTATAGATTTAATTTTTTTAAATCGGTAAATTACATCCGATTTTCCTAAAATTTTGTATAGCACATCCATAAGAAGCAAATTTCACAACTTAATCAGAAGGGGAGGGAAAATATGCTCAAACAATAAGAAAAACTAGCAAAAGAAATTTTGTAAGTAGGATAATACTTACCCCACCTACCTCAGAATTCGGGAAATGAGAAACTTTTTTTTATATGAATGACCTTTTTACATTGAACATATCACCCAATTTTGATAAGATTTTGTACGAATATTGTACACAGATGGGTAGAATATAAAATTAATAATTCTACCCCCCGAAAAAAAATTATTTTTTTATATATAATATGTGCTGGTGGGTTACTAGTCTGTAACCTGCTGCTGTACGAATCGCGTAGTTTTGAAAATCGGTTGGAATTTGGCCGAGAGATAAAGGGTGCTAGCTTTACAGGATATGCAGTTAGTTAATGTAAATTGAAAGTAATTTAAACAGACCTCGCAATCTCATTTTTCGAAAATGCTCCTAAATTAATTGGGATAATGAATTCTGGTTTTTGTATATGAAAGATAACCGGTTACAGATAAATGTAATGAAAAGAAAGTGGCATAAATGCTGTCAATGTACCAGCAAGATTGTTATTATCCAAATTTTCGGAAAGTGTTAATTTTAACACCGGGCTCCCCTTATATTATGCATTATTGCGGTTTCGTTTGGTCATCTGGAGTTCCCACTTACATTATTTTCATTTCTAGTCAAGGCCAATATACACAATATATTTGGACGAAATCGGTGATGACGAGTAGGGACCCTCTCCTTGTTAGAACATTATTTTTAAAATCGTGAAGTTTGACCCCATGCGCCAACTTATGCAATTTTTCTCGTATGTTAAATTTTGTTAGGTAGGTATATCTCTCAAAATTTTGACATTTTATGATATTTTCGGATGAGTTCTAGAGAAAATAAATAAAACGTATGCTGGGATTGTAGTTTTGACTGAATATTGTAGCTTTTTTACTCTACTCTGAGTAGTGGCTCTTATTTTTTTTTTAAATTTCTATAAATACTGGCAAGAAGTTTCTCAGTATGTAATACAAAATAATTGTTATTTTATTTTGTGTTAACTTAAAGAGAAGTTAATTGTTTTTCAGTTTTTGTTAAACCAATAAGATTTAGTGATCGATTTGCATTGTTTTAGATTTTGTATATTTTGTGGTTTTCTTAAATTTCTAGAATGAAATTGGGATCTGCTAGCCCCATGCTCCCACTTATGTGATTTTCCTAGTGCGCGTACTTAAGGGTTAAAGTCATGTAAGAAGCTACTGAAGATGGACAACTGAATCCGAAATGCATTTAACAAAATAATTCTTGAGTACGCCAGATATTGCCTTTTCTATAGTAAATTTTTCAAAAATAGTTTTTTACTGTCGCAAATTTTAAATACGCCAGGGATTGCCTTTCCTATAGTAAATTTTTCAAAAATAATTTCTTACTGTCGCAAATTTTAAATACGCCAGGGATTATCTTTTCTATAGTAAATTTATCAAAAAATAATTTTTAGTGTCACAAATTTTAAATTCGCCGAGGATTGCCTTTTCTATACTAAATTTCTCAAAAAATAATTTTTTTACTGTTGCAAATTTTAAATACGCCGAGGATTGCCTTTCTGTAGTAAATTCTTCAAAAAATAATTTTTTACTGTCACAAATTTTAAATACGCCGAGGATTGCCTTTTCTAAAGTAAATTTTTCAAAAAATAATTTTTGACTGTCGCAAATTTTAAATACGCCGAGGATTGCCTTTTCTGTAGTAAATTCCTCAAAAAATAATTTTTTACTCTCGTAAAATTTAAATACGCCGAGGATTACCTTTTCTATAGTAAATTTTTCAAAAAATAATTTTTTACTGTCGCAAATTTTAAATTCGCGGAGGATTGCCTTTTCTGTAGTAAATTTTTCAAAAAATAATTTTTTACTGTCGCAAATTTTAAATATGCCGGGGATTACCTTTTCTATAGTAAATTTTTCAAAAAATAATTTTTTACTGTCGCAAATTTTAAATTCGCCGAGGATTGCCTTTTCTGTAGTAAATTTTTCAAAAAATAATTTTTTACTGTCGCAAATTTTAAATACGCCGGGGATTGTCTTATCTATAGTAAATTTTTAAACCAAAAAATTTTTACAGTCGCAAATTTTAAATACGCCAGGGATTGCCTTTTCTATAGTAAAGTTTTCAAAAAATAATTTTATACTGTCGAAAATTTTTAATACGCCGAGGTTTGCCTATTCTATAGAAATTTTTTTACTGTCGCAAATTTTAAATACGCCGAGGATTGCCTTTTCTATAGTAAATTTTTCAAAAAATTATTTTTTACTGTCGCAAATTTCAAATACGCCGAGGATTGCCTTTTCTATAGTAAATTTTTTACTGTCGCAAATTTTCAATACGCCAGCGATTGCCCTTTCTATAGTAAAATTATCAAAAAAAAATTTTTTACTGTCGCAAATTTTAAATACGCCAGCGATTCCCATTTCTATAGTAAATTTTTCAAAAAATAATTTTTTACTGTCACAAATTTTGAATACGCCGAGGATTGCCTTTTCTATAGTATATTTTCAAAAAATAATTTTTGACTGTCGCAAATTTTAAATACGCCGAGGATTGCCTTTTCTATATTAAATTTTTCAAAAAATAATAGGTAATAAAGGTGGTTTTATTAGAAAAAAACTAAATTTTCTTGTTTTGTTCTTTAAATGTAGAATAGCTCTACGGTGTTTCCAGAAACATTAAGACTGACTTTTCTAAGGCATTTGACCGAATCTCGTCATGAATGCATTTTTATAAAGAGGAACTAGACATATTTCATTTACTGTTGTTTTGGTTGGAATTGGAAGGTCGATTCTACTCCATATACTGTACGGCTGTTGTATATGTCGGACAGACACAATGAGTGTCATGCATATTTCTTGATGTTGTTGTAAAAATAACTAAATATATTTTTGTGATGATCTACTGAAAAACCTTTTTAAAACACTTCACAGTAGCATATTTTTGATGACATTAGATTGGAATGTCGATCTTGCTGTATTTCAGCCTGACTTGGGGTGAATTTAGTCTATGCTACTGCAACTACCGACTGACTTTGATTTTCGAAGTAACCCAGAGTATTATCAAAGTTATGGGTATTCCGGTTACGTACCTAAGTTGAGCTTCTGTGAATGAAATAAAGTAGTCAGGTGGTATTCATCTGATATTTTATACATATCTGATATATTTTCTCTCTAAATTTTATTTATTAAATATGTAAAGTAAGATATCCCCTACCAAAACGGATTTATTGATTTATATATACATACAAAGGACAGTATTTTTTAGAGATTAATACGTTCTTTACAAGCTGTCTGAAAGATGAGATAAGTTCATCGGGAAAACTGGTGAAGACTTTTCGAAAAAAAAGTTATATCAACCCAATAGAAACTTTCTAAAACTGCAGTAAATACAATAAACAATAAGAAAACAGTAACTTGTGGGCCCTCCCATATTGATCGCATCAAAACCTCGCGGAACTTCGTGAAGTAGTGTATAGATTTTCGGTCTCATCTTTACCTAGCCTTTTTGGACTATGAAAGAGTTTTCGGATCTATTGACAGGATAGAAATATTGAGCAGACTACATCGACGTGGAAGTTCTCTTAAGGTTACTGAATTGATAAAGATTTTTTTAAAGTACTGCGAAATGTAGGGTTTTCCACAATTAAAGAGTATCTGACAGCTTTAGTAAAAAATACGGAGATCTACAAGAGTATGTACTTTTGTCGTTATTACTTTTTGTTAGTATTAACGATGTGCTTGTGAAAAGGACATGACAATAACTAGCGCGGCATACATTGGGATTTGATGACATATCTCAACGAATTGGATTATGCTGATGACACATACTTGTAGACTCATTGATACCAGCTTTTCAACACCATAACTTACAATTTTACAACAGAAAGTAATTCAGCTTATTTGTGACCTACTGCCGGTTTCACAGTTCAAGTTTAAGCTTAAATGTAGTTTAACTTCAGTTTATCTCTTCAACACAGTTTCACAGTTGTAAGTTAAACTTCGTTTAAACTTTGCTTGATCTACCAAAATTCAGCGTTTAAACTCAGTTTATCTTTAAATGTGAATGAAGTGACATTTCGATTTGACACTTGCTCAAGCAGGTTGGTGTTTAGATTAAAATTTCTGTAATGAATTCAGACCGGGAAGATATAAGCGATGAAGAAATTGGAATTGTAATACATCACACAGATATAAGTTTTATATTTTCTTTATTTAAGTAACAATTTTATACACAGTAAATATTTGGTTGTGGCTTCGAGCTCATTTACAAAATTGAATGGCTCCGCATTACAAGTTGCTCGCCCTTTTATATTATTTGGATGTTCTGGCGATGGTAACGTAAAGTGCGGCGCGAATAAATGAGGGTGGGACTATGGAATTCATGGAAAGGTTTATGGAAAAGCAGTAGCGGCGTGCTAGATAGAAAAGCAGTGGTGGCGTGCTACATTCTCCCCCTCTGACGCTGAGATCGTCTCGATGAAGTGTCAGTATTTGCATGGCACGCTGTTGAGGTAATGGTTTTCTTGGGTCCCCCTCGTTTCCTTATTGGTACGATTGGTTTGGGTGTACTAGTTCCCTCAGGTCAATCATAAGCTGATAGTGCGGACGTATGATATGATCCTGCAGGTATTGTTGGTGTGGTAGGATGCGAAATCTCATAAGTTGTAGTTCCGTGTCGTTGCAGAACAATATAAGGTCCATCTTGTCTAGGAGCTAATTTGGATGAAAAGCGGTTGGCAGCGCAACTGCGTGTATTTGTTCGTACCCAAACTCTATCTCCAGGATTATATGTTGGGTCAGGTCGTCGCTTTTTGTCACTGTACTCTTGGTTTCGTTGCTGTACTTTATGTTGAGTCTCCTTTACCCTTTTTAGCGTATCTGTGAGTTTAAGAAGATAAGGCGTTATCTGCGACACGAAGTTCTCAGCTTCTACTATTCTACGAAGATCATGGCTAACGTCTTCAGCAGATCGAAGTTCTCTCCCAAAGGTGAGGTAAGCGGCCGAGTGTCCTGTGCTCTTACAACGAGAAGTATTCATAGCAAACCTGATTGCTCCTAAATGTTCGGGCCAAGATGAGTGATCCTTTCCAAACAATATGGCCAGTTGGGTTTTTAAATCACGGTTCTTTCGCTCCACTGGATTGGATTGCGGATAATAGACTGGTGTAAATGATTGCTGTATTCCAAAACAAAAAGTTAGGTATTGTACTATAGTTGAAATGAATTGTGTGCCATTATCACTAATCATACGACGCGGTATTCCGTAGCGAAAGAAGAATTCTATTAGTAGCGCTTTTGCACAAGCTTCTGCCGTTGCTTCTGCTAGAGCATAGAGCTCTACCCATCGGCTTGCAGTGTCCTCCACGACCAGTATCCATCTTTTACCACCTGTAGATTCTGGCAAAGGTCCAAATAGGTGGACAGAAATAATCTCAAATCGCATCTTACTAGGCGTTGTTTGGTATAGCCCTGCTGGTTTCAGGTTTGTAGACTTATATCTCTGACATTCGAGGCACTGAGATATGTGTTTGCTATATCCTTTCGCATTCCAGCCCAGTAGTACCGTTCCGAAATTCTTTGGCAAGTGCGTTCTATACCATAATGACCAGAAGTTGGTGCATCGTGATGTGCCTGTAAAATAGTTGATTGCTCGTGTTTGGGTATGACTAACTGTCCCTCTTCAGTGTCCTCATCGGGATGGTATCTATGGAGTACACCATGGTTCATGAGGTATCCTTCCTCTATTAGCCCATCGTACGTATTTTTCGGTGTTTCCGGTATCTTCAAGACATTTTATTATTTCTGTTAGTGCTGGATCTTTAAGTTACTCTATCCTTATATCCTCTGCTCCTCGTCGGGGTAAATCAATTTGTGTGCTACAAATTTCACATGATGCAGAAGTACTATCCGTACAAGGTGGTCGTGATAATCCATCCGCTACTACGTTCGATTTTCCTGGTGAACATGTGATTTGAATATCGTAAGGTTGCAGCAACTATAGTGCCCATCTAGCCAACCTCCCCGTAGGTGACTTCAAAGACATTAATCATTTAAGTGGCTGATGATCAGTAACAACAGTCACTTGCGAGTCTTCTATGTAACCTCGAAATCTGTTTATGGCCCATATTATGGCAAGAGCTTCACGCTCTGTAGTGGAATAACTCCTTTCTGCTTGAATTAATAGCCTACTAGCATATTCAACTGGGTGCTCATCAGCGCCCTCCCCCTGCACTAATACTGCTCCTAAAGCGTAGTTGCTAGCATCTGTTTTTAGTATAAAAGGGAGATCCTCGTCTGCTTGTTTAAGAACAGCAGCTGTCGTTAAAAGAATCTTTAGATTTTCAAAAGCCTTTAGCTGCTCTGCTTCCCATTTCCATACTGCATTTTTCTTTAACAGCTTGGTCATAGGTTGACTTAAGTCTGCATACCTTTGGCATGAAACGTCTCTACCATGAACAGGTTTGCAGAAAGGATAGAAGATGCTTTTGGTTCTTGGGTATAGGCATCCTGACTATAGCTTCTATTTTCTGAGGGTTTGGTATGATTCCATCATTTGTTATCAAATGCCCCAAATACCTCACCGTTTCACAACATATGTTGCATTTGCCTCGGTTAACTGTAAGCTTAAAAAGTCGTAGGCGTTGAAAAATCTTGCGTAAGTCATTTAGGTGTTGACGGAAAGTAGATGAACATAAAATTAAATCATCGAGGTAAATGAGTATTTTTATACCTTCAAGTCCCGATTTAAACCTATCCATTAAACTTTGGAACGTCGCAAGAGCGTTCCGTAATCCAAATGGCATCCTTTTAAATCTGAAGATTCCAAAAGGTGTTATGAAGGATGTTTTATCCTTGTCGTCATTATTCATCTTTATTTGCCAATATCCAGAGCCTAAATCTAAAGTAGACATATATTGGGTGCTTTTCGCTTCTTGTAACAAATCATCCATGCGCGGTAAGGGATATCTATCAGGTATAGTTATCATATTTAGCTGACGATAGTCTATACATACTCTGATGCTTTCATCCTTCTTAGGAACTAACACAACTGCTGCTGCCCACGCTGATTCGCATTCTTTTATAATATCTTCCGTTAACATTTTATGGACTTCAATTTTTAGCTGTTCTCGTTTAATAGGAGATAAACGATATGGTGGTACAGCGATAGGCTGATGGTCCGAAATTTTTATGCAATGAGTTATGTATGGCGTATATTCCCCTTGATATTCAAAAATATCTCTATTTGATATCAGCAAGTCATTTATTTGCTGCCTTTCTAACTCATTTATGTTTCTTGCCTCATTCTGTCGCAATTTTACTTCTACTGAGTGAAAGTCGACAGTGAACAATTTAGTTCTCTTGGTAAACAATCGCGATTTTCTTGGATCTACTTGCCGTGGTGTTAAGACTCCGACTGGTACGGAATCTTTGAAAATTTCCGATATTTTATTCGGAGAGTAATAATTTGATCTTGATGAAAGTGATGACCTTCTTTCAGGAGTAGCTATTTTGAAAAGATCCCAACGTGGTTGATTTGATGAGATGTGCTCCTTCATCGGATCTACAAATGGAGAGGTATCACATTCTAGATACCAATCTAAGAAAGGGGACTTGATTGAGCTGTTTGCTACAGCAATTGTGTTATCAACCGCTGAATTGTTCTCACATGTTACTTCCACTGAAGAAAATTGAACGACTTCAGTGGTCACAAATTCAAAGTGCTTATCACTTTGATCTATGAAACTCCAAGATCTTTGTGGAAGATTTAATATAATTCCAGCTTCTTCAAGGAAATCAATACCCAACAGAGTTCTGTTATCTGTTGCTTCAGGCAGAGCTAGAAAATTACCGGAAATTTTACGATTGCCTAGTGTGACTTCAATATTTGCCGCAAGGACATCTTGGCGTTTACAGGAACCGTCGGCTAGACTAACTTCGGCAATTAATGACTCAAACACATGTTTCCTTGCCTTTAGAAGCTTTAATAAGCTAGAGCCAATAATACTTGTTCTGGCGGCCGTATCGAAATGCGCATATCCATTCTTGCCATAAATTCCAATTATAACGGTTGGTGGTATTCTTCCTAAGCTAATGGTGGTGTTAATTGACTGAAAGTTTACATGAGGTGATGCTTCCCCTTTCTTTGATTTACAGGACACTTGATTTTTAGCCATAATGTCTTTGGCGTTTTCCATCAAAGCTGTTTTAGAGGTACTTGGTTGTACATTTGTTGCTTTGCGCTTACGACATACTTCAGCGGAATGTCCTCTGTATACACAAAAACTACATCGTTCCTTTTTATTTCCTTTAGGATTGATGACTACACTTTCAACTGATTCGTCGCTTAATTCTTCAGCATGACGTGTCTTATTCAAAAGATCGGAAAAGGTAGAGACCGAAGATCGAGTAATCTTTTCACGAATTTTTTGGTTAAGAAGACCGTAAATAAGGTCTATCTGCGTTTGCTCATCATGCCTATTCTTCGGAAGTTGTGAAAGAAGAGCACGTTTCTTACAAATAAATACATCTGTGGGAACTGCAGGAGGTTGCTTTTCTCTAAAAAGTTCAATGTACACCTGATGTGCTTGTTTAGCTGGTGCAAAATTATGTCGTACTAGGTCTAAGGCTTGTTGCCATGTTCTGACCTCCTCCTTCACCCCTTGCCACAAGTAGAAGCTACTTCTTTCAAGAGTAAAGGAATTCCTTTTATGGCATCCTCGTCGGAAATTTTCTCTATTTGCTTAAAGATGTTAATTGTGGCAAGATTCAACTTTATTAAATTCTCTTTCTCCACTTAACCTCTCGTGCAATTACTAAAACTGAGGGCCTTTCCCAGAACTGTAGTTGTTCCCTCAGCTTGCCTTACTGACGTTAACAATTCTTGGAATTGCTCGGTTGTCATTTGAATTGCTGCCATGTTGGAACTATTAAGTCGCTCACTTCTTCTAATAGGAAATGCAGAATATTTTTTCCTGTATGAGGCCATGATTCTCAGAATCCAATTCGTTTAGTTTACACCACTTCCAAGTAATAATTCTCGTTGCTATCAAATATTGATTGAGTCACGCACTTCTTCTTATAGCAAATGCAGAATTTTTTTCCTGGCTAGGCCGACGATTCTCAGAATCCAAATCGTTTCGTTTATACCACTTCCAAGTAATAATTCTCAATGAATTGTCAAGTAAAAGAAGACCAATCAAAGCCCTTAAAGCGAATGATTTATCGACCTTAACCTTGCACAACTTCGACGTATTATTAGTTATTTTTTCCAAAGCAGACTGATTCAAAGCCTTAACAGCGAATGATCTATCGAACTTTTTGTTTTTCGTATATTACAAAGACTTTGATGTAACTAGTGAAGAATGTAATAACAAAATTAACCTTTTGCAAGAAGACAGATCATAGCCGAAAGCGAATAAATATCGAACTTGTGCAAAGGAATATATATTTAATTATGTTTTTTTTTTGTTATTAATATTACAAAGACGCTGGTGTAACCAGTGACGAATGCAATATCAAGAAATAACTTTTGCAAGAAGACAGACCAAAGCCGAAAGCGAATGATTTGACGAACTTGTGCAAAAGTTTTTTTTTTTTTAATGTTCAAAGCCGCCAGTTGGGCGCCAAATGTAATACATCAAACAGATATAAGTTTTATATTTTCTTTATTTAAGTAACAATTTTATACACGGTAAATATTTGGTTGTGGCTTCGAGCTCATTTACAAAATTGAATCGCTCCGCATTACAAGTTGCTCGTCCTTTTATATTATTTGGATGTTCTGGCGATGGTAGCGTAAAGTGCGGCGCGAATAAATGAGGGTGGGGACTATGGAATTCATGGAAAAGTTTATGGAAAAGCTGTAGCGGCGTGCTAGATAGAAAAGCAGTGATGGCGTGCTACAGAATCATGTTAACGATAACATCCAGACAACAAAGGACAATGAGAAATAAACCAAATCGTTTTGATGAGTGCAACGAGAAGGATTTCATAACAAGTTTCGTCCCAGTAAGGCATTAGCATATTCAATTCTTGAGTTAATCTTAATAGCACCAATTTCGTATTATTGTAGCTACAGCAGTGCTGTATAATCTTTGTTGCGCGCGCCGAGAAACAGAATTACCAATTATATCACAATAATTTGATGATGTAGTAAACTTTGAAAGTACTTAAATCGTGAAAGTAAATCGTGAGAGCGCCAATTCCAATAATATCACGAGGCTTGTGAGACGATTATTTTACGCACCTGGTTTAATTTCAAGGAAATAATTGTAAAAATTGCATTATAAAATTGAATATAAAATCAAGTTATGTGGATGTGTTAGAAATATTGTGGTTCAAATAATTATACAGCATTACATAAATATTATCTAGTTAATTGATTTTTATTTATTTGTGTATACTTCACCACTTTCACAATTGAAATGTTTTTCTATTCCCTTCTTTCTATTAAGTTTCTCGTCTGCGAGCACTCTGCCAATCGTTTTACACTCGATAATATTTTTATGCTTTTCAACAAATTTCATTAATATCGTTCTTTATTTTGATAAAAAGTTCGTCTTGCGTTTTAAAGAGTCTTTACTCATTTTTGTACACCTAATTAATTTATTGTTTTCTCACAACGATTTAGCGGGAAACGTTGCAAATAATTTGAACAATAAAATATAAGCAATATGTTGAAGTAAATGAATCACAATAGCTTCTTAGTTCAGAATCGTATAGAAAATAGCGTGTTAGTTCACACTTCCACAGTGCTGCCATATTGAAAAAGGCCGAAAACTGTGAAACTCAATTTCGTTTAAACCCAGTTTAAACTACGAACAGACTTTAACTAATTCTGAGTTTAAACTCGAACTGTGAAACCGGCCCTTAATCCAGCAAAAATGAAACTATCCAGAGAATGGAGAAAGTTAACTGCTGCTGTTACCTCAGTAGCGTTATTACCGAATATAGCAGGACAAAACAAGTTATAAGTTTTTAAGTGAACTAATCAAGTAACTTGTGCGTCTTTCTGAAAGTGGTATGCTTTGGAGTATAACATGAATGAAGAATGATCCTTTGATATCCAGATCCACATTGAAAACACGAGTTTCGATTGAGTTGTTTTTTTTTTTTGCTATTTAAGATTAATGGGTTGCTGCTCCTTATTGTCAGATATTATTAATGGCAAACAATTATATGCCGGTAATGTAGAAAAAAATTCATTTCTTAAAGAACTTTAAATAACCCTCAACACGAAGATGTTCATAACTTGAGATATCAAGACAATCTGAATAAAACCACAAACATTGTATTTTTATATTTAAATCGTCCACCGAAATCAATATAATCATATATTTGCCAATTTGACAGTTTTTGTGCCAAGATATCGATTCCAATTAGTTTTTCCCCTTTTCTTTCCTTTGTCTTTTTGTAGAAGTGGTAAAATCCTTTGAAAAACACGGGACTGCAACCAAGCCTTAAACACTTCACAAGATATATGTATACGTCTTCTGGGTTCGGGTTAACTCAAAGCTAAACCATGCCTGGAAATCTAATGCGATTCCTACTGACGAAACAGCCGTCATTCTTTTGAATAAAACAGCATCGGCCCATATTTTACATATACAATCAACGTGTGATGTTTTTGTCACATTAGTGACAGGATTCTGATAGTGACGACTGGTGCACACTATCACTGAAAAAGGAACGACCTGTCGGTTCTGAATAGAATTCCTAATACGTATGGGCTTCGGTTTGGATGAAAAAAAGGTTTGATATCAAAGCTAGCCATATATTTACAGGAATACCTCTATTCGGGTATATTGGAGCGTAAATTTTGCATGGTGTCCTCCGAGTATAATACGGAAGTTCTGTATGTATGATGGTATGCGGTCGTTATCATACAGTTTTGCAGGTTTCTGACGGTATGATACCAGAATATTACGTATGTATGTATGAAAATACATTGCTGCCCTAAATTCTTTATTCTACACATACTGCAGTAAAAGGATTTGAATCATCAGATTGACCCCATTCTGGCAATTTTTCTAGTCATAAAGTCAGGTTTATATTGGATACCACCATCAATGCGAAAATTCATAAAATAAGTGGTACATAAAAGATGAAAGCTAAACTTTTTAGTTCTTTTTTACAGAGAAATCTTTTGTGATAGTTAAAGACTGGATATGTATCTAAGAGACGTTAGAGACTTTGTAGGCTTGGTAATGTTGTTAAATATTCGATTTATATTAATATTCTCCATAATTTCATTTACTGTGATATATTGAAGACCTGTGACAGAATCCAGCATCCTTGCAGACATTAGGTCTAAACCCTCGCCTTCTTGCGAGTGTTGTTTGGGACATTTTTTCTGAACTGCATTTTAACTTCAATGCAATAGTTGCTTAACAGAACTATGTAGACATGTATTGACTATGCGGGAAATACGTTTTTCGCCGAGTAATTGAATAAAAAAAAAAGTAAAATTTAAAATGGAAAAGCTTTGAGTTTTAATTTATATTTATTTGAACCGAACTTTACAAGAATTGCCAAAAGAATGCATATAAGCTGTGCTTCTTTAATAATTGGAACTTACCGTTTTTAATAATTACGCTGATTTTGCGGCTGGGTTGTTGGTGAGAAAGTGCAACGTTATCTGCTTTTCAGGTTGATGGCCAGGTGCTCTGTTTTAGGCTTATTCCCGTAAATATGCAAGGTGGCTGATTTGTGTGTGGCGGCAGGTAATAATATGATGATGGGAAGGTGTTGGTTGGTGGGAACGTAACTCCTCCCCCCTTAGTGTAGCGATGGCCAGAGAAAGATGGTCCTATGGGTTCTTTCTGTAGGGACATCTGGAAGATTCGAGGATGTTGCGTTAATTTCGATTTGTTGTTTAGGTTGGCCCCTGGAGTTGTAATTATTTCGGACTATGTATGTTATGACTGCTGCGATGATCCCGATGATAGTTATAGATGTGCTCATGTTTAGATGAAGTAGTTCCCCAGATTTCCTCGATAAGAACTCGATAGCTTCCTTGTTTCCAATATGATAGGACTTCAATTTTTGTAGGCTTGGATGTTGAGTTACAGATGAAGCGGTGATATTGTTGAATATTGCGGGAAGAATGTGGACTTCGTCCCAATGTATGCTACTTTTCGTTGAATAGGTGATACGATTGATTTTAACGTCGCAGTTGTCGAAATGGATCAAAACGGTTCATTTTAGTTTTTGATAATTGAAGTCGCAAGATGAGTTTATTTCGGTTTCCGGAACATTGGCGAGTAGGATGACGTTTGGTTCTAGTTCCAAGATCTCAGTTATGATTGTGGTTTCGATGAGATTACATCTTGCTGGTTCGTTTCGGAGAAGTCTTCCGATGCATTCTGAATCCCTGGTGTTTTCCTGTTGGATTGATTCCTGACATAGGTGTGTCCCTTCAATCTGTTGACACCTTTCATCAAAGTATTGAATATTTTGGGAATTGTGGATAATATAGAGTTTTGTGGATATTTGCTTTGTATTGTTAAATCGGTAATGGGATTAAGTGTAATAGGGAATAGTTTTCCACGGAAATTATTGGAATTCGGACGTTAAAAATGATGTTAGTGTTATTATAGTACGCTTGTAGGCCAAGTAGCTCATATAAATGTTGATCTGATTTTACTTTAATAGATTGATTTTCAAAATTTTGGAAGATTTCTAATACTTCATCTGGGCTTAGAATCTGCTTGGATATGATGTTTAAACCGGCTAGAACTAGTGTTTCTGCTAGACCAGTCAAATGGGAATTTAATAGATCAATATTATAGTTTATTACATTCAGATATTGTATATGCTTTAAGGAGTCTTCTTCAGCTTTAATTTTATTTCCAGTTTGTTCACGGTAGTGATTCAGATACGCTTCAATCATTGTTTGTTCGCTGTTCATATATTCTGTTATGTTTTCAAATCTTTTTATCATTGCACTGTTTATACTTGTTTGTCTATTTAGGTCGGATTTTATTACAAATTGATTTGACATTATCTTATCTATTTCCTCATTAAGGTGTCGAGCATCTTCTGCATCCATATTACCCGTTATACTTTTCACTATTGAACCTAAACCGTCGACTAATCCTCTTCTATTTCTAATTCTAGACATAAGTGTTGCTAATTTCTGCTTTAGTTCATGAGGTTTGATTTCTGTAATCTTGAATGAATCCTCTAATTCTTTAATATTTCCTAATATTTCTAGTGATCTTGATATTTTTTCCGTATTTTCTTCGTATTTTCTTAAGTTAACTATATGTAAAAGATTATTGTAGCCCTTAATGGTTCTAGCTTGTCCAAGTCTTATAGGTAGTAGTCCTTGTGCGTTCGTGAGGTCTCGTATTTCCATTCGTTGTCCTTTAATTTGTTCCGTCATTACTAGCCCGAATTTTTTTTTTTTGATTTTTGATTTTTGAATCTTTTGATTTGTATCCTCTATTATTTTAACTAGTTTATCTCTTTTAATTCTAGTTTTGGTAAATCTATGCGTGAGCTTGTTTCTTCTATTTTCTTTCCTATAAACTAAAAGACCTTTTCGTAATTTCTTTGGGGCGTTCTGTTTTTGTTTAAAGTACTAATATTTTTATTTATTATTTCCTGCACTCTATTTTTAATGGAAGGATGAAGTTCTCTTTGGAATTCGTTTAATTTGTCAAGATATTCATGCACGTTGTTATGTTGTAAGTTATTCTCAAATTTGTAAGTTCTTCCTTAAAATATTTCGTAAGGTGTATGTTTGGTAGCAGAGTGGATAGCATTATTGTTGGTGATAATGGTGTCATTCAGAATTTTCTCATGCTCCTTTTCTTTGTGTTGATTATGGATGATTCAATAGATTTCTGTTAATGTCGAATGCATTCTTTCAACTGGGGAGTTATTAGAAGTTTGTTGGAGGGAAGTTATGTGGTGGATGATATTGAATTGCTTACAAAAATCTTTAAAGATTGTTGCAGTGAATCCTGCTCCTTGGTCGGAAATTATCTTTTTTGGAATGCCGTGTAGGCTCATAAAATGTTTCAATGATTTTATAATCGTTAGACTATTTCTAGCGACAAGTGTATATGCTGAGGCATGTTTGGAAAATTTGTCGATTATAGTTAGCATCTTTTTATTATTTATACTACATATATCAATATGTAAAATATCTAATGGTTTATTTGGGGTTTCAGAAACTTTAAATTGTGACTTAGGTGGATTTCTATCATATTTAAGTGTTTGGCATGGTTCGCAATTACTGATGACCTTTATGATTTTGTTTTTCATGAATGGAAAATAATATTCGCGTTTTAAATGATTAAGGGTTTCGTGGATTCCGCGGTGATTACTTTTTGTGTGATAATCGTGGATCATTTGGTCTTGCTATTCGTTATTTACTATATCTTTTAGAATTTAAATACATCGGATAAGTTTGAAAGTTTTAGATTGTGAGAAATATTTCGAATATACATTCTGAGCCATTCTAAATGCATCATTATCTGTATGTATAGCATTAAGCCGGTTTGGAGCTAAATATTGCTTGAAGAGGCTAGTGATATTTTCCTCTGTAAATTCGGGTAGTCGAATAGTTCGACGAAGGCGATTTTTAAATGGAACTTCTAGCGACATTGAGGGTCGTTTATTTGATTTCTCAAGAATTAGTTGAAGATTAAATTCGTTGAGTGGACGTTCGGATATGGGTATTCCATCATCGAGATTTTCTTCAGTATACATTATCGGGAGTTCCTGAATCTTCTGGATTTTCTAATTTGATGCGACTTAGAGCGTCAGCATTAGAATTTTGAATTCCTTTTTCATAGATCTCGTAGTCGAATTCTTCCAGTTTTAAGCGCCAACGAATTAGTTTGGAATTTGGATCTTTCAAATTCAGAAGCCAGAGGAGAAGCTTGTGATCCGTGACAATCTTGAATTTGTTTCCGAATAAATACGGACGAAAATATTTGGTCGTCCAAACAGTTGCCAACAATTCCTTTTAAATTGTTGAGTATTTAGTATCCGTTGTTGTCAGGGCTCTGCTAGCATAACAGATGGGTCGATCGCTACCGATAGGTCCCTGTGACAATATAGCACCGATTGCGAAATTACTTGCATCAGTGGTTATTACAAAAGGTTTATAAAAGTCGGGGTAAGCTAATATTGGATCATTCATTAGAACATCCTTGCAAGATTGAAATGCGTTAACATATCTGTCATTTAGCTCGATTTTGATCCCTTTTTTAAGCAGACTGTTAGGGGTTTCGTCATATTTGCGAAGTCTTGTATAAATTTCCTATAGTAACGTACTAGACCGAGAAATGACTTTATGTCCATTTGTGTTCGGGGTATGGGAAAGTTTTGAATGGCGGAAATTATGTCTGGGCTTGGCTTTACGCCCTTATCAGTGACTATCTGTCCTAGAAAATTGATTTCTCTTTTCAAAAACTCTGACTTCTCCAGCTGTATCTTCAGGTTAGCTTCCCTTATTTTATCGAATATTTTTCTAATATTTTCTAAATGTTCTTGGAGGGATATGGAGAATATTATTATATTGTCAAGATACACTAAGCAAATTTTGCCTTGGGGATCTTTTAAAACATTGTCCATGACGCGCTGGAAGGTGACGGGGCGTTTTTCAAGACAAAGGCATTCTGAGGTATTCATAGTGTCCTTCCACTGCGAAGGCTGTTTTTTGTATATCCTTTGGGTCCATTTCTATTTGGTGAAAACCACTCGCTAGATCGAGAGTGGAGAAATACATGCACTTTCCAAATTTATCAAGAATCTCATTGTTATTTGGAAGTGGATAGCGGTCACTAATTGTTTTCTCATTCAACTTGCGATAGTCTATGACTAGTCGCCATTTGACTTTGCCGCATCCATCTCGTTTCTTTGGAGCTATCCAAACAGGAGAGCACCACGGTGAATAGTTATGCCTGATTATATTTTGGTCCAGCATCTCGCTAATTTGTCTTTTCACCTCGTTTTTATGGACATAAGGGTATCTATAAGATTTCGTGTGTATTGGGATTTCGTCGGTAGTTTAAATCCGATGTTTTATTCGATTTGTGAAACTTAGTTTTTGCCCTTGAGTAGTTGTTCTATGGCGTTTCTGGCCCACTTTTTAAGCCGCCAGGATTTCACCACAGATGGCGCCACCGCCGCGAGGTGGTTTGAGTCCATACTAATGTAGGTTTGTGCCGTGGCTGTATTGGCTTGTGCCTTGGATGCACCATTGTGTCTTGGATGCACCATTGAGTCTCGACTGCGCCCTAGCGGGATTAATCGGTACTACCAGCATGCTCTGGGATGTATGATTTGATCTTGACTGCACCCTAGCGGCATTAGCCGGTACCGGCATGCTCCGGTACAACGGTTTTCTTGGATATATATGTGGTGCGCCTAAATGTAGGCTTTTGGTTTTGAACTAATATTAGTAATAATTAAAGTTAACGCTTGGAAATTTTTGTCCATCCCAATGGATTCTAGATGGTTGGGGTGGTTGTATTAGGGGGGACGACATTTTCATCAGAAATCCTCTACGGGCTCTGGTTTTCGAGATATGAGCGATTTTACCTTACCTTACATTTTTGTTAGAAATCCTCTACGGGCTATGGTTTTCGAGTTAATATTTGTAATAATTCATGTTTTTTTTGCTGATGGGGGTGCTGCGTTTAAATGTAGGCTTTTTTAGTATGATTGTTCTTGAGCGCCTAAATGTAGGCTTTTGGTTTTGAACCAATATTGGTAATAATTAAAGTTAACGCTAGGAAATTTTTGTTCATGGCAATGGATTCTAGATAGTTGTATTAGGGGGGACGAAATTTTCATCAGAAATCCCCTACGGACTCTGGTTTTCGAGATATTAGCGATTTTACCTTTTCAGATATAGTTAATATTATTAATAATTCAAGCTACCTAGGATAGTTTTGTTCCTGCCAATAGATTGTAGAAGGTGTTAGAGGGGGGGATACAATTTGTGTTAGAAATCCTCTACGGGCTATGGTTTTCGAGATATTAGCGATTTTACCTTTTTACATATAGTTAATATTAGTAATAATTCAACTTTTTTGTGCTCATGGGGGTGCTGCGTCTAAATGTAGCGTTTTTTATTATGATTATGCTTGAGCGTCTAAATGTAGGCTTTTGGTTTTGAACTAAAATTAGCAATAATTAAAGTTAACGCTAGGAAATTTTTGTTCATGCCAATGGATTCTAGATGGGTGGTTTGTGAGGGCGTATTATAGTATAGGATAGGGAAGGGGGTGGGGTAATGAAATTTTCATCAGAAATCCTCTACGGGCTCTGGTTTTCGAGATATTAACGACATTTGTTGAAACAATTAGCTAATTGGCAATTATATAATTACTAATTGGCAATTAGCAGCTTGGTTGGTAATTAGCTAATTGGCAGTTAGTAATGTGGTGTGATGCGCTTTACTGGAATTCTCATAAAATAAATAAATTTAACTAACATCAACACTTGCTGTAAATATTTTATAGAAAACTTCAAGTTTAAGGTAAAAATATGGTTGCTGTGAGGTGTATTGATACAATTTTTTTTGCTGAAAATAATGTTGTCAAACCAAATTAAATTTCAATATTTATTCACATCAAATTAATTATTTATTTCTAAATCTTAAGTTATAAACTTTTTCCCTATGTTCTATATTCAAAATCGGTAGCAATATAAGAAGTTCTATGAATCCTATCTGGGAAATGAAAGCGATCCAGAGCATATGTCTCCCAAGGTCCTTTTCTGGGCTCATATTCAATTATATAAACTTGTGGAGCACTAGTACTAAACGTAACTTTCATTATCACTAATAATTTAGAAATATTAATAATAAAAAAACTAGTTTCACATTATTTATTTTTTATTTAACGAATATAATAATTAATTGGATACAAATTTTCGTCATGCTGAACAAATTCAATTTTGTATGAACGTCCGATTGCTCCTTTATTGATTACGTAGAAGTCTCCCTTGGTATTTATTTCATTCAAAGAGTCCTCTGAAATTCTGCTGTACCTCGAAGGAAGAAAAAGATGGTAGTTTTCCAACTCGAGAACCACACGATCTCCAAATGCAGTTTTGCATCGCCTTGCTGCAACAACCTTGTATTTCTGGCCCAGCTCCAGTTGGATTGTCTGCAGGGTTGGTGAGTACTGCTCCAGCTTCTATAGTTCTTCCATTGCGCCAGCCATTGTTTTACTCTAAGTCGTTGTTGCATCCTTGAATTCCAAAATGAAACTGATTGCAAATCTGATTCAGCTCCTCAATTTATAGTCATGATTCCAAAACAAGGTTAATCCTGTTTAAAGCAAATTTGCAATATCAGCACATTAAGCTGAATGTTTCATGTAATTTGATACCACACTTCCTGTAAGCAACGCAACTCCAAGAATTTTACTTATCTAAACGTTTCATTGGAATTCATGAACATCCTGTTGTAAACCAATTTAAGCAATATCAGCAAATGAATCATGTTTATTCTACTGATCGAAAAGTTTCATTGGAATTCGTAAACAAATTTTCACATCCTGGTGTAAACAAATTTAAGCAATATCAGCAAATGATTCATGTTTATTCTTTTCAAGTAATTTGATACCACACTTTCTGTAGGCAGCCAAAAATTTTATTGTTCCAAGAATTTTGCTGATCGAAACGTTTCATTGGAATGTAAACAAATTTTCACATTTTCATGTATGCATTCATGTAAACAATCTTATTTGCAAATTCGACCAGCAGAATAAAGTAATCAAATTAATTTGAGTGATTTTCTTATCGTGTAATTCGATATCATCTCAGCCTGTAAGCAAATTCGTTGGAGTTCATCCTGTGCAATGATTATTGTAGCAGCAGGATCATTCATGTTTACAAACCGTTGCTATAAAAGCGCAAGCAAAATTAAAAATGTCTATCACAGTAATAAATGAAAGTTTTTCATTAATTAAGAAATTGCGAGAAGATGTGTTTAAGTGATGCAAATTTTGTGAATAAAAACAATATTATTAAATAGTGCAACAGAAACATTCGTAAATATCAACTAGCATTTCGAAAGTGTAATAAGAATGCTAGAAAACGACATTTGGACAGCTGTATTGCTTAAATTAAATCGTTGAGAGTGTTAATCAAAGCTCCCCATCGAGATGGAGGAATTAATCAACGAGTAATAAGAAGTTATTTTGTTAAGTGGGAAGAAATAAAAACAGCATTCGTAGGTAGAATTAGGGCAGGTGTTATCATGAATATAAGCCACCTAGATCCTAAGCTGTTTATGCAAGATGCTTCCAAATTACTTGATCGCCGCATTAAGAATACATTAAAACAACAATATCATATTATAGTTGCTACAACGTTTTGCGGTGAGTTTATTAAAGAAACTGGTGATAATGAAGTTATTAAAGACATTAAGAACTTCCAAGCAATAACTGCCCCAATCAGTGTGGAGGATAATGTGAATGAGTGGTATAAATTAAATATATACGACCCAATACTCACTCAGCTAGAAGAGTTTCAAGAGAAAGATATTGGTTGGACTCTGCATTCTATAATACACTTAGCGCTGCATATCAACAAGTTTGAGTCGATTCGGGGATCATTTTATATACCTCTGCCAAAGAAGATTGCATCAAAGAAAGCTTGCATCAATGTACAAAATAATGATGAAGCATGCTTCGCGTGGGCCGTAATCTCAGCGCTATACCCTAAAAATGCTCATTCTGAAAGGACCTCATCATATCCACATTATTCTACTGAGCTAAATTTAACTGGAATAACATTTCCCATGACGCTTAAGCAAATTACACAATTTGAAGACCAGAACGATTTATCAATAAACGTGTTCATCCTAGAGAAAGAGCGTTTCTTCACCACAGTTCCAGTTAGACTTACGAAACACAGGATGGAGCGACATATAAATCTCTTAATGATTCAAGATGACTATGGCCAGGATGATGATGATGATGAAGATCATATGGATGATGATCACGATGATGATGATGATGATGATGATGATGCCAACAGATATCATTTCTGCTGAATTAAAGATTTTTCGCGCCTCATATCGAAACAAATTTCGAAACGTGGTGGTAGTAGAAGGCATATTTGTGATAGATGTTTGCTCTACTTTTACTCTGAAGAAAAATTAACATCACATACTCCTGAATGCGAAAATCAAAACGATTGTAGGCTTATATTTCCATCACAGGAAAAGAAATGGTTGGAATAGAAGAATTATAACCATAAGAATCCAGTCCCGTTTTGTGTGTATGCTGATCTTGAATCAATACTGAAGTCGATTCAGGGAAACGATCAAAATACACAGCGAATCCAGGAACATGAAGTTCACAGCATAGGATTCTACTTCCACTGCAAACATGATGCTAAGCTCTCATATTACAGAGCATATCGAGGCAAGGACTGTCAAAAATGGTTTGCATTAGAATTGCAAAAGATTGCATCCGTACAGGAAAAGCTGAACTTCAGACCAATGCAACCCCTGACTAAAGTGGAACGGCGTTCACATATGGAAAATACTTGCTGCCATATATGTGAAAAAACGTTTGCAGCCGATGAGGAATGAGTCCGAGCCCATTGCCACTTAACAGGTAAATACTGAGAATCATAATTCAATTCATTTTCTCATAAATTCTTTTAACAGGAAAATACCGAGGGCCAGCGCACAATGCATGCAATCTGATGTACCAAGATTGCTCCATAGTTCCAGTCATTTTTCACAAGTTATCTGGATATGATGCTCACTTCATTATTAAGGATATAGCTACATCTGTTCCTGGGAAAGTGTATCTCCTACCAATAAATAAAGAAAGATATATCTCGTTCCTCAAGCACGTTGAAGGCAGTCATATCAAATTCAGATTCATCGATTCCTTCCGTTTTATGGCAAAATCATTAGATAAGCTATCATCATTGCTACCAATGGATAAATTAAATATTACTATAGCTGTATGGCAGGAATTGGATGATGATGATGACTTTAAACTACTTACGCGCAAAGGTGTCTTCCCATATGACTTCGTTGAAGATTGGGAAAAATTGGATTTCCAACACTTGCCAGCACAGGAGCAATTCTATAATAAAATGACTGACAGTGATATATCTGCTGAGGACTACAGCCGCGCAGAAAAGGTGTGGAGGACATTTGAAATACAGACACTTGGCGAATATTCCGATCTATACCTGAAAACTGATGTCCTTCTATTGGCCGATGTCTTCGAGAACTTTCGAGATGTTTTTATGAAGACGTACAATTTAGATCCTGCACATTATTACACCATGCCAGGTCTAACATGGGATGCAATGTTAAAATATACCAAAGTGAAACTGGAGCTGATAACTGATGTTGACATACTGCTATTCGTAGAGAGAGGTATTCGAGGAGGTATAAGCCAATGTTCCAATAGATACAGTAAAGCCAACAATAAATATATGGATGATTTTAACCCAGATGAAAAACAAAAATACTTGATATATTATGATGTTAACAACCTTTATGGATGGGCCATGTCACAACATTTACCTTCCTAATAGTCTCGATATTGATGTTTTCCAAATTCCTGATGATTCACCAACTGGATACATACTCGAAGTTGATTTAGACTATCCACCACATCTGCATGATAAGCATAAAGACTCACCGTTTTACTCTGAGCATACAGCACCACCAGGTTCAAAATTAGAAAAACTTTTAACAACAGTACACCATAAAGAAAAATATATTATACACTATCGAAATTTGAAGCAATGCTTATCACATGGCCTCATCCTAAAAAAAGTACACTGGATCCTGCAATTCAACCAGTCAGCTTGGCTTAAACCATACAATGATTTGAATACCTCCGAACGGAAACAGGCTATCAGCGATCATGAAAAAGACAGCTATAAAAAGATGAATAATGCTGCGTTTGGTAAAACCATGGAAAATGTACGCAAGTATAGTGACATCAAGCTTTGCGTAAAGTGGGAAGGCCGACACAGTGCCAAGCTTTGATTGCAGCTCCCAACTTCTACGGTACGAAAATATTTGATGAGAATTTAGTTACTGTGGAATTAAGGAGACTGAAAATGTTGTTTAATAAGCCACTCTATATCGGCATGGCAGTATTAGAAATTTCAAAAACATGCCTCTACGACTTCCATTACAAATTTATGCTGCGCGAGTTTGATGATAAATGTTCAGTCATGTATACCGATACAGACTCCCTAATATATGAAATTGAAGAGAGAAACATATATGACTTTATGGCTGAAAATATTGATTAATTCGATACAGTTCAGTTCAATATACCGCTTAGGAATAAAAAGATTCCTGGTCTTATGAAGGATGAGCTGAACGGGAAAATCATGTGTGAATTTGCATCGAAAATGTATACCTACGCATAAATGATGGTAAAACTGTAAAAAAAAGCCGAGGGAATAAAGACAAATGTTGTTCAGAGGCATATAAAGTTCTAGGACTACGTTGACTGCCTGAACAACAAGCAGCTTTTAACTGCAAATCAAATGTCCGCTGACAAGTGAAGTTAGAAAGTTAAATTAAGAAGATGGCTGTCATCGTAGACGTCCAAGGATTCAAAACAAATCTCAATGAATTCATTACTAAAGAACTGGCAATTTTAAATAATGAAAACCAGATGAGCACTTTATA
Source organism: Dioctria linearis (assembly GCA_963930735.1). Lineage (NCBI taxonomy): Eukaryota > Metazoa > Arthropoda > Insecta > Diptera > Asilidae > Dioctria > Dioctria linearis. The sequence continues at coordinate 74,571,669 of OZ005740.1, read as the reverse complement.
TTTCAACCAACGTTCAGATACAAAGATTTGACTTCAGCAAAAAAGAGACAAGTAAAATGGCTTCAACACAATTTTCATGGATTCCGCTGGGATGATGGCTACATACCGTATCACAAGCTGTACACTATAGTTGAACCACTGATTCGAAACAAAACCATATATGTAAAGGGAGCTGAAAAAGTTCATTGGATGCAGAAGGTAGTTGGAGAGGGTGAAATCATTATCAACGTCGAAGATGAATACAACTGTGGAAAACTAATAGAGATTAACACAAATGCACCTCCTTGTCAAGTTCATATTGGACAATGTGCTATAAGAAAGACTTTTATAATAAGAAATTTTATTGGAAATAAAAACAAATCTTTATAAAACATAAGACTTTTCAATACACATACCCCAGAAACTGACATCTTCTAGAATCTGTTCATGGTGATGTCATGTGTGAAATTCGAATGATGCTGATATCTACAACTTCCCTGCTAAGAAAACTTATTTAGGTGCAGAAAAACCATGATGACATCATGCCGATATTTAGAACTCTCCCGCTAAAAAGAAAACAGCAAAACCAAGGCATGCTGGTAGTTCCGGCTAGGGCCGCTAGGGTACCTTACTCAAGAAATGGCATTTGCGCCCAAATAGATGTCGCTAATATCTCGAAAACCGTAGCCCGTAGAGGATTTTTAACAAAAAAATTATCCCCCTCTAACGCCCGCCCCTATAGCACCTTCGAGAATCTATTGACATGAACAAAACTATCCTAGGTAGCTTGAATTATTAATAATATTAACTATATCTGAAAAGGTAAAATCGCTAATATCTCGAAAACCAGAGCCCGTAGAGGATTTCTGATGAAACTTTCGTCCCCCTTAATACAACTATCCCAACCATCTAGAATCCATTGGGATGGACAAAAATTTCCTAGCGTTAACTTTAATTATTACTAATATTAGTTCAAAACCAAAAGCCTACATTTAGGCGCACCACACATCTATCCAAGAAAACCGTAGTACCGGAGCATGCTGGTAGTACCGCCTAATGCCGCTAGGGTGCAGTCTAGATCAAATCATACATCCCAGAGCATGCTGGTAGTACCGATTAATCCCGCTAGGGCGCAGTCGAGACTCAATGGTGCATCCAAGACACAATGGTGCATCCAAGGCACATCCACGACACAAGCCAATACAGCCAATGCACAAACCTACATTAGTATGGACTCAACCCAGCTAGCGACGGTGGCGCCATCTGTGGAGAAATCCTGGAGGCTTAAAAAAGTGGGCCAGAAACGCCATAGAACAACTACTCCCTTGCTTGAAGAATATGTCCTCGTAATTCTTATAAAGTTTTAAGATTGATTTTCTTTCTTCTTGGTTTAAGTGAGTTGTACCAATTAGATTGTTGATGTCGTCAGTGTTAACTGTACTTGTATTTTCATTTTCAAATTGGACATTAAGATTATGTAGTTCATGAGATTCGTTAGAAACTAGAACTGAGTTGAACCAATCTACAGCTTCATAAAGGCCTTCGGATATGAATAAACCGGATTTTATTTCAGTGGTTCTAATAAAGATATTTCCGTTTTTGACATCTACTGGCAACTGGGCTATAGATTTATATTTTGAAAGGATGTCGTATCTTTTAGAGATAAAGTTTGGCTTGAAACGTAGTTGTATTACTGCATTTTTTGTTATTAACATTTGACCTGCCAAATCGACTTTAGCGTGTAGTAAAGTTAAGACATCAAGTCCTAATAAGCCTTCGAAATAACTGTGAAATTTGAATATTAAAAACTTTGTATTACCAGGCTGATTAAATTCTAGTAAGTTAGGCAAAATAACTTGTTTCTCGATTTTATGTTTATTTAATGCCGCAGTTATATTGATAGGGTTAAATAATTTAACGTCTCTGGGGTTAACGAATTCTGGATTTATAAATGAAGAGGAAGCTCCGGTGTCTATTAAAAATCTTAGGGGTCTACCAAATGGGGATGCTATTTGGATATAAGGAAGAATAAATCCATGCTTGTTTATATCTACGTATCCGATTGGGTCGTCGAGGCGCCGAATTGAAAATTTGAGTCATCTATTTGAAATAATTCTTCATCATGGTGTTCAACATTATAGAAATTATCCAATTCTTGGATATGATTAGGTGTTCTTATATCCGGTCGAGAAAAATTCTGGTTCGAAATATTAAATAATACTTCACGTATTACTCTGGGTGGTCCGGTCTGTGTAAAATAATTGTTTTGCTGTTGTTGGGGTTGGTTTTGTCTGTTAAATCTAAGATGGGTATTACCTGAAGTAACATCCATTGGTTCTGGGGGTGGTAATGTTTGTTGTTGCGGCGGTCGAGAAAATTGAGGACATGTGTTAAAAGGTTGCCTGTTAAACGGTCGGTTATAAAATGATTGTTGGTTGAATGAGTTATTTCTATTTGGGATGTAATTAACTGGCGAATTCTGATTAGAGGGATTAAAATTATACGAAGTACGTTGGTTAGGGAATTCTCTTGAATGAGAATTAAATGCTACATGAAGTATTGAGTGAGAATTAAGCTTTGAATTATTTTGATACACATTTCTTTTATTGTTACTATTATTACTATTTCCCGATCCGCTGTAATGTGGAGATCGCAAGTGGGTGATATTCTGTTCCTTTACACAATATGAAAAGGCGATTGGTAAAGTTTCAGGACGCATTGCACGGACTCTTGAGCCTGTTAGAAATGCATTTAAACACATCTCAGAATTCTTTCTTTTATCTGTCACTACGTTCTGGTTATTTTCGTGAATTTGGACATGTTAGATATTGTGGCTTGTTCTTCTATAATTTCACTACAGAACTTTTCTGCAATATTATTTCCCTGTCTGAAATTATGTAGGTCTCTAATAAGAGATGTTTCGTTTAGTTTATCTGAATAATGCAGGATTAAATTTGCTCTTATATGCTCCCAACTTAATGAAGTTCCGTACATGTTTAAGACCTCGTTAGCTTGGCCCTCTATTTTAGTCCTAATTGCACGTAATAATATTTGAGTATAAGGTATGCCATCTGCTACAGCTATTAAGGACAGAATTTCTACTACCTTATTGATGAAATCATAAAGAAATCTAGGATTTCCTTCAAATCTAAGGAGATCTTTAATTGCGTCAGGGACTCTCAAGGAGTCGAAAACATCTCTTACAGCTACTGCTGGGTTTGGATTAATATTTTGAGCTTGATTCTGAACTTCATTTTGATTTGGAAGAGCAACTTGTATTTGAGGGTTTGGTACTTGCCCAGCGGCAATAAGGTTATTATTAACGTTAGCCATTTCGTAGTATCTTAGATTATTTGATTGTAGGGTTTCAGTTTCACTACTCACTGATACACTATTCTCACTATCACTTTCTTCACTTATTTGGTCTAATTTACTTAAAGGTATATTTATTAAATAGCGAGAAAGAAATTTGTTGTTATATGGAGCTGTTCTTGATCTATTTGCTTTAGGTTTGTTAGTAAACATATGTATATAAGGAGTCAATTGAAAAGAAAAAAAATATTCAAATACTTGACTTACAGGTGAATTATAAGCATGATAAATTTCATGTTCTTGTGGTATAGGCGATTCAGGTTGGATCCTTCAAGTCCTGGTAGCGTTTCAATCAACGATATTCTCGATGTTGATAACGATAATCCTTCGTTATATAAATGTTTGTGCCACTCTAACAACTCTAACTCTAACTCTTGACAAAATGAAATATTTAGAGCTATTAACCGTTGTTTTCATTTATCACGTACTTTCGATATTACTTTTTTAACCGTGATAGGACTTGTCGCCTATCCTACCGACTGCGCCAAATATATTTTTCGCCGAGTAATTGAATAAAAAAAATAATAAAATTTAAAATGAAAAAGCTTTGAGTTTTAATTTATATTTATTTGAACCGAACTTTACAAGAATTGACAAAAGACTGCATATAAGCTGTGCTTCTTTAATAATTGGAACTTAACGTTTTTAATAATTACGCTGATTCTGCGTCTTGGTTGTTGGTGAGAAAGAGCAACGTTATCCGGTTCACAGGTTGCTGGCCAGGTGCTCTATTTTATTCTTATTCTCGTAAATATGCAAGGTGGCTGATTTGTGTGTGGCGGCAGGTAATAATATGATGATGGGAAGGTGTTGGTTGGTGGGAACGTAACTCGGGCGAGATCGAATCATATCATAAAGTATGTTTAATGAATACACGAAAAAAAGAGAGAGGTGTATAGTATGTATTTTATTATGAAATAAGTATTCTATAAATAATAAACAATAATAGAGTATTATTTACTAGGATTTTCTGTATGTAAGTTTCGTTTTGGTGAAAGGTATATTTTGCACATAATATCATTTTTATGTGAATATGTTGGATACTTTGGAAAATAACAACTCGTCAAAAAAATAAGCAATATTTATTAGTTGAGATTTGTACTTAAGAAAGTAAGAATATTATAGAATTGATATGGTGTATTCAAATTGCTTCTAATATGTAGCCAAAGTTTGGCAACATTTTAAAAATAATTTAATGATATAAAATAAGTACCTCCTCGAATTATTACGCAAATTAAATTTTCAATCCCTCATATTTTGCCCAAATGGACAACCTCCCACTTTCTCTAATAAATATAAGTTAGAATATGTAGATATATACTATCCACAAGTATTCAACTGTGGGATCACGGTGTTGTGTGTCGCAATTATTCAGTTTTACCTCGTAACTACTTAATTGTTGTTTGTGTGTTAGTACTGATCTTGTTCCAGACGTTCCCCGGAACAAGTTACTTTACTTCAGTCGAGAAGCAAAGCAAAGTTGTGTTAATATTATTTTTTCTAGTCGGTACCCAGAATAAATATTTTTATTTCAGTCTATACCCAAGATAAAGTGAGTTTGTTAGTAAGATGTATACCACTCGAGACCCAGAACAAGTATCTTTATCTCAGGCGTTACCCAAGATAAAGTTATTGAGTTAGTAAAATTAATTCCCGTAGAGACCCAGAATAAATATCTTTATATCAGTCGATACCCAGAATAAAGTTAATTTGTCAATAATTCTATGTTGTTACCAGTAGACAAGTCGATTTCGATGTATTCTCACTACGTGCTGCATGCAAAAAGAGAAACATAAGTTGGCCTGCGACTTATATTGACTCTGAATTGCGCACGGCACCAACAAAATGCGCATGGAACCAATAAATTATTTTACATTGCGTATAGGAACCAAAGTACCTTGACCTTAGCAGCTGTGCGTAGGTAGCAACAGAAAAGTCCGTAGGCCTTAGCAGCTGTGCGTAGGTCAGAAGAGTACATTGAACTTAGGAGCTATGAGTAGCAACTGGAATTCTGAGTATTTGTGTTGCCGTTCCTGATATTGCCTAGCAAAAGTTAATTTGACAACCAATTATACAATAGGATACCTATTGCAATATTGCTAATTTGTTACTTTAAAAGTTACATTTAATTGTACAGATGACTTAATCTAATTACATTTGATTTGCGTAAAGTTCATCGATGACAAGTTAATTTCCTCTCATTGGATTGTGTCCAAGTTTTGTTTATGTGAAATGTAGCCAAAATGTGTCGATTGTTGTCTCCACTAAAACCTGCCTTAACGACGTGCTTGTTGGTAAGTGTACATAGCTTCGTTTCCAACCTAGTTTCAATAATTAGAAATACTTGGAATTAGAATCTTTTGAACAATTTAACTTTCAGGTGGCTTTTTAATGTCGGTTTGAACAGTGGTATTCTTGAGAACTACTACGTTGTAGGTTACAACCATATAGTTCTTTAAAACAACAGAGTTGTAATTCACAACTAAGTAGTACTTTTAATACCTATAGAGTTATAAGATAACTCACTCTATAAATTTTTTTAAGGACTACTTCTATATTTTATCGCTTTCAATTCACATACCTAAAAAATGTATGTATGTAAATGTATTTATAGCATATATTAGCTACAAATAGAACCTTAGAGGATAACTAAAGTAATGGATGAATAATTTCAAAGACTAGATAAAGTTTTTTCATTCTTAATATTGCAAAAGGTATGTAGGTACTGATACAAGGGTTAACGACGCGCCTTCAAATTGACGTATTTGCATGTACACACTTACATATATATCCACTCCATGTAATCGCACAAGCTTTTACATTTCAGTAGTTTCAAGTTTAGTGTGCTGTGCACGTTCACAAAAGAGTTGCTGCCGAAACGTATGATTCGTGTAAATTATTGCAAAATATAATCTGCCATACGTCATTTTGACGGCACGTCGTTAATTATGTATTTATTTATTTTTTTCTAATATACAGATCATTGCCCTTAAGTGCAAATATGTCAGAACATCAAGATATTGACTTCATTGAACTGAAAGCCTTTTGGGGCTGAAAGTGGTCGTGAGATCAGATGCGTAATGTCACGATTCAAAGACTATTTACTTCTTAAGTGGCTATTTATATTGTGGTAAAGGCTCAGGTGGTTACGGTCTAAGTATGTCAGCATTACATTGAAACTGATGATATTAACTCAATCCATTTTTCGAGTCATTCATCCAATTATAGGTAGCTGGCAAAATATTACAACTCGTATTTTGGGCCCTAACGATACTCCTTGTCTTCCATCACTAACATCAATTACTTTCCAAGCGAGGAAGACATACACTACCTCTCCTCCAAAAGTTAAGAGAAGAGCTGGTAATGCATGTGTTTTGAGTAAAAAGGCTATTGCGGTCAATACTTCTTTCACATATGCAATATTTGCTCGGAAAATTTGTGAGAAATTAAAGGCAGAAACACATTCGACCAAGCCTCAGGCCTGGCCTCTCTCAGGTTTCCTCGCAGGTCGCTTCAAGGCTTGCCACGGAGAATTGAAAGCAAAATGATACCACCGGGTTGGGTGTACTTTTATTTGCGACAATTATTTTACATTCTGGGCAGATATAATTTATTATCGCTTTCAATAATGCTGATTATAAATTTCAAGTGATTCTTATTTGTCAAATATTTAAAACCCCGATTTTCAAATTTTGCCAACGCGTCGGGGAACCCTTTAGTCCTGAATGTGTTTCTGCCTTTAGGCTTGTCACTTTTTTCATATTTGTTATTTAATTTTTATTTAAATATTGTATTTTATATTATTAGGTGTTAAGAATAATAATAGTTCTTTTTTATTTTTCCTCATTTTCTAAAAAGTTTTGTTGATTTTATTACATTAGTCTTTCCTTCAATTAAGAAATTGCTATAAAAATATATGACTAAGAAGGTGTTATAAAGAATAATAAAACATTAATAATACTAAGCTTAATTTATTACCTCAAATAATTAGCTAAATTGAAAAACATTTGCTTCAAATATTCTTCACCAGCAGTATTTAATGACTTCCCAAAACTAGACGTCAATTTTACGGTTTGTCAACATTGCTGGTATAACTTTAACATTGCTAATTAATGGTGAAATCAACTTAAACCCACAGTTTTGGCATAAAAAAAAACAGGACCATTCTATGGCTGGCTATCGCTTCAGATGAAAGGTAGTCATATAATTCTCCAGGGCCCCATTCCACAAAACTACAAATACTTGTACTAGTAGAAGTGTTTTTCAGCAAGTCAGAAAATGTGTGTACCACAAAGCAATACTTGTAGAATTCATTGTATAACGATAATTCTACAAGTGGGAGATTTTGACTGGTGCAACTTACTTGACTTGAAAATCCATCATGGCTTGTAGAAACTTAGTGAATTTTCTACCCATGTTTTCAGACTAGTAGATTTTCGTACAAGTCAGAAAAACATAAGCGAAAATCAGAGTGGCGTAAGTTAAAATTGGATAGTTTAGAGTAAATTGATTTTCTCATCTCGGCCCATAAAGCGTATGGACATCTTTTATTGAAAGTACCAATGAAACACTGCCATCAGTATCTATAGCTGTAAATTTTGACTTACTTCATGATGGTACCTCGCGGGTGATGGTTAAGAAGTAAAAATTTGGTCTTGAAAATTATTGACTTACGCCACTATGGTTGTTCTCACCGGCTCATAACTAATAATTAACTTTACGCAATACATAACATTTGACAACTCAAAAATTCAGGAAGTTTCCGTATTGCTTACAAAATTATATGTAAGTACTATGCAGTGCTGGGTCTTAATCGATTAAATTTTTTAATTAAACTAACGATAGCAAATTATAATTGAAAAATTAATATCAGGAAATTAATCGTAATTTATTTAATCGATTGATTAATTTAATCGTCAGTCGATAATAATAATGAAGTTCAATCGACAGGTATTAATCCTTATTTACTCCTTAATTTTTAATCGTTAATTGTATCTTTTGATTGATTTTTTAAGATACGTTTATTAGTAAAAAATGTAATGAAATGAAATAAAAACAATGAAATAACCATGAAAATAGTGTTAGAAACTAAAACCAAAATTATGAAATTCAACATTTTAAATTTCGTCTCTATTAAATGCAGAATACAGGCTGATAGTAGATGCTTAAAAAAACCTTTCTTATTTTATAAGAGCTTAGATTAACCTACTAGGAAAGAATCGTCACTATCATTAGCGTCCCTCCTTAACTATAAATATACGGGGAAGAGCAGAATGCAATTGGCCCAAATATGCCTATCATACGTTAAGGCACATTCGTTTCTATGATTAGTGCCTAACAAGGTTGCTCAAAAATATTAAAAATGATTGAAAGTTAATAATAATAATTTGGAAAATAAAATAAATTAATCATTTTGAAGACGATTAAGCGATTAATGATTGATCAATTGTGAATGGTGTTATGCGATTACTTTTTATGATTAATTAATCATTAATCATTTCACATGATTTCTTTATTTCTTTAAAAGATTAAATATTTAAATCATTGTTCCTGATTGATGACTGGTACTTTTAGTCGTAAACATTAATAGTTAATATAATTAAATTCTGCCCAACACTGAAGTATAGATCATCAGAAGCCGACACCAATAACGGTATCCAATGGAAGAGCATAGTTGGTGATGACAGTGTTTTGGGAAAAGAATTATTTATAATAAAATGATACAAATATTGTGTAGTACTTCAAGATCAGATAAAAATGATGAATATGTATTCCGTGAAATAACAAAAGTACATATAGAGAGAATAATTTTTTTTTGAGACAATAAAAGATTTAGGGAAAAATTTCATTTCTCTAAAACCGTAGTGCAGCAATTAGATTTAACGAAAATTTACTCCGAAACGCATAAAATTCTCGGTTTTCTATTAATTTCAACCTAATGCTTCCTTTCCTTGGGTTGCTAATATTTTACATGTTTGTGTCACTCTACTTCCAAAAGTAGATCTACGAGTATTTAATTAAAACCCGATTCTTTTTTCGGGTTAAATAAACTATATTTCCATTATACAATCGTATATGGAAGAATTTATGCTTTGCTACAGGCAACAAGTTTAACCTGGAAAATATTTTATAGTTGGACATTGAATCTACAAGTCTAGAGAAATTTAAAATTTCATACAAGAAGACGAATACTTTTTCTAAAAGTACTAATAGAACAAGATTATTAGTGCACGTGTTGTTTGACTTGTACACTTGTAGTTTTGTGGAATGGGTCCCAGATCAGGGTTCGTAAATAACAATAATTATATTACATATATATGTATATAATTACTACTACATCTTATATATTATTTTATACTTGCAGCTATTGAGTAGTTCTGTTCAATGCTAGTAAAAGTATAAAATTTGGGATTAATTATATAAAAATCACAGTAAATATATTATAATTTAAATTTTACTTTAAAAGTCTGAATCCGAACGAAACAGTTAAACTTTACTTACATAAGGTATCAAACCCTTTTAAATGCTTATAAAAGGTTTTTAATTTTTGAAGTCATCAATAATCGTTTTTGGGACGTTTTATATTTCTTTCATTAGGAATAAAAATCATGTTCTGGTTTTTATTTTTCCTGATTACATATAATTAACGTATCGTGATTTTTAATTTTATTGATAATCAAATCACCAAATAACAACTAAAAAAGCTAGAATTGGTCTGCGACCAATTCTTATGATACCCTAGATGAATGCCCCTATAAAATTTCGTATGATCACCGATCTATGCACGTTTGATTTTTGAAGTGGTTTTTCGCATACATTTCTAGAACGGTTTGCCGGACAGAAAAATGAATATAACCAATTTCATAGGATTTCGCATTCTGAAGAAGTTTTTAGTACTATAAAAATGCCTTCGACTGATCGTTTTCACAGTATACGTTAAAATCCTAAATTTTTATATGGCAACACCAAGAAGGAGTTGCCCGATTTAGTCCATTTTTGAAATTTTATTTTCTAATACAAAGAAAGCACCATGTACCAAATTTCAGCTCTCTATATCGATGCGTTCTCAGGCGGTGTCCAAATATATTGTGGAAAACGAAAGTTTTGTATGGCAACCCCACGAAGGAGTTGCCCGATTTGTCTCATTTTCGAACTTAATTTTACTTTTTCTGTTCAAAGTCAGTGTACAAAATTTCAGCTTTCTAAGTATACGCGTTCTCGAGTTATCGTGCGCACAGACGGACGGACGGACGGACATGCAAAAATCAAAATAACTTTTAAAATTATAATGTGGCTGGCCAATCCATTTTGCTCTACCATCATTATTTCGAGGTGTTACAAACGGAATCCCAAACTTAGTATACCCCTATAGATTTCATCTAGGGTATAAAAATCACCAAGTAATTTTTATGATTCTAATCATGAACTATTTATGGCGCTATGTGAAATAATGATGCTACTGTACAGATGTTCAGATGAAATGTGAGATTTAACAATAAGTAACGTAAAATTTAACATCTGAACATCCGTAAATACTATTGTAGTATAACTAGGCCTAGACTGATCTGTCGACTACGACTTCATTTTCAGTCGAAGTCGACGCTGAGGTGAAATTTGTAATCAAATTAAGGCTTCAACTGCTTGAACAAACTAGAAGTGCCACGCCGCCCGTGCCGACTCCGACTACTGTACTGTGATTGAACTGAAGTTGGCCGCAACCGACACCAACTTTGCACTTTGATCAGAGTTTGCTTTCAGTCATAGTCGCAGGCGAAGTCGAAATTGAAATTGTATCTTGCCACATGTTTTTACCATTTGGTCAAAGTCCTAGTCGGCTGATCAGTCGTAATTGTAATTCAGGCCTTATCGCAGTGTTACTGTTATTTTGTATTAACAGATAACTTAAGCATTCAAAAATAAGAATTATATGTCGACTGAAAAAGAACAAAATCACTCGGAGATTTTTATTGCAGGCCAGGAAAATAAAAATCACTTCATGAGTATTATTCTTGATCAAGAATAATAAAATCGCAATCGGATTTTTATTTGTTATTCGGAAACATCATCCCTGCTCCAGATTAAAGCTTAATGGATTTTGACTGTAGCATGACCCTCCAAATGGTCATCGATTCCCTAACATGACGGAAACACTTCACACTCTAGTTTCTACTGCTGTCTCAGTAATTGATCCATACTTGTATGAGACTAGTGCTTCACTGAAGATAGTCAGAAATTCCATGTCCCTCTCTCCTTCCCTGAAATATTGGTTATCAGGAATTATGAGAATCTCGCAGGCATATGACCAGATATAATAGCCACTTCAGGATTTTTATTGAGAGCCTCCCCTCGTAGTGTCTCCTTTTCCAAGTCCCTTGCTGGGAAGGGAAGACACATAACATATATCCATACTCAGCAAATACCGCGACCTCTACCAAATACAGAAGTTTTAGGTTCAGCAGTATTTCCTGTGCCGGTGTCGAAACTGTGTGCATGACACTAGTGATTCTTGGGCAGGCCATAATCCTTAATGCTGTTCAATTTAGCTTTCACCACATTCAGTCTGGCCATGCGCTTGAAAGGAATATAACCATCCATTAAGACAGGTCCAAATCCTCATACCAAAAGAATTCCAGCAGCATTGGAATACATCGATGAGAGCTCAAACTGACCAGTTAACTAATGAGCCGATTTTTTATCTGTTACACTTTTTTACATCATAATATTTGTGAATTTGCATATTTTCACTTTCTCCCACGATCCTCTTAGTTTTAGAAAGGAAAAAAAAATTGTACCATTATTTATATGTTTGAGTCAGGAGACTGAGATAAACGTTATCTTTGGGTTTTACTGTATTTCCGGGGTCGCTTTAACGATGGCCTTACAGTTTCAATTCGAAATGAGCTGTTACTAGGTCAAGTTTAAACCAGATATGATAATTCTGCCAACTGACAAAAACTCTCAACCTGGATGATCTGCCATGCTTAGCATCCACACAATAGCATCAGTAAGAATTTAGAGCTAAATTTTTGTTTTGCCAGACCATCTCTCTTATAAGAAGTAAACTGTGAGCGCTTTCTTAATCCATACTTAAAATTCTCGTTCATAAGTGGGGTGTCATCCCCAATATCCATGTAATGTTTTCCGACACGAATTTGAAAAGCTAAAAATGCAAAATGCGACATACTCCCAATTAACTTCTTTGGGGAAAGTGATGAATGTATAACCTATACAACCAAAACTTTCTAGGTCGAGCCACTACTATTATTATTCTGCTTTCATAGTGCAGCATTACTGCGGAGATGTTGATATTTACATATTCACGCTATTAACACACAAATGTTTCACCTCAAAGTTATCAAAGAATTTCTAATTGAGAACCTTATATATATCAAGCTTTACAATAATCAGAATTTTGAAATCCATATTCCATAGTAAATATAATTCCAGCTATGAAATCATACAGATCCTGTAATTAGTGGTGTACTCACAAGAAGCTATGCCATAGACAAAAGGAGTAGAAAATTATAATATTTCCAAAATAATAAATAAATTATATATCTAATAGGTCAACTTGATAATCAAAAAGAAAAATAAATTAAACGAAAACGAATAAAATCCCTAGAGAGAGTTTTAAAACAATCCAACAGGGAAATACTGAAAAAGTGGAAATCAGTCTAGGAGCCCGCCGCCAGTGCTGAGTACTAATTAGTCAGTAGATCACTTCAGATATCGGAGCCATTGTACAATTTGTTCACTCAGTAGTGTCCAGCAGCTATCCTCCTTTATATCTTCCTCGTTCCACAAAAATATTCCAATTACCACAAATTAATTGAAGGGAAGGAAAGGAAAGGAAATTCCAGACACAGTTGGGGACTCATTGCTACTTATGGGTTTTATGGGATACGAAGAAAAGATCTCATAAATAAATTTTATGCCTATCCCAAAAAGACGTTTATTAATTTTTGTCTGTCACCATAAGAATTATAATAGCCAACAGCTCTGTCAACCAAGGTTATGTTTCGAGTATATCTCTCCGCTGAAAATGATTTTTACTCATTGTCTGGAAATGCTTACTGTTTCATAGGAATTTATGGGTTATTTATGAATATCGTAGATAATGAATAATTTCATGATGCATTTAAGATTCCTGATGAAAATACTAACACAGTGAAGATGGGAATCTCACAAGTTCTTTTCGCATATTTTATAGCAGGATATTGATAAAGTCCTATACATGAATGACATAGAGCAGTTCTCCTCATGCTTTAAACATACTCCTACCTATCAGTTGATTAGTTGTGGAGGTGATATTTATAGGTGCTTTAAAACGATTCGTTTCTATACAATTCCTAGCGCATCTATGTACGTCGCTTATGCCTATGACGCCTAAACCAGCCCTATAGGGAACCGACGCAGCATCCATGAAGACGTAAATTACTGTAGTACAGATCGATATGTGAGCTGTGAGTAATATTCAGCTGTTTTAGTTCCTAGAGTGGATTGTGAACGCTTAGTCTTATTATAACCTAGATACTAAGTTTGTAAATCCGTTTGTAACGCATAGAAATAATGCTTATAGAATGAAATGGATAGAACACTCGCACATAATATTAAAAGTTATTTTGATTTAGGCATGGTCGTCTGTCCGTCCGTTCATCCCGACGTCCGTCTGTCTGTCCGTTCACACGATAACTCAAGAATGAGTTAACTTAGTGAGCTGAAATTTTACTAATAGGCTGTTATTAAAACAACAAATTTAAGTTAGATAATGGGACAAATCAACTAACTCTTCATGGGGTTGGCATAAAAAATTCGTTTTTGACTATATACAAATTATAAATATAATTTCAAAAATGAACTAAATCTGACAACCCATTTTTGTTGTTACCATATACAAATTTAGACTTTTAACGTATACTGTGAAAACGATCAGTCCTAGAAGTTTTATTGTACTGAAAAGTTCTTCAGAATATGATATTTTATAACAATGATTATAATAATTTTTACTGTCCGATAAGCCGTTCTATAAATATATGTGAAGAACACAATATTGCTATATGAATGTATATACATATGTAAATATGCTAGAAATAGAGAATAAGTAAAGGAAAAGCAATTCGGATTCAAATCAATTCGAATCCGCCGCCATGCTAATTAATAATAATAATGACTGAATATTTTATACCTAAACATCCCACGAGAGACAATTCTCTGAATTTAATTTGGATGGGAGTTCTAGTTGCGAAAGACTTGAACAAAATAACAGAAAAAGTTACAGTTCGTCTATGACCAATTACACTACACCCTTGACGAAAATAAAAGTTAAATAAAGTACAAACCCAAAGCTCTGTATGTCAACACCGGAAGTAGTTGTTGGATTTAGTTCAGTTTTTAAATTTAATTTACAGTTTTTATGAAAACGTTGTGAAACAAATTTTAGCTCTCTATCTACGTCGACGTGTTCTCAAGATCTGTCCAAATATATATTGAAAAAGTATAGTTTTGTATTGCAACAGCAAGAAAGGGCTGCCTGATTTAGTTCATTTTTGAAGTTATATGTGTAATTTTTATGAAAATTCCGTGCACAAAAAATGTCCAAATATATAAGGAAAATCAATTTTTTGTATGGCGACACCAAGAAGGGATTCCCCCATTGAGTCCATATGTGATTTTTGTTTTGTAATTGCTATGCAAGCAACATGTGCAAAATGTGCGCTCCCTACATGAACCCATTCTCGGGCAGTGCCCAAATATATAGTGAAAAACGAAAATTTTTTATGGCAACCCTACGAAGGAGTTTCCCGATTTAGCCCATTTTGGAACTTAAAGTTGCTATCTTTTTAAAACGCGTGCACCCAATGTTATAGCACTTTAAGTGAACCAGCTCTCGAGTTATCGTGGGTGCGAACAGGTGGACAGACAGGCGCACAGACGACACGTACAAATCAAAATATCTTTTAAAACTTATGATCTTTTGTACTATACCCCTGCCGTGTTAGGTCCAGTTTACGTTTGCCCACCTCATTAGGGTTAGTTTCCCGAATGTCTAATGAGCTTACAAATGTATAGCACACCTTACCATAAATATAATGGGCGTTTACAGAATTAACATGCATGATATAAATATAGAACAGCGATCGAATAATGCCACTCAATGGGCCCATAATGTGATTCAGTGCGTTTTAGGAATATGCAGAGAGAACATTGTGAGATTTAGTCTCAAACGTAAGGGAAGTGCCGGTTGATAAAGGACTGCTAACTTAAATATCACAGTTCAATTCAAATAAAACTTAAAATATACTAATACTACAAATACTATAAAAATTTAGTAAAACAACAATAAGAAAACACAGGTTAAAAAAATTTAAATATGAATTCAGTATTAAAAATCCAATGTGAAAATCCTATTTAAAAAAAGGTGCTAGCAAGCAAAACTATACTCCTGCTACAGCAGTTTTGAAGCGTGTAGGCAGAATTATACTTCTGTTACAGCGAATGTTGAAGCGTGTAGGCAGAATTATACTTCTGCTACACGAATGGGGCGCAAATGATAATTTTTCTGGGAGATTGGATTTTTGTAGATTTAGAATATCACATTAATATAATTAACTTCTATATGAAGGAACAAACAAAGGATAGGAACTTAGATTAGACTCTGGTGAAGGTTCCGTTCAGATTAGACTTTGAAAAACGATCAGAGTTCTTCACACGCGATTAACGAAACAAAACGAATTATGGCGAAATTATAAACCGCACCGATATCCCGGGTTGTTTGAAAATATTTACGTACAGGCTTTTATTTTAGTCTAGATTTCACTCAGGATAAGAAGATAACAAGGTATGGCCGATTTGAGAGGACATTTTTGCATTAGTTCGTCATGTGGACACAAATCTCATTTCCACCGAATTAGTTTTGAGTTTTTCGTATTTTATTGATTGAAATACGTTTTAAAAATATTAAAATATTTAGCAAAACATTAGTTTCTTTGTTTGAATCAGTTTGGGAAAAGTAATTATGTGCTAGTGGGAAAGTAAATAAATTTGCAAACACAACATTTTTTTCACTTTGATAAGGTCGATTAAAATTTAGACAAACAAATTTGCGACAATTGTCGCAAAATGAGGCAAGCAACCAGTTGACAGATAATTCGGCCATAACTTTTTAATCTTTGTATCATGGGTTTCAGTTATGTCTTTGATACACGTTGCACTTTAATTGTTCAAATAACTATTAACTTTATATTGCGCGATGTTGAAAAATTATTACAGCTTGTTGCGCGACGGAAAGCTGTGTTCTTGCCATGCGTGATTTCGCGATGGCTCGTCGCCGTTTTATACACGCCGTGGCCTAAAGCTTTATGGTGTTTCCCTGACAACGCTTGGTTTTTTTAAGTCCACTTTTGATTGTGGTGGCACCACCATATTGACGTAATGTCACTAGATGTTATTATAGAATTGTAAACATTCTGGCGGTGTATATGATTAGGTGATAATACGTACGACGACAGTATGCAAGACTGGGATGACGTTTAGTTTTATATTTGTGCAGCATGTTGTTTGTGGCTGAGGATATCAAATAAATTTTTCATATGATAAAATAGTGAATTGATTCTTTGTGCTGGTTCTTTTTGTATTTTTAGTAAAAGTTTTTTCATCGATGGATGTAATTTAATGGTGCGAATTTAACGAGGGATGTATAAATGTGTGTGGGGAATGAACAAATACAATAAAATATATTAAAAAAAAATTTATAAATATTTTAAGTATTATAAGTTTGGGTAAATTCAGAAACGTCGAAGTTTTACACATCACATGTCAGCATGATGTGCTGTTGCAATGATGCTTTCCCCTAATTATTTTGAACGTCAACTGTGTAAGTCGTTGAAAGTAATGGTCAGAACCACAAATATTACAAATGGATAAAACTGCTTTGAACATACTAATTAATTCTGCTATGGTAAATCTGAAATTTAGTGAAATCAATTTTAGTAAGTAAAAGACTTAAAACGAAAGAAATTAATTCTGATGCAGATGCAGCACCATACGCGCATCACTTCATTTTTCGAGTTCCGTACCCAAAGAGTATCAACGGGATCCAATTACTAAGCCTCCGCTGTCCGTCCGTCTGTCTGACAGCGGACTGTATTTCATGAACCGTAAAAGGTTGAGAGTCGTAATTTTCACAGAGTGTGTATTTCTATTGCCGATATAGGAACAAATAATAAAAATAAAATAATGCTAAAAACTAAAGGGATCTCTATACAAGAAAGCTGTTTTCTTTGGGTTTTGCTCGATTTTAATAATAGCAATACATTCAAAAATCAAACTAAATAAATATACCTACTTTAGACTATATTAACTAGTCAATATACCTACTCTTAAGTAAAACAACAATAATAATTGTTCTAATTGTTCTTGCTTCACTCTAGGTCTAACTTTTGTGCATATAGTATTGAGTACGAATACTTACGAATACGCACTTGGCCGGTTTTGAATTTGCCCTTTACTTTCTCTGCGGTAGTTTGGAAGATTATTGCACTTTAACTTGAAAAAAGTGGAAACATTTATATTACATCAAAACCCATATAACGGTTAAACATAGAAAATTGAAATGATAATAATAATTTATTTCTGGTCTGTATAAACAAGATTATTATCTTTTATAAATGTATACTAAATAAAGAACTACTGCAAATCAAAAATAAATTCACAAGAAAAATTAAAATAAATGAAAACAAAATGATGAACAAGAAAATTAGGTAAAAGCAAGGAATTTAATGCAAGAAATTACTTAAAAGAAAAAAAGAAAAACAACAGCATATCAAGATATATATATATGTACATAAATAAGTGTTTGACGAAAACGGTGCTCATCATCGCATTACTCCACAACAGAAAAATGCTTCCACAGTGCAAGTCTAAATTCATGCGTCCTGCCAAGTCCCCGGGCATAATTGGGAAGGGTATTCCATAATCGAACTATTGCAACAAAAAAAGAGCGGTGCCCCACAATATATGAAGTTTTAAGTATAAGGAAGGTTTTATGTGTGTATGAGTGCAAAAATTCAAAAAGTTCTATCAAATAAGAAGGAGATCTATTTTGTGTAAAATCACCAATGCCCTAATATTTAGATAAGTGCCCAATGAACAGTCTTTGAACTTCGTAATATGATTATAACGCTTTAGGCCATATATAAACCGTACACAGTCATTAAAACCAGTATTAATCTTGCGGTAACACTCAGAATTCAAAACAGGGTTTAAGAGTAAGCAATACAATAAAAGAAATGTGGCATCAACAGACATTTTACAAGTCTCAGCTTTAGATTAGTAGAAAGTAGTTTAGCGAATAACCATAGTTGCCTAAGGCCACTATAAATCTAGCCAAGAGACTGTTTTACATGGTCACAGCAACTCAGCTTACTATTTATATGTACTCCCAGGCTTTTGGCCTCTCTCTTATTGGAGAGAATCATTCCATTAAGGTATATGTGAGGAAGATCAGAAAAGGTATGATCATATCTGTAACAAGCAATACAGGTAGATTTTAAAGTATTTAGTGGCAATTGGCTTCTCCACGCCCAAGCAGATATATTCAACATGTCAGAGTTTACCCTATCAATGCAGTCTTCTATTAAACCTATTGGTAGAGGCAAACAAATCTGAACATCATCAGCGTAAAGATGAATGTTAACATCATGAACTACGTTCGGTAGATCATTGATGAACTGACAAAATAATAAATGTCCAAGAATAGACCCTTGTGGAGCTCCAGTATGTACTCCATTCCATGCGGATTTTTTATTACCTATCGTGACTTACTGAAAGCGAGCAGTCAGAAAAGCTCTAATTAATTTAAACAATGACGATTAAAATTATAATTTTTTTTACGTTTAGCATGAAGTAAGCCATGATTTACTGTGTCAAACGCCTTGCTGAAATCAAATACTACCACAGCCCTGAAATAGTTACCATACGTATACGTATACGTATATCCGACGGTACTTTCAAGAGTGCTGCTTCGCAGCTGTAACCCGATCTATAACCAGATTGCTACCGGGAGACCAACCTATTTTCGAGAACATTTTGAACTATTTAATTGTCTATGAGTTTCTCCAAAACTTTGCTGAGAAAACATAGCAGACTGTAGGGCGAAAATCATTAGCAACAACCTTACCTAAAGATAAAATAATACCTCTCTTCCAAAAACAGGGAAATTGTGAATATGTCAGACAAGAGTTAAAAATGTAAACTAACCTATCGGAAATAATGGGGTACAGATTTTTAAAAAATATTGGTGGAATATCATCAGAACCGCAGGTTTCAGATTTCTTCAAGAGAGCGCAATAAAAGCTGAAACCATCGCTATAATCCAATAGCTCCCCTTCCATAGAAATTGGTAGTAGGGATTGAGAATTGGTGGTGTTGATGAAATATGAGTCAAGGTCATCAGGATTAAGATCGGATGAAAGAACTACCTTTCCACATATTCCATTGCGTTTAAATTAGACCACAATTTCCTAGCTGAAAGGGATGGATCTTCGCAGTCTATATCGCCTTGTTAATCCGGTTTCGCAATATCTTGTATCGGGACAGATCCTCATCCCTTTTAGAAACCTTGTATTTATGAAGAAAACTTCTCTTTCAGCGATCATGAAGTCAATACTAACACTGTGCCAAGGAATATTAACCGACCCATGTAAGTCCATTTACGTTTAAAGTTATAAAGTTATTTAGTCAAGAGTTAGTCAGTAAATAAAAGGATTTTAAAAAAAGAAACCATAAAAAAATTGTGTTTGTGTATTCGCCCGCAGTGGGTTGGAAAAAGAAAAAATAAAAACGAAGAAGAAGAAGCGTTTCGTGTTAGCAGAAAACCTTACACTCATCGGTGCAGCTTGGTTTTCTGCCTGCTGCAGACGCTTGAAACAGATCAAATTGATCTTCTCTCATATAAACTCAGAATAAATTCAGGGTGTGAATTATATGAGGCAAAAACACTCCTATATTACACCAAGGAGGAAGAAGTACGGGTAGAGTTTACTCTATAGGATTTTTTACCGGGTTAAACTTATATTTGTTCAAGAAGGAATTTATTTGGATTCTTCGGTATATAGCATTTTTTAGCTTTTGCTATATATAAATTCCTTCTTGAACAAATATTTATATCTAAGTGCACTGACCCTTAGAATTTGGGAAAATTTTGGGAAATTTCGCATATGAACAAAACGATAAAATAAAACTGGAGGTCGCCCGGTATCTTGAGTCCACGATTATAAGATACAATAGCGTGGTTGCTATAACAATGTTTGCTTATACCTGAGATTGATTTTTTTTCTTCAAGTTTACTACTCCAGATCCATCGCATTTTGCGGATATTGCCTCTCTCCACCACTGGCCGTCGACACTGCCTATTCTCTTCAAGTACGATAAGACTGCTTACATCATATAGACGATCTTTAGTTGAGTCTTGGGCTGGATGACTGAGGCAAATATTTTATTCCCAAAGAATTCAATTAGTATCTATCTATTCAAATATTAAACAGGCATCAGATCTTTTATTTTTTCTGTGATATTATTCCAAATCCTGGTCCCAAATCACACGTATTCATAATAGCCCATTTCCTCTCTGAATTGTACTTGTTATTCTTCTTAGTAACTTAAACTAATTAAGTAATATATTTTAACTACATTAAGAATTCGAAGTAATTTGGATTGAATAAGTGAGTCAGTTACTGAGCCTTCTTTTCATGATTTCCAACTGCCTTATATCCCTCATAGAACAAGACGACCAGCAAAGAATATCATTTGACAAATACTGACTGCTTGAATAAACATTTTAGTTGAACTGGGAACTATGGGAGTGTTGCTAAGCTAAGAATCTTTAATAGGACAAAAGTTCAGGACAAAAGTTTTGTAAAAGTCAGAATTTCTTAAACGTCACGTGTTGCTAAGCTCAGCCTTAAAAATTTGTCTTTAAAGACAATTCAGGGCGATGCCAACGAACTTGATTAAGTTGATATACATATGTGTGCGTCAACCATGATTTTGTCTTTACTTTCATTAGAATCGTACGGTTTAAAACAGTTTGTAAAATAGAAAATTTTGTCTGAAAAATCGCAAAAGTAAATTTAACGGTGGTAGTAAATTGAAAAAAACCATACTGTCGAAACGAAATAGAATAGAATACTTGTCAAAACAATAACGATGTGAGCTGTCAAGTGCTATAAAACTCAGCCTCAATCACATTCAGATGGTTTAGTTGACAGCTGCCTGAAATGCAGAAAAATTCTTAGTTTAACAACACGCCCATTATCTTGTGAAACAATACAAATGTATCATAGCATCCCAAGGGCTTGTAGTAATCTGTTATCAACAGGTTATCGATGATTGAACAAAATCCATAGAAAAATTAAAAGGAATCACTTTTGAGATATCTAATTGTGCAATTCACTTAATGATTGAATAAACTGTAAAAACTAAAAAATTCAAAAGTTCCCTAAAACTTTAAAAATCGCCTCCCAGCAGTCAGTATAATTCCTTTACTTTAATGCTTTCATTTCGGGAAAAACTTCCCACTCTTTGTGAATATAATAGATCTCAAGTCATCAGATGATACCATCCTAGCGAAACCAAAAGCAAACTTCATTTCCAGAGGGAGTCCCAGTATTTAAATAATGAGGCAAAGAGATATATCAGTGATCCTAGAAAACTTTGTGAAAATGCATAGCTTAACTTTTAATGTACATTGGCGGTGGTAGATAGGAGAGGAGCAGACTATAATTTTCCCCGTGGAGTATTTAATTATCTCATAAACAAAGACAAACATTAAGGCCTCTATAGTGGTGCTCCGGTGAATAGAACCTACCAGTCATTTTCAGCATCAAATGCAAGTAGCCTTACTGATTTTCGTTAGTATAATTTACATAAATAGATATAATTTACCTTAGATGTCGGTGTGGGAAGATTTTTGCAAATAAAACCTCTGGATAGCGTAAAATTCATTGGGGACAGATACAAATTTAGGTATTGCTGATGTGCCGAGATTTCCCAACGATATTTGTATTAACAATATTAGAAGTTGGCTTCTCGCGAAATGGAGTTGTAATGTCCCTGTAGTTATGAGGACTTATTGGCGGTTATTAACTGCTGTTTATGCCATGGGGGTTGTTTCCAGCAGTGCTGCAACTTTTGATGGAACAATAATTAGGCTTTCTTGATGGCGACTGAAAGAGTTGCATTCACATTTAATTTAATCCAAGTGGAATTTTTTTACATTTCTTTAGGGATTGCAGGATTTTAAATATATTAAAGTTGCAGAGTGGCAGCAGAGATTTAAAAGATTATTATTAATGGGGCTACCTAAGTGTGATAAATTATAACGGTACCTCAAATAAAATGGTTTTCTCGATTTACATAATATATTTTTCGGAAAAAAACTTGTATGGTCACATTCGACGCATAATTGGACTGTGTTCATCTTTTGGCTGCAATTGGTTATAGCCGACAATTACCAAATTGGTTTTTGCTCTGGAGGTGAAGCCAAAGTAGCCTGACGTTTGTTTGTTTAATTAGAAAATTTCGGAACAAACGTCAATCTACTTTTGCTTCACCTGCAGACCACAAACCAATTTGGCTATAGCCAGCTGGAGCCAAAAGAAGAAGACACCCTTCATATTCCTTGTAGTTACTACCTACCTTTAAAAAGAATCGGTTCAAAGAAAAGAATGGGTACACTACTGATAAGCTTTACCTAATATCATTTATTACTGAACCTTTCTTTGGAAAGGTCTCTCATTTAAAGCTCTGAAATACATATACGAGAAGAAGTACCTCTTCAGATGAACGTACATAGGTACATGTATACAGTATGTAATCGCTCGTTTTTATGTAATATATGTATAAGTCATAATAGCCTTTTTGAATTACTGACGCACTGATTTTTTTCTTCTTAACTTAGATACATTTCTTTTGTAGTAGTACAGATTGGTGAAGGAATGTGTTAAATTTATCCAGCCAACCTAAGGCTTTTTCGGTTTAATAAATCAGACGAAATTATTATTTTTCAATAAACGCGAAGTAGATGTGCTATTAACAATTCGTAATATGTATAAGAAATTTTACTGAAGATTCATTAGATCGTGAACACATATTTTTCCCTATGAAAATTAAACTGAAATTGAATTTATTGCATCCCGATATTTTATTAGCTAATCACATGAAGTTATTTCTTCAAAATCACAACATTCTACATGAACACATAAATCGGAAATTTATCCGAAATTTTTGTTCTCTAACTTTCGGTAGTTGGTCATATCGAAGAATCTATGGTGAAGGACAAGCTATATAGAAGTCCATTATGTAACGTATACATAGAACTCATGATGTTTTTCCGGTTGTGTGGCGGTAAAGTAGGACAAGTTTATCCCTTCTAGAGAACAACGTATATTGAATTCGAACTGTAATAGGTCTTATAATTATAATGGTTATATGTTTGTTCAGAATTCGTAAGAATTTTAACATTAAAAAAAAACTAACAAAAACTTGCATGTCAACACTGACCAAAGGATGTCAGCACTGACTTCGGCTGTCAACACCGACCTAAGGAAAGTATGTACAGATGCCAAAATTGGAACAATCTCGTAGTAAAACGAGCCAGCCAGCAACAACTGCACACGGGCAGTACACTAACGTTCATGCATAATAAATCCTTTTAAGCGTAAAAATTATTAATATGCTTAAAATATTCAAAATTTATCATTTATTCTAAATTTAGGATAAAATTGATTAGACAGGAAAATTGTAATAATTTACAAATAAATTTATAGGAAACGATAACACTCCAAACAACATAAAATTAAGTGTAGTTTGCGATGCTAAGTTGTCATTGCTTTGCCAATTTACATATTGCTGGCATACATTTTTGAAACCCGTTGTTTTGTACTGTGCGCAAATCATGGGCTGACTTTACCCGACCCCTTTTCCATTTTGGCAGCACAAAAATACACTTGGTTATTGTGGGTGTCGACTGCAATAAAAATTTGACTAACAAGCACTTTATTTCGAGTATCCAATGAAATAAAGTTTTTTTATTGTGGATATCGACTTCATTAAGAATATTACTAACCAACACTTTATTTTGGGTATCGACTGGAACAAGGTTTGTTATTGTGGGTATCGACTGCAATAAGAGTTCTACTAACCAACACTTTATTTCGGGTATCAACTAATATAAAATTTCTTACTGTGGGTATTGACTGGAGTAAGTATTAATAACTTTATTTTATACCGGGTATCGCCTAAATTAAAGACATATTTTGAGTATAAACTAAAACAAGAATATCCCAACCCCAAGTCTCAGTAAAATATGAAGACAGGCCGATCAAGTACCAAATATTGAGCTGGTGAGTACATTGTCTATTAATAAGTTCAATTTAATTTAGTCTTATCTTCTTAGAACTAATTGAATATTGGTTCCAACTGTATAAATAATTTTGAAATAATATTTGAATTTCTTTTGAAATATACTCTTATACTAGTAAAATTTTATAACTATAAAGTAATAGTTTTGTCGAATTGTTGAGCTGAGTTTAGGTGTATAATAGACTTGGTGGAAAAAGATAATAAACCACTAAATTGTTGACTTTAACATAAAGCTAAAATTTCCACCACTATTTGTTCACTTATTGCATCTTCACTCTTTTAGTCGTAGTATTCGCAAGATCTTACCAAGCAGAGACACTGTTACCGTTTGTGTTTCTAGTGTCTATACTAAACGTTCTATAATTAGTTCTGGTAGCTTGCTTGATATTTGACGAAAATGATTTATTCAAAGTTGACAACACCGCTGCTATATGCATATTTTGATAGGAACTTATTTATCTTGTTGAAATTATGTTACAGGTTATAAAGTGCCTCTGATATGACAATGGATGCTCTACAATTTCCCTATATTTCACAGTTCACGATCACAACTGAGATTAAAGTAATAAGAATTCATTATTTAGCTTTATCCTTTCAGAAAAAAAACCATATTGTATAAAAATGTCACATCGGAAAACTCCTCCTTCAACTTCAATCCAGAAATATGTAAGCGCGAAAATGGTATAATTTGTTTGACCGTGTAAGGAACGACAACCAAACTAGCAATTTATTTTTAATCCGAAGAATAGGTCGTTGTTATCTGATAGTTACTTTTTTAAATTCAAATAAAATACGCTGCTTGAAAAACTTCGAAATCAAGATTTGTTTAATCATATTGATTGTCGTTTGTCGAAATTTTGTGTAATTTTAAGTTAGTTCATTTGTCAAACTGAAAAATAACATTTTCTTTTTACGTATTAATTCTCACGACAGTTTCTATTATATATTTTGTTACATTTCTTCACTATCATAAGAATACTGTTTCTACAAAGTTAATTATTTAACGGGATAAAATTATTCAATTAACTAAACTTTTAGCTGGATCTAGTGGTAATGATATATGAGAAACCCTCATGTTCGAAATAAGTGAAGTGGATATAATTTTAGAATTGTATAAATAAATTTGTAATCAATAACATTTTTTCAAATATTTATGTTCCCTTTAATATGCAAGAAAATTTGATAGAAACTGTTCAAATACATCGACCCCAGAAAATTTCTGTCCTATAAAATGTGTTATTTAATTAATTTAACTTAGTGTAACTTTTTTTTCGAGGAAATGAAAAAATGTCTAAATGTGCTGAAAAGTTATTATCATATCCACATACACTTAAAAAATAAATAACTGAAGTTGTTGTAGTTTTGAAATAAAGTTTTGTTTGCATTTAAGATGCTTAGGAACAAGAATGAAATTATAGGTCTACACCTAATAGTAAAAATACACATAGTAAAATTCGCAGTCATTGTACAAATCAAATACCTGTGCTTTATACATATTAAAATATATTAGAGGAAAAATTACTTTTTAATTACGTATTGAAGCCTTTTTGTGGTAACAACCTTGCTAATAAATTTGTGGAACAAAATAAAAGTTTTATGAGGAACTAAATTTAGCTGGAAGAGATTGGCTCTACAATTTTGAATTGCGAAACCCACAAATTTGTATAAGAGCATCATCCAAAGCAGCGGCAGTAAATCTTAATAAGTTAATTTTATGAATTGAGGTAGAAAACATAGAAGAAATTGAGATAGCAAAAATAAATAATCCGTTCTTTAGATATAAATATTAGTTCAACGAATTCTTGTCATATTATGTAAAGTCATCACATCATACACATTGAAAGGTGTAAGGAAGGCTGGAGCTATTATTTTTGTCGGGAGATGATTTTTGCTTACATGACCGAAGTTTGTTTGTTATCCTTCGGGATGGATCGAAGCATTTGAGGAGTGATTTAGGTATTAGGTCTTTTTATGATTGGATATACACGTCCCACTATAGATTTTAATTTTATTAAAATAGCCAGACTAACCCCCCGACTCTACATAAGAGACTTTTAGGAGATCTCTTAACCTCTTAAATTTAGCAAGTAGGAGATTTTAGCAGAATTAGTATTCTACATAAATTTTTGTGGAGAAATATTAACTTTAAGAGGTTAAGAGGGTTTGGAGAATCTTTTAGTCAGCCCAGCTATTAAAGACGTTTACTTTTCAAGAAGGAAGAAGATTATTGGCGAGGCGATGATGGGAATATGACCAACCACGCGTAGCTATAATTGTGTGAGTCTTTAACCAAGTTACAATTATCGATATAAATAATAGTTGAATGATAAATTCACAGCACGTAATGATTGAATTACTATTTTAATACCTAAATCGCTGGTAAAGTGTTCCACAGCCGTCGTTACGTCCAACAGAATTTTCGTATAAAACTGTAGCAAAAAAATTTACTGTTATCATAACTTTAAAGTGACGATTGGAGTAATGGAGATTATGGTAAGGTTATGTCATTTCTATCACTTTAAAGGCAAAACATTTTAGCATTCTGAATTTCTATACCGCCTCAGAAATAGCAAAGTGATTCATATTGTATAATTATTTTTTTTGTGAGGAAAGTATCACTAATAAAAACGCAAGACTGTTCACGGAATTTATCTAATGGTAGTGACATACACAAATGCATTTCAAGAATTTGAAAGGACTGTAACTACTTCTTTCAATTCTGATGGGCTCGACGAAAGTGAATATGGAGATATTTCTCTTCAAATTCGTATTAAAATTATCCACCACGTAAATAGCACTACTTTTTTACATAAAAGTGCCAAATATTAGTTTAAAATTAGAGCATTTTACCTCGCAATTGAACTCATTATGCCCTACGAGATAGACCAATTTGATCGTGCATATGGGACAATTTGACGTACTGCCAATCTTAAAATAATAAAAATGTTACTGCGAATGAGAAGAGCTTTTTATCATTAATTAATTAAAAATAGTTCAAAGAGAAAGTAAATTCGCCCGTAAACAATTTTGATACAACGAAAATGTGGATTGGTTTCCTTTTTGCCTGCCCCACTCTCCCCTACATTCATTTCAACATATGTGTACAATTTTTACATAAAACTGCATTCTAATAAAAAGAGTTCCCAAACATATCTTTCGCCTTTACCTTTCGCCTTTCAACTTTTGCCTTTCGCTTTTCGCCTTTCGTTTTTTGCCTCTTGCCTTTCGCCTTTTACCTTTCGCCTTTTACGTTTAGCTTTTCACCTTTCGCCTATCGCCTTTTGAATTTCGCCTTTTGAATTTCGCCTTTTGAATTTTGCCTTTTGGTTTTCGCCTTTTGAATTTTGCCTTTTGAATTTTACCTTTTGAAATTCGCCTTTTGAATTTCACCTTTTGAATTTCGCTTTTTGAATTTCATCTTTTGAGTTTCACCTTTTGAATTTCGCCTTTTGAATTTCGCCTTTTGAATTTCGCCATTTGAATTTCGTGTTTTAAACTTCGACTGTTGCTTTTCGCCTCTTGCCTTTCGCTTGTCGCCTTTCGCCTGTCGCCTTTCGCCTTTCGCCTTTCGCATTTCGCTTTTCGCCTTTCACCGGACATTTTGATGGTCCTCAAATCGCAAGAGTAATTTTATTTTTTACTTTTGGCATCATATTTAGTTAAGCAAAGCAATTTTAAAGTAAGGTCCTGTAAATATATATACGTATACGTTTTAATTTAATACAATATCATATTACAAAGTGTAACTTTAGTTGTTAATAACTCCTTTGAGTGTTAGACATTTTAAAGGATAGTAATTTCTCATATTAGACTGAAATGAAACCTTGATACATATTATTCGAAGAAAAATTTGTATAGATATTGTTGTGTCATCCTAAACAGATATTTTCTAATAAAGGGTAACTGAATCAACAGTGACTTAACATGTAACATTAAACTGAAATCAAAGTTAGCTGTGAAATAAAATAAAATAAACTAAACACATTGGCAGAAGACGGAAAGGCAGACTGGGCCATGTAACATTGTAATACTTTAAACGTATTAGCCCCCTGGGGACTTAGTTATTTGATATGTAAGTGTTGAGTAGAGTTTTATCCCCATCAGAGGCAACAGTGAGAATGTAGGCCTTGAGTAAGCACACACAAGAAATTAAATATTATCTAGACCATTTGGTCAATAATTTTGTAACACTTTTGTAAGAGGATTGAGCCCTCACCTTAACACTTAAGATAAGCCAGACATATTATTAGTCGGCCATTGTTATATCATGGAAGTCAAAAACTCATGTAAAAACCTGTGAATTATAGTCTCAATAAAGTTTCTTTGAATCTTGAAGCAATTTTAAAGTAAATCTGTGAAATATAAAATTTTTGACAGCAGCGTTCAAAAGTAAAAAAACTTTTAAGGAAAGTGAATGAACACTAAAAAAGTATTACGGGGACTCAGCAACGTCGCATAAAATGGTTCACCAGTAGATAACTGTATTTCGTTGTGGTCTTGAAAATAGGAATGTTCCTGAGTAGCCGGGATTGGTCACAATTGCAGAGTTTGTCAAAGAAATTCATATTGTGTTGGACAACCGACCAGTTAATATACTCGAGATAGCTTAGATAATAAATATCTCAGGCAAATAAGTTTTCATATCCTACATAAACTTTTGGGCATCAGAAACCTATCGGCAATATGTGTGCCGCGTTTGCTCGCAGTTCACCAACATCGAAATTGCCTAACCACTTGTGGCAATTTGTAACTGTTGATGAAACACGGATCGATTATTACAGTTCAAAAATGAAAAAACTGTAAAGACATTCGATTTATTCCGCCGGACGTAGTCAAAAGAAGACAAAAGTGATTCCATCACCCAGTTAGATCAAATAGGCACAATTCGCAAGGCATAATTGCCTATTACAACTTGAAAACAGAAAACCCTTTACAGGAAAATATTATGCACGTTTTGGTTCGACTTAATGGTGAATTAATGAAAAAAGCGGACACATTAGGTCTACAACAATTTTCTTCCACCATGACATACATTTGCAATTAATACCATAGCCAAATTTTGTCGACTGCAACCCTGTTCTCAAGTTTTGGCCTCTTCCGATTTATTTCTATTTCCAAACTTAAAGATTTGTCTTGATAGATGGCTGAAGTAAATGCCCATTTCGCAAATATCGTTTTGGAAGATTTAAAGAAATTTGATAATCGCTCGTTAAAGTGTTAAAAGGATACTATGTCAAAAACATATCGAGTTTCAAAATTCATGCAATTTAGAGTCACAGTCTTATGAAAGAATGCTTGGAAATGAAGGACAATATGAAAACTGACCATCCTCAACCGTCATCATTTTTTAAGCAGCTACTTATTGCTATAGCCGTTTGTACCTTGTGCTTTCCTACAGCGTTAATTAGTTAAAACTATCTGTCTTCTTTTTTCTGGGGTGGGTCAGGTCCCCCAACTTTCGTACATAAATTCTAACAAACATTTTTTGCGAAGTATACCATCTCATGAGTATTCTGAGCTATTGACCGACATTTTTAATGCATCGCCTTGAGCACTTAGAAGGTATTGATATCATGCCTAGATCCAATGAAATTGCATAGATTAAGAAAAGCCATATTGTTTCTAAAGTTACAGGGAGTATATAAGTTACAGAACCCAGATGAAACATAATCTAAATTCTAGAAAATAATTTCCGATAAAATAGCTCTGCACACAGATAAAAAATTAAATAATTTTTCATAAAATAAATCTCATTTTACACAAGTAGTACAATATGTAGTCTGTAGATGAGCACTTTTAATCTACTCCAAATGCAGGTATGTGTATACACATTCGGCCAGATTTTAATAAGAGATACGGCACTCTTTCTCGAGGTTGCAATGTTAAGTTCAGAAGAACAGCGAGCAGTTTTCACTTTTTTTTTCTAATCTTTTTTATAATTCTCGTTGAATGTTATTGCCACCCGGAGATAAGGCATCAGCATTCAATCAATTTTTGTCTAACTAGTCAGTCAGCATTCAGCAATCAGGCGATATTTATTGCTTATCGAGACGTAGGACGACGAGTATTAACGAACTAGTTTTAGCTGGATATTTAAATTATTGTGAAAATAGATTAGTACATACGTAACTGGCGAATGGAGGAAAGTGCATTCTTTTCTTTAGTCCTAATGAACCCAAGGTAGCACTTATCTATTCTGTACAGTCCACTCCAAATATTCGACGCGTTTTAAATTTTTCTTAAATCACAGGAAGTAGTGTTTATTTGAAAATAAAATAAAATTTGCACGATTTTAAAAGAAAAATAAAAGAAAGTAGTGTCGATCAATTAGCAAAGACTTTTGTTTTCAACATCCCCTCCTCTGCTTCTCTCACGTATTAAGGAAAATAAATCAAGATCTTCACGTTCCATACACGAAACTGATATGATAGTGACGCCCTACCTAATGTCTAGTATTTATCCGAAGTACGAGTACCAGGACCCATACTTCAAATCTTTAAGGAACAAGTACAAGTTTCGGTCGGTACTGGTACTTAACAAGTTTTTAAGTAGTTCCATTTACGAAATATCATAAAATATCGTATAAGCTTTTGCTGTTTTAATTTCTACATAATTTTGGAAGTTGTTCATACAATATTTGAGTTTGCCTTTAGCAAAACAAATTTCAATCAGATTATGATTGCCTTTGTGTAGCATTTACAAGACGTGCAAATGAAAATCAACTCTACACATGTGCGGAGCAAGAGAGAGGATTGTCAATTTCTGTCTTACAGTTAATCATATATTGCACTGATTTTCTTTCTATTTTACTGAAGGCAGTAAGATTTCTTGAGGCACTGTCGTCATGCAGATAGCCTCTATTATTAGAAGGAGTATTTAAATAATTTACAAGAGTTGAACTACTCCGCGTTATGGCGGTATTTGTAGTAAGTGCGTTAAGTACCAGTATCAGGACTTGTTATTGAGAATGTTTTAAGTACCAGTACCAAGACTTGTACTTAAAAAACAAATCCAGGACCTGGTACTGGTAATAATACTTAATTAGAATATACTTAAGTAGATTACAGGTTTGGAGTTAGATACACATTTTAGTTCAATTATTTACGTTTTTATTAAGCACTAATAAAGAAATAGTTAAAGTCTGTATACGCTTTAGTTTACAGTTCTTTTTTCTCTGCAAATTATTTAGTATCTGTTGCGCTGTTAGTTTGTTTTCAATTATCTCATTTTCAATGTTTATGAGTGCCATGTTTGAAAACCTCTCCTGCAGCAGTTGCTCTCAACCAAGTCTTAACTCGATAGAAAAGCTGCGTTCACAGCCGGCCGAGCTGACAGGAACACCCAGAGCTGCTTTCAGCTACTTGTATAAATTTTGGGCAGAAGTCTTTATTAGTTTCTGTTTTCAATCTTTCCAAATTTACTACAACATATTGAAACATATTGTATATTATTTTTGTTTCAGCCTGTAAGGTGGATATGTCTACATTGAAAACATTTTTATAATTTTCTGCAAATGCCTCCCCATGTTTCAGGTACAACTTTATAAATGAGTCAACTGAATGTGCCAAAGGTAGATTTTCGAACCTATTTTTGTAGCTTCCAATATTCGGATGGCCTTGGCCTTGCCTTTGATGGAAAGCCTACTAAAATACTTTTACCTAGAGTGGAGTTTATCACAAAGTCTTTAGCTCTCTCCGGTTGCCTTCGCCTTTTCGAGACTCGAGTAGGTTCTAGACAAATTTAATGCTTTTCTGTGAATTTCTGGGTTTCCTAAAGTATTGATTGTCTAGAGTGATAATATAGTTTGATTGCATAATGTAACGTAATAAGAATATTACTGAAGTTTTTAATTGCGCTGTAAATATTTCTTCTTTATAAAGATAATCAACTTTATTACTGAAGCTGTTGCGATTAGAATCGAAGAAGCTTAAAAACCTTTTTTCAGGAAATTTAAACAAATTTTTACGAAATTTTCAAAAATTCATTATTATCAAAGGAAAATTTCCGCACAAACTGTCAAAAAAGATCTTCATCATTTCTCATACGGATCACGCCGCCTTTGTCAAAATTCAGTGGAATCACAGCAATCTCAGAATAGTTTTTAAAGATGTTAATAGGTTTTCTTGAAGAAAAGAACTAGTTAAAGCCTTTTTAATTCGGATCCGAACGGATTCAATTTAATTAGGTCTAAGATTGTACAAATTAACAAATGTTTTTTGGAAATGTTCATAATTTCCTGAGCTGATGGGCATTATGGGGGGGGGGGGGGCACATCTCTGGCCCCTACCGAGTTACGCCAATGGTATTCATCGAATTTGGATTACTCTGTTCTCCCAATCAACTAATTCTACATATTTTGTCGGCATGTCACAGCAGTTAAACATTAATGAAATACTAAATTATTTTGTGGCGCCCCATAAAAATAGATAATTGAAGAACCATTGCTGTTAATGGTTCCCGGTAGTTACTACTACTACCGTCCCTAAAGCTACAAATTTCGATTTCTAATTTTTAGATAAGTATTAAACACAGAAAAACCTTTTTTTCCGGAAAAGAGTAAGCGGCTAAGGGACAACACCTTTTAGTCATTCTTATCTATAAGTTGATATTCCTGGGTCAAATTTTGCACCTTATCTGTTTAGAGTGTTCCTAAGAATTCACCCATTCAACTTTGCGCAGCCTGTAAGCTTATAAAAAGATTGCATACTTCCCATTAGTAAAGATCTACAGCGAATATATGAGCGGTTCTTGGTAAATAAGTTTCCACTTAATGCTATGAAGTCAGCATGTTTACCTATCTATTGAACCAACATTCAGTCAATTGAATTAGTTGATGTTTTACTTAACAGTAGTTATTATCTTATTCAGCTTCGACAGAAATCGGGGGGTTATAATTAATTCCAAGTTTATTTGTTGCAACCAGATAACCATTATCTTAGATAAACTATATTATTCCTTTTGTTGGATTAAAATTTCAACCAAAAACTTTGTGATGCTTTTTATGACTTATTGTTAGTACGCTCAAATATCACTTGATTCAGAATGATAAATTCATGAAAATAATTGTAGTACAAAAAAACAAACAAAAAAATAGTGGCACAAGACAATATAGTTGCTAAGAATTAAATGGAAGAAATGATTTTATTACCCTAACTCCAATTGATTACCATACTCTTTTCATAGAAGCAGCTATTTTAAATCTTTATGAATTAAGTTGCATTTGGTGTTTACATTCATTCTTAATCAACTATATGTAGTTTAAAATTTCTGTGCGATTCAATTTGAATACTTGAATCAAAACTACTTTTACTTTTCGAACTAAAA
This sequence comes from Dioctria linearis, assembly GCA_963930735.1. Lineage (NCBI taxonomy): Eukaryota > Metazoa > Arthropoda > Insecta > Diptera > Asilidae > Dioctria > Dioctria linearis. The sequence goes on along the minus strand of OZ005740.1, from coordinate 74,537,574 downwards.
TCTTACCTGGATGCCAATAAAAATTTAATTTATTGCCATCGACGGCATGAATTTAAGATAATTCATCTCAGTTCCCATATTTCGAAAAATACACAGAAGTAGAATGGCTGCCATAAATTACTACACAGGACAAGTAATGATGATCTTCATCTAGCTGTTATAATCTTGAGGGAATGGGAAAAACCTCGTTAATGGAGTTGCTACATACAGACATACATATGTGCATACTCAGATAATATGATTTGATTTATTGGTCCAAAAAGGGTTTCCCAGACATCATTGCGTTGGGTCATCTGAATTGAACTTCGAAATTAATTCGGCTACACATGTGAGAACACATAGTTTATGTGGCTATTAGAACAATTGATAAGCCTTATCTTATAATTCTTCTTGTTTTCTTGTGTCTATTTGTTGTTTTCCTTCATCTTTGGTGAGAATTGTGCCAGCTGTACATATGTATATCTAGAATTAATTGTATATATGTCTGATTTAAGGTCATGTTGTTGTGATCGGAATTCATTATTGGTAATTCTAAATCAAACTTCATAGGATCATAAAAAAGGACAAGGAACGATGACACAAGCTCTGTCATCTAATTAGCATCTGAATTCAAAGAATTGGCCGTTAATTCTGTCCACACATTTATCCGAACCGCCCACTTAATCGCAACTACATGTATAAGGCGGAAGATTTGCCTTGCAATCGGTACATTTCGTAGCTTGCTGAAATTTAATTTTATCTTGGCTAAGCAAGTAAAATGAGGGCGAGTTTAATAATAAAAAGTCTCACCATAGCTATCGTAACGCAAAACGGAAGGAACTTCTAATTAGCTTATGTGTCAAACAACTGAATTACGATCCCATTTACCGATGCATTTGAATTAAGTTTCTTGTGTATAGTAATGGCCGGAAAGAAATTAGCAATATTTGTGCATATGTCTCTGGGAGTGCTTTAGTAATGAATGGGACTAATGAGCTCGAATATTGAAAGATAAGCATAGTCGTGTTCCTGGAGCAGTATTTACAGAAGTGTTGTTACTTTATTAATGAGTTAACGGAACTCATTTGTTCTCATAATTGCTGAGTTAATTCAAAAATGATTAATAGTGTGTAAATTTATTTAATTTTCGCAGCAGTCAAATCAATGTGCAAGCGGGGCAAAACTTCTCTCAGTGACAGGGAATTTTTCGTGATATTACAGATTTGGGGCGTGAAAGCAAAACATGTGCTGTGCACTCAGTGGCTTGCGAATTGCAAACAAATTTTTTAGCATTAGTGAATATGATTAGAAAGTTAAGCGAAAACATGCAATCATGAAGGTAAGCATTGTGAATGTTTTGCTTGGTTCATGTTTGAAAACAAACCTGTTCATAAGCAGTGTCTCGTCGGATAAACTACAACAACTCCATTGCATGTCCGTCCGGCTGTCTGCACGATAACTCAAGAACGCGGGTACTTAGCCAGCTGAAATTTTCCTAACGGGCTTTATGAAAACAAGTAAACTCAAGTTCGAAAATGGCACCAATCGGGTAACTCCTTCGTATGGTTGGCATACAAACATTACTTTTTTCACTATATATTTGGACACTGACGGAGAACGCATTAACCTAGAGAACTGAATATTTGCACACGAGGATTTCATCAAAATAGTAAATGAAATTTCCAAAACGGACTAAATCGGCTAGCTCCTTTTTGGTGGTGTCATATAAAAATTTAGAATTTTTACGTATACTGTGAAAATGATCAGTCCTACACATTTTTATTGTACAGAAAAATTCTTCAGAATATGAAAACCTATGAAATTGGCCATACTCATTTTTACTGTCCAACGAACCATTCTTGAAATATATGCGAAAAACCACTTCAACGATCAAACTTGCACTTATGGGTGACCATACGAAATTACATACGGGTATTCATCTAGGCTGTCATAAGAATTGCTCTTAGATTATTCTAGCTTTTTTGCTTGTTTTTTGAGAGAATTAGTTTTTCCAATGTGATAGAAGTCGTTGCAGTTATCGAATTTCTTGTTCGAAACTTTCGCAAATCAAATGCATGCTTTCCAATATATTGAATTTTAATTGAATTGCACAACAAACTACACTCTTCTAGTATAAATAAGGAGATCTAGCTCTTTTCTGACTCTGATAGAGTGTGAAGCACATTTCAAAATATTTTTTAACGGAATGAAAGTTTCAAACGGGGACCGTAGCTAAACTTGATTGATTTAAGGCTCGTGTACAATTGGAAACAAAATTATGTAAGTTGAATTCAGTAATCATGATAGGTGGAAGCAAAAAAATATGGGTGAGCTATTTTCATATTCCATATAAACACTCAAATTTCTATCCAAGTCAGAAATGGTTCAGTCCGAAATCAGTCCAAAAGGATCGTTTTCCCGTCGAATGACTGTGTATATTTACAAGCTCATACTCAATATTTTTCCTCTTTTACATTAATTGCGATACCACTTTTATACTTTGTGAAGGATAAGTACACAAATGAAGCAATTGTAAAAAAAAAACATAAAAAAAAACGGTTTGCCTAGATATTGAAAGATAATTCAACTCTTACTCCTGAAAAACAGTTTTGGGTGACAATTTTGGGTGTCAATTTTATTTCTTCGGGTTTCTGATACTTCTGTCCATACCCTTTAAAATGATATTAAAATTATTGACTTTGGTTAGTTACTTCCGGAATTATTGATTTTAAACTTAACTGTTCAACGACATTTCACGAAACTTTCAATCCGCATACATTGCGAAGTGCACAGAAGATGACGCAGAAATGAGGACATTACAAAGTAATACTCTACAAGGCCTTCAAAAATGTTTTATAAAAATTCGTTATGGTCGTACCGAAAAGTCAAACATTATTGGACAATTTTGCATGTATGTACATAATTGCAAAAAATTCATATTGGGAAGCTTGGGTGGTTCACTTTTTCGTTAATATCTATTAAAAATATGATTTCGATGACCTCTATTTCTTTTCTGACAAAAGTTGGAGTTGCGCTTCAAGTCCAAGGATAACATGTAGACGAAATATAGATCAACACGCTGTACATAAAATTTAAATGAATATAAAGTTTTCAAATAGCTAGATAAATAGCTCTAGAGTGTACTGTGTGACTAATTTATAGAATGATTTATATTTCATACTACATATAAATTTGACCAGCATAGTAGCACGATTATTGAAATGTGACATCGAGTAAAGGTAATTACACATTCCAATATAATTACAAGCATAGTAACTTATAGTTATTAGGTATAAATAAAATTCAATTACATGTACCTACCTAAGGTAATTGAAATTTGTGCAATTACCAACAATTTACTTGTATTTTAAATTGAAAAGTCAGTTATATCCGATTATTCTGTAATTAAGAAAAGTATTCGTTTAAAAGGTAATGAATGACTTTTGCGGATATTTAACTAACTGATTATTCCCGGATTCTAGGGAAAATTCCATGCTGGCTAGCACACTTGGTTTATTCACAATAGTAGTCTCTTGTGAATTTCAGAGGACTTTTCAAGCCATCATATTTTTATTCTTCTGTTAGATCATAGTTTTCGATACTATAAATTTCAAGATTCTTTTCAAAAAAAACTAAAGATATTTTTTTTAATTTAATAATTCGGCCATCAAATTTGTATATTTCTATTTGATTGCGGCATAACTGAAATTTTTATAACCTGGACTTTTGCAATTTTCCTTTATGAGAATGACTTGAAATGTATACCCCAAGCAATCTTCCATTCAGACGCTGATGATGTTCAACTCTTCAATTCTCAACTGTATCTTGGAATGCGTTCGAAATAATAATCTAACTCCCAATCAAAATACATTTCAAACCATCCTTATCGCTATCGTCCATTTTGAGGTAAGCACAATTGTATTACTCTCAGGCGACTCGGGCTAGCCTTCTGGTAGCTTTATCTTACGTTATGTTAGATATCATTTAGTTAAAACATTATTGTTACCTATTATTACTAATACAAAGCTTTGCGGTTTTCCAAAACTATGTTGCAACAGTTCTGTCCATCCCAACTCATATGTACGGTACATTAATAATGTTAATAGGTTTGTTCATGTCCCCATTTATGCCTGAAACTAATTAAGGTGTACTCGAAACAACAAAAGTGTTATTATGTATTGATTACCTCTATTTATAGTGCTTTTCAGCATGACCGGTCTTTCCATGTCTGTGATGTCAGAAGTTAGAATTTGATGTAATACATTTTCTTAGACATCGTACCTCCCCTTACGTATCGCTAGATGGAATCGTTCTACGTCAGGATTGTACTTGCCTCCTCTTTCCTAGTACTCTCGTATTTTCAATTTTGGAATTACAATTCAGTTTTTAGCTTTATTTTTCTCATGACTGTTTTACCGCTATTGGCACAATTAGTATTTTAGGTATGAAATTTGATAGCATGTTAGCTCTTTCTGACACGCACATATTTCGCCAGTTAAATATTATGAAATATTTAATTTTTAAGTTTTTATGGGAGTGGGTTTGGTTTCCTAATGATATAATTTTTTTTTGTATTGTGTTTGGTATCGTTTCAAAAAAAAGAAAATTTGTACATTTTTGTTGAATTTATTTTAGGATATAGCTGAAAATGCGACAAAAATACCGCTCCTACGTGATCATCTAAGTCCTTAGAACTAAAATTTTGATATTATCTCACCCTGATAAGGGCCGCCTTTTCATCAGTCTCACAGTTGCCGAAACCAAAAAGTGTTTTATTAAAGTTATAAAACAACTCTTCCCTAGTAAGACCAAATCTGATAAAATAACTCATACTCATTTGTTTTGAGATTTTTCAGTTATTATTAGCAAACTGGCGTTAGATTTAAATGTATGCTTGAATTCGGTCCATCGACTGTTCGTTTATAAAGATCTGCTACGGAACCCTAATTGATTTTAACAGAATATTTATTTAATTTTGATGCTATACATACGAAATAATTTTATAAACAGCTTCAGTTTTAATCGCACTGTATAAATGATTTTGAAAAATGTGTAATTTATGCTCACGGCTCACTTACAGATAGATGTAGATGTATGTATCATTTTTTTCTCAGTTTAAAACAAATTAAATGAAGACAAATGAGGTTATCTCGAAAAAAATGTATCTGAATGAAACTCTGTCCTGCTGGGATACTGTTGATCCAGATTTGTTTATTCAAGAAAATAATACATATTCCTATAATCCAGTAGTAATTTCTCACACGTGCAGATCATATATCACCCATTATACGCCATTAAACATATAAAAGTACCAAAATACGAAAAGCCAGCTTATGTAACCATCCATAATTTATTTTTCTTCCCCACAATTTAAGCTTATTCGCATAAAGCAGAAGTGTTTTGAAATGTAATTAGATCTTCCATTTCCTTTCTCGCATAAATATATTTTGTAGAGTAAGATATTTGTACGCAAGTTTTAGAATAAGAATTCATATTTTAATTCAGTACCATGTTAAACCTAAAAGTATGCGGAATAAACAGTTGAAGATGAATTGATTTCGGTTGTTTTAATTTGTACAAATATATATTTTTTTGTTTCCTATCGATGATAATTATAAAAGTTGCAGCACTGAATCCAGCCAACTTGTTTTATCGGCTTGCTGTGTTCTCCACGACTTTGTAGACTAAGAGAGTCAGTGACATCTATACTAGTCATACCCTCCGATATAGTTTCCTTCCATTCGGTATTTTATTCTGGTTACTACCGTAGTATGTAATCTTCAGACCTGATTTATTTATTTGTATATTTAGTAAACTTACCTTATCCGCAACACGGTGTCCCTTCTGTGGGTTCCCGGCCACATGAGGATCATGGGGAATAAGAGGGCTGACCTTTTAGCTAGGGCTGGCTCTGTTACCCCGTCCTCGGACCAGAACCACGCCGTAGGGCGTTGCCACCTCGAGTATCGGGTCTCTCATCAAAGCGGATGTTCGTAGAAAGCATCAGCAGAGAATGGGCGAACCTGAATAGCTGCAGGTGTACAAAACTGTTTCTTGATGGGCCCAATAGGAATATCTCCGAATTTCTCATGGGGCTCGAAAGGAAACAATGTAGAACTGTGGTTGGGCGTCATCACCGGCCACAGCACGCTCATCTAACAAGGATGGGAGTTGTTGACAGCTCCGGGTGTGTGTGTTCTGCCTGGAGGGAGAGCCCGAGACAACCGAATACTTTTTGTGTGCGTGTCCGGGGTTCGTCCGGTGCAGGCTGGATACTTTAGGGTCTGCCCTTCTATCTGCGGATGAGCTGAAAAACCTGCCTCAGCAAGACCTGATGCGCTTGATTAAGAAGACAGGAAGGTTTTTGGTGAATGGCCTTCTAGCAGGACAGCACAATGGGCCGCTTTGGCCTCCCTGCTTTGAGATAGGGTCACCAGTCCCCCTTCCTTCTAATAAAAAAAAATTGCTTAAGTTCTCTTTTGTATGGGTCCATATCGACGTGTATTTTATATATACAATACATAAAATTGAAGTAAGAAGACTCATAGATTTAATTTCAGAATATCATTATTTTTAATTTAATAATGAATTTTATAAACATAGACGAAATCCGTGCTCTTTATTGCTAGCTGACACATTCATGAAATTTACAGAGAACAACATTTTAAAATATGATTATAGTTTTGAGTCTTTGCAAAGGTACAATATGTCCGCTAGAGAATTTTGTCACACTCATAAACAAAGATACATAATAAGATACAGTGTACATGAATTTAAAACCGACAATGCTATAAATTACATACTTGACAATGAAAACAAAACAAAAACCATAAAGATGAATGCATAGAAAAGATACTCATACAGACACGATTATCCGAGAAACATCATTTGCTTTTAATGGACAAAGTACGCCATTTAAATAGTATAATACATACAAAGTTTCAGATAACCATAAATCAAACGGATAAAAACGAAGAAATAGATATAATTAAACAAATAGTAATTAGTAACGGTTTATATTTAAAGAGAAATCAACAGACTAATCAATAAACAAGAATCAAAAAATATAATAAGAAACGCAACAAGTTTGATACCAGCTACTAAGGGATACCCAAGCCTAATTGGTAACTTCAACATATACATGAAAAACTGTCGGAGAAAATCGCGAGAGGATTGGGGAAAAAACAGTATCAATGTAGGCTCCAAAAAACCTATTAAGTTTAGGAAATAAGGTATGGTAATTAAAGTAAAAGATGAACTGATCTACTAGAGAAAAGCAAAATGTCCAACATGTGAAGCGGTTTTACGTAGGACAAATAGGACGCAAGTTTAGGGCAAGATTCAAAGATACATTTCAATCTGAGTAACCAGACACCTATAACTTCACACCACATTTAAGAGAACACATATGAGTAAGTCGAAATTTTACACACCACAGAAAGGAAGGACAAATTGTTGGACTGCTTAGGATAGAGCCAAATTAAATTATAAAACTAACCAATAAATGAATGGATGTCACATAGCTGGCCATTGGTAATACCATTAACATGTTAGGCTGTAAAAAATTGAGTTATGCTTGTGATTCACATTGGGTAAATTTAACTGGGTATTTGCTTCAAGGTTATTTAATTACCTAGTTAATTAGAGACCTCTGATTAACATAAATCGAGGTAATTTTGAATGGTCATGCGCAAGTCTGACGTTTAATATGGATATACTCGTATAATTGTATTAATTCAAGCGAAGGGTCAATAGGCGACGTAGATGATAATTTTCGAATTGTCACTTTCCACTCCACGTTGGTTTTGCTTTGGCACTGCCTATAGCTTAATATGTACATACCTACAAAAATCTTATATTTCTAGTGACTGTCATTGAAAAAAAGTTATTAGTTAAAACGACAAATCACGATTAGTTGATTGTACATTAGTAATTCCTGTAAATTTATTTGCAAAAAGAATTAAATGATTAATAAAATTGTAAGTGCGAATTAGTTGGAATTTCTAATTGGAATTAGTTGACTTGCCCTTAGTTCTTTTAGTACTTTAGTTGTAGCTTCGAATTCAATTAGTTCTGATGATAAATCAACTCATCATAATTTAGATCTAGTCTTTGATATCAGCTTAATCCTTATTTTTTGCTATTTTTCCGAATTTTTAATTTTGCTAGCAGAGGTAGTAGTTTACGATATAAACTTAGTTTTAGAAATTGAAATAATTGTATGCAGCTTATTGTTTAATTTTACATATGCACATAACTCTCTAAATTTATTAATGATATTAGTAGGTGGTATATATTTACGCTGGCAGTACTTTGAATTGTTTCTCTTTATGTTCTTAATTTTCCAATTTAGCTCTTATTTCTGTCTAATCTTTACTTTATGTTGATTATGGTCATCTGGGTGGAGAGAGGGCTCCGCTGAACATTTTTTGCAAAATGCAGTTCAGGTTTCAATGTATGTCATTTAAATGCTCGGAGCCTCCGCAACAAAGTTGACAATTTTCGCTTGATGTTTGGTGGAACAGACGTACATGCCATTTTTAATTAGCGAGACCTGGTTGTGTTAGAAAATTCCGTCTTCTTTAATGTCAATTGCTGGATATAATCTATTTCGTAATGATAGGAAAGAGCGTTAGAGATTTCTTCAATACGAAAGTCATATTCTCCTCCAGCGGAAGTTCAATCGAGTTCATTGGTGTTGAGATAGATAATGGAGTCGAGAAGCTTGTTTTATCAGCTGTTTATTCTCCTCCAAACTGTTTTTCGCACGAAAATGCTGCTGAATTTGAAAACGCGCTTGCTTCGTTGCTCGTCCTTGTAGGGGGTGACTTAATGTTAATCTCTTATCTTCAAACGCACTTGCCCATGATTTTAGAGATTTCACTCAGTCTGTATATTTGCACATATTAAATAATCTCCCCACCTATTATAATACAGCAAATCCTTCGCTTTTGGATTTGTTCATGACCAGTGAAGAAAATCGCATACTCTCCATACGCTCCAAGTTTTCTCGACCATGATCTAATTTTTCTAACGTATGATTTTGCACCTTGTCCTAGTCAAATATCAAACTATTTTCCTTATCGTGATTTAAACAGCATTAATTTGTCTGAGCTGTCCGAGGAATGCAATAGGCTGCCTTGGGATAGCATATTATCTTGCATTGTAATAGATGATCAAGTCGAAATCTTCGAGAGCTTATTCCATTATTTGTATGAAAAGTATCTACCAGTTCGATATAATAGAATTAGGCTAAACGCCTGTCCTTGGTTCACATCCAATATCGGCCGTCTAATTGCAGAAATGGAGTTCTTTTATAGGGAGTTTAGACGCCTCAAGACAAGTTTTTCACGCACGTTATTCAAAAACGCACGGAACAAAGCAACATCGGCTATAAAGTCAGCCAAAAATCGATATTTCAAACAAAAATTCAACCCAACGCTCTCAAACAAGATTCTATGGAAGAATCTGAAACAAGCTGGAGTATATGGGGGCACCAAAGGGGAAATTTCACTCGACCCGAACGATTTGAATAGATTTTTCGTGTTGCATAATGTTAATCAATCAGCATTACCCGGCAAGACACAATGCTTAAATAACCCTGAGAATACTAATTCTTTCTCTTTTTGGTGTATTGATCACGCAGAATGTTATAAGTCTATATATACTCAATTAAATCTAGTGCTACTGGTCCTGATAATATATCTCCAAAATTCCTGAAATATTGCTGCCTTACATTAGTCGCTATATATTATTTATTTTTAACACCTGCTTAACATCATCTACCTTCCCTTCTAGATGGAAAATTGTTACTGTGCTACATGTCCCTAAGAAAAAATCTGCTGCAAGCCTTTCTGATTATAGACCCATCAGCATTCTGTGTTTCCTTGCAAAGGCTTTGGAAAAGGTGATGTACACTCAGATCCAAATGTTTGTTGAGAACAATAGAATGCTTTCACGTTGGCAATCAGGTTTCAGACCAGGATATAGCTGTGAATCGGCTGTCCTAAAGGTTACCACTGATTTAAAAAAAGGCCTAGATAACGACGAGATTGGAATACTGGTTTTACTCGATTTTACTAAAGCTTTTGACTGTGTAAATCACTCGATGCTTCTCAACAAACTTCAGACATTTTTCCGATTTTCTTCTAGTGCTGCCAAATTGATACAGAGTTTTTTATGTGATCGATATCAACAAGTGCGAGTCAACGATCGTTACTCTGATTACAGCTTACAGCCGCTTTTCTGTGGCGTTCCACAAGGATTCATCTTAGGCCCGTTGCTGTTTTCCTTATTCATCAATGACTTGCCAGACATTGTTCAAGAGATTAGTACCCATTTATATGCTGATGACCTACAAATATACAATAGTAGACCTCTCGCTCTTATTGAAGATTCCATTGTAAGAATTAATGATGACTTAGTACGAATCTATGATTGGTCTCAGCGTAATCTTTTGATGTTAAATCCTAATAAGTCCAAATATATAGTTTTTTCCAATAATACACCTTCCGCACATCATGTTTGGGGGTGAAATATTGACAAGGGTAAGCGAAGTTACGAATCCCGGTGTTGCTCTTAATGGGAGAATGAATTGTTGTGATCATGTTCGCGCGGTGCTGGGTGAGGTGTACGGAGGTTTGCGATGACTCTGGCTCTCTGCGAAATTATTAAGCACGGACATTAAATGTAGATTAGTGAAAACCCTCATGCTGCCCTACTTCTCTTATGGAAACCTGATTTTTCCTAAATTGGATAGCTACTGCTCTCGTCGAATAAATGTAGCCTATAATGATTGTATTCGCTTCATTTTCAACTTACGTAGGTTTGACCATGTTTCTAATTTTATACCCAGAATACTGGGCTGTCCACTGAACATTTACCTACGACGACAAGCAATTCTATTCCTCTTCAAGCTTATTCGTACTAAACGCCCTGGTTACTTAATGGATGAGCTCCAGTTTCTCCAATCTAGGCGTCGTTATGATCTTCGGATTCCACGTAATAATTGGTTGGTTCAGGAAAGTTCTTCCTTCATTCAGATCCCACGGCTTTGGAACACATTACCTGCTATAGTGCAGAGAGTGATTACTGTCGGTGAATTTAAGAGGTTGTATATTCAACTCAGATCTAAATGGTTTCAAGAGTGCTGCTAATTAATTAGTTATTTTCTTGCTTTATGGACTAATGTCTTTAACATAACATAATTATTTATCACTTCTTGAGTATATTTGTGGTAACAATATTTATCGTAATATAATCCTACTTGAATTTAGTTTTTGCTATGTGATTTTATTTTCAATAATATTTAATATTCACGCTTAGTATAAAGTAACTATTTGAACATTGTTTTCACTGTAACTATATTTTTGAGTACTTACAAAAGATTGTTAAATCTTGTATACCAGCTCAGCTTAATAAATTAAATTGAATTGAAATTGAAATTGATAATCATATTTCAGAAGACGTATTAGTATAATCAACATTTAATAATATGATTTTTCACAAAAATAACGAAACTGTCTCTTTATTTTTATGAATATGATTTGCTGTATTAGCAAATTTATGCAATTAATAAATTCAACAAATAAATTGATTGATTTTTTTAATATGATATAACCTCACAATTTTTCCTAATTAACGAATTACATTAGTTGAAATGAATAATATAATTTTCGCATATTTTTAAGTTATAAATAACTGCATCATTAATATTTGTTTTTATACCCTAGATGCCTGATGAAATCTCAAAGGTCACATTGAGTTTATCATTTCGCTGGTAACGCATATTACTGACTATCCGTTCGTTTATGGAATTTTCGAAAAAATAATAAATATAATTTGAATGGAAGAAATCTTGAAACCGTGGTGTTGCCATACAAAATGTGAAATATTTTAGTTTGTACTGAGAAATTACCCGCAAAATAAATCATAACCATTTTTACTGTCGCTTCATTGTTCTAGAAACTTATGCCCATAACCATTAAATTAAACCAATACATTTGTTGAATCGAAAAAATTTGAACCTTTGCTTTGACACATCTTTTTAACAATTTGAATTTGAATTTCGTTTGGACATGTTAAACCCAATTCGTAATTTCGACGTATACATTCGATGAATCAACAATCAGAAATTTTTGCCGCATATAATTCACACTTAAAACTTATACTGAGTGTATATAAGGGGTTTGCTTAATATTTTCTGCAGCGTCTACAGTAGGCAGAAACTCTCAGTCGTACTAATGAGTATACACATTTAGTTTTTGCCCATACAGAACGCTTATTTTCCTATTTATTAAAAATATTGTCAGCCTACTGCGGACAGATAATAAAATCATATAAAAATAATAATTACAAAAATAGTTAAATTCATAGAACTTTCCAATTTCATTAGATATTTTAACAAATTCGATTAGTTGATTACTAATGTCTTCAAAGTAATGATTCAGTTATTGTAAATAATGAGGTATACAAAATCAACCAATCACTTATTTAATTTGGCGAATTGAATTTGTTGAAGAAGCAATATTTATTAGTTGATTGTTCTAATAAGTGCTTCTAAAGACTGGATTAAACAACAACTGCTTTAGTTGATATTTCTATTTTTTCGAAATTTGTTATATAAAAATTAGTTAATTCAACAAAATGATTAGTTGAAAAAACAAAAGATTCTCGGATACACAATTCCGAAATATTATGAAAGCTAACTAAACAAATAGTTGAATTCACAAATGTTATGACTAAACAAGATTAGCTGAATCAACTCACACCAATAAGTTTTCTTAATGAATATGATTCGTAAGCTGAAAATCAACTGATATTATTTGTTGATGGAACAAATTCATTGGCGTAAAGCAACTAATCTTTTTTTTTCAGTGTACCAGTTGGTGCTTTTAACAGGGTAATTGCAATTACCCAGCCATTATTGAGGATAAGAATACCCTGAAATTACTGACTTGTTTTTCGGGGCAGTGGCGTAGCTGAAGCTATTGCCGCCTGGGGCGGTCCCGAAATTGCCGCCCTTTCTAACTTAATCAAAATTAAGAGTGATTATTAACAAATATTTAACACAAATAAATAAATGTTTTGTTTAAACATATTGTACACATAACATGATAACAATGATAAAACATATGTTGATTTATATATTTATTTTTCTCGTTTTTTTTTTTTATTACAAAAGTCTTGAATGACATTGTCAAAATTTATGTCATCTGTTAGTTCTCTTTCTATGGATAGTATCGTTAGATTTCGTAATCTTAAATCACTCATTGTGGAACAAAGATAATTTTAAATTAATTTTAATTTGAAAAATCTCCGTTCACATCCTGCGATGATGGCTACTATTAAAAAAATTCTTACTTTCTTAATATTACAATGTTGGAACAGAGTTTTCTAACCTATATGTTTGGATAAATATCAAAATTTTAAGAGGCTATTCCCCGTTTTCAATCTTTTCCTTGCTCTTGTACATCAGGTAGAGACATAAAATTCTTAATCCTTTTCCTTTCAATATGAAACTGTTCCTCGTCAATGCCAACAAAGTTATTTACATAACATTCAAAATTTTCATTTAAAAGATTAGATTACTTTTGTTTCCTGGAGAACTCTATCCAATCACAGAAACATTTCTTTTCGTATTTCTTATTCTAATGATAGCCCCAGGTCTCGCCAATTGTCACCACTCATAATACTTTTTTGGCTGTTGTTACTGCTTTTTGCACTAGGGTGTCCCTTTGTTTAATTAAATACATTTGTAAAGAATTCAGTTTTAAATTACATTGCTAAGTATTGAATCCCTTTTTTTGCAGGTATTGTTGCGACTCATTAATTTCCAAAAGGACGGATTCCCATAAATGGAGGTGGCACAGAAAAGAAAAAATTGCATTGAGTTGAGTAATATTCCAGCGTCTGATCTCGATTTAAAATTTTCTTCCTCAGATATCATTTTTTCCAGAGCATTTAAAAAGTTTAATAAATGTTCTTGTACACAGTACAGTCACCGCATCTCGTCTTGTGTTCCCAAATGAGTTTCTACACTGCGCTTAATACCTTAATCAATGACAGAAACTATCAAACTTTGCAAAAAAATCAATCAAATTTTGCGAAAAAAAAAATCAACTTGCTCTTAAGTTAACTTTGCTTCAACCACCATGCGTTAACAAATGCGTTTCTCTTCCGTATTGGCGATGTCCATGACCGATGGGGGCTCTCTTTACAATAACAATGGCGTTAAAGAAAGTATTAACAGCTGATGTGAGTTTACATACGTGACTAAGCCTAAAAATCTCAACGTATAAGGACTGGCCGGCTTCAGCACGCATTTTTGTTAAATTGAAACTTAGTATAATTCATGATTCTGCGGATTACATCATTATTGTGATATTAATTTTTATTTTCAAATAATTTACACAGAAATACAAAAAATGCCGGGGTGGACCTCCCCCACCGGTTCCCTCTAAATACGCTACTGTTTCGGTGTATTTGTCAGTATACTCAGGGTATTTGGTGACACACACGGAGTAAAAGCAGGCTAATTTAATTAACCAGTTAAATTTACCATATGTGTATCATAAATATTAGCTTACTTAGGATGATACAAACGGTCGAAACAGGGCGGTATAGAGCATTAGAATTTTTTTTTTTTTATTTGTGGATAAGACAATCTCCAAAAAAAGAAAAGGAGGAAAGAGTGAGAAATTGTT